>VFFE01007987.1:223243-237006 GCA_008921705.1 Burhinus oedicnemus | reverse complement strand
GGGGTGCCCCGGGACGGGCTCCCCCCGCCGCACCCAAGGGACGGGCGGCGGAGCTGCCCCGGGGGCTGCCTGGGGGCTCCCGGCCCCCGGGGGGGGGCTTTTCGCCCAGATCCCGGCTGGCGGGGGCAGGAGGGATCTTGGGGTCCCGGCGGATCCCCCATCCCTCAGTCCTCCCTCCTCACCCTCTACTTTTACCATTCCTGCCCCAAAACTCAAGCGGCAGCGTGTTTGGGAAGTCCGCAGCCCAGCCCAGATTTCTTTTCTTTTTCGCTTTTTTTTTTTTTTTTTTATTCCCCCCCAATGCCGAAGAGCCCGAGATCCTTTGGTTAAGCCGTGTCTTTATAGGGGAAATATATATATTCCTTTATGTGGGCTATAAAGCTGCGCTGGGGAAGCGAGAGGGACTGGCGTGTGCTGTGGAACAGTCCGGCTTTCGTGCACGATCGCGACTCGCCGTGACAGGGACCCTAAACCACACCGTCACCGTGACACGAGCAAAGTGGGGGGACATGCAGGTTTGGAGGGTGTCAGGAGTCCCGGGTAGGATATGTCAGGGAATTGAGGGGGGTTAATGCTGAATTTCCCGGCTCTGGCGAGCTGGTCTCTCCATCATCTTTACGCGCGCGCACGTATATGCGAACAGATGACTTGGCACTGGCGAAAAACACTTAAAATAATGCCTCTGCCTCTGGCCAGGCCTGTGTAAATATCTCACTCTCCCACATGCCCGCCTGGCTTTTCCTGATGCTGCGTTACTTGATCACAAATACATAATTTGCGCGAGTGTGTGTATACACAGGGCCGCTTTGATCTCGGGGCAGAAATGCCCCCCCCCTCCCCTCGCCTTCGGAGGGGCTGCAGCCCCGAGAACAAAAGCGGAGAATAAAAATGGTCCAATAACACATTTTCAAATGGGAAGCGTGTGTCGGCTTCCTCGAGTGGTTCTGGCACTTGGAAGGGGGGGGAAAAGAGACTTTATTGAACATATAAATTTAAACTTAGTTACCGCTAACAGTTGCCTTATAAAAGGGGTCCATATAACCCACATCAATTTTATTTTTTTATGATTTTTTTTTTTTTCCTGGAGCCCCCAGGCGCGTTTCCCAGCGCACCCGATCTCTTGGCAGCGCCGGCCTGCGAGGAGCGGGGCCGGCTGCGGGCTTTTGCAGGGGGAGATGTTTATTTTTCAGTCATTGTTGGCTCCCTCCCCTGGATTATTTTACTGCTGCAGATTTAAGCCCTCTACTTATTTCTTGATTCTCTGGCAGCGCTTTCCGCGAGCGCTCCCAGCTCTGCGCTTTCTCCCTTCGCCGTGTCTCGGGGTGGTGAAATTACAGGGTATGAGGGAAATGTGTAAATTATAGGGTTTATTAAAACGTAGGCGAGCGCGGCTCTCTAGGCGAAACAGATGCAGGATGGCTCGAAGTCAGCCGGCCTGACAAACTGCAGAGCAGGGAGGCAGGGGAATCATTAGAGGGGCATTTCCCGCAGGGAGAGAGGAAGCGGCCCCGGGGTGGCGGGGGGGGGGGAGGCTCTGCCGAAGGTTGGGCTCCCTCCAGCAGGCCCCCCAAAACCAGGGCAGATTCCCCCCCTGGTAGCACCGAAGAGGTTGGTCCCAATGAGCTGGATGAGGCTTCTGGGTGCTCGGTTCCTGCACGCAGCATCCCCTCGGTCCCAGCTCCTGGGGGGGCTCCCAACGCTCCCCAGAGCTTTCCCCCTCCTCCTCTCCCCACCCGGCCCCAGTCCCGGCCTTGAAGGCGATGATTTATTTAGGCTAAAGCGTAATTCTCAGTTTATAGTTTGGCTTCTCCAATATTAACCTTAGCTGCTTTTATGTTAATCTTCGGGATGATGAAGGGGCTTTCTGCGGCAGGAGAAAGCTCTCGGAAGGACCTCGGGGTTTGGGCACTGAGATTCCCTTTTCCCCCTCTCCTTCTCGGCGGGGAAGAGCAAACTGGGAAGAAATGGGGCTGCGATGGAAATACAAAGTGGTGAGGGGAAGGAAAAAAAAGCCCCGGACGAGGTGGTATTGGTGCTGCCCCATTCCCTCGGCAGTGAGGTCTGCAGCAGGGGCTCAGAGCCCCACCGGTGCCTGGGAGAATGGAGGTGGGTAAAGCAGGCTGAGATGCCACCAGGAGGGTGAGGGCTCAGGGCAGGAGCCTCTCCAGCTTTCCCCGAGGCGAGGTGGAGAGCGGGCATCTTCTCCTTGGCAGGGCTGAGAAGACACCGTGCATCCAGCACGCCGCTGTGCTCTTGGGAGCTGTCGTCATCCTGCAGGAAAGCAGGCGAACATCCACCGATCCCTTCTCCTCTTATCGCAGAACCCGGGGGCTGGCCCACGCTCGCACCGTCACCCTTTTGACCGTTCTTGTTGCTGCTTCTCCACCGACCCGTAATTTAATGGGGAAGGTTGTCTCGAAGACAACTTCTCAGCCATGAGTAGCCTCACACGCCACCTCATTCCATGCCTGGGGCCGTGGTGTCCCTATAGCAGTATTTGCTTTCCCAGAAATATTTTAGGAAAGCAGACTACGCTGGTTTAGCTGCCCAGATTATCCTCTCCAGCATACGGCAGCAAGGCTTAAAACAAGGTAGCAAGCCAGGCAACCCTGCTCAGACTACTAGGATGTTCTCTGCGGATCCCAAATGGTCCAAGGTAAATAGTCAGAGCCTTGCGAGCAGCATTACGCTTACAAGCCCCTCGGAGAGGTTCATCAGCCCTGCCGTACCGCGAGAAGCAGAGCACAGCAAAAAATCACACAAAATCACACGTGGAAAGGTCTTGCAACGCTTTTAGTCCCGCAATATCGATTGCTACCATAAAAGATCCTGTAATGGGAATTCTGGGGATGTTCTCTCCTACCCATCCAACTAACGCGACCGAGCCTTTTTGCATCACCCTCGTTTCAATGCCTTGTGGAGCTGATGAAGTCTTTGTTTATCCACGTCTTTTCTGTTTGTTTTGGAGGGTCTCAGCTCTTGGCAGAGCCGCAAAAAGCAGACAGAAAGGTTAACAAAGGAAAGCGTTATTTGCGAATCCCTTCGCACACTCCGTTTGAGGTAACTAAAACACAGTAGTAAAAAGAGTAATTAAGAAGGGCATTGAAGGATTTACTCAACTCTTGTCTCCAAGAACCCGGCTGGGGATCTCGACCAGCCGGCTCGCCACGAAGTGGCCGTTGTCCCCTCCGGCTCCTCGGTCTGTGAATCAGTGAGGAAGGCTGCCCTCCTCTCCCTCAGCCTTTCTTGGGTTTACAGCATCCGTTGTCAGTCTTGGCTCTCAATTTATGGCCTGAAAGCTCATCTATAAATTCATCTGCCGTCCTTTCTTCCCCCCTCCTTTTTTTTTGTTTTTTTGGTTTGTTTGTTTTTAGCTACTGCATTAATTTAAGATGAACACATGGAATAGGAAATGGTCCTTAGGCAGCTCTTGGGAGAAGTCCTCTCCGAGTGGAAGAGGAGACGGGTCTGGGTATTACAGACTGGAAGAGCAGCTGGATTTTAAATAATAAGGACGCGGAAGAGCTCAGACTGAATAGTGGGAAAGGGAAAAGAGGGCATGTCAGCGGGGAACAGGAGGAGAGAGCCTCCTCCATGAGCTCGGTTCCTCCTCTGGGGAAGCCCTTGCTCTAGACAGATGCCGGAATTGGTGAGAGCTTCGTTTTCTCATTCGGTGAAGTTTCCTAGCTAAAATGCCTTTGAAAGACAAGTAGATTTGCAAATAAAGGTGTGTCAAAACCAGCACCTCGATTCAGCTTTCTCTTCTTTTTGAAATAGGAACGGGAGGTGCAAGAGGCTGGTTGCTGAATGGAAATGTGCCTAATGCGACGTGGAGAGAGCTTATGCACTCAACAGTTGTATTCTCAGTGCAAATAGGGGGCTTTTGTGCTGTTGGATATTTCAGCAAAGGCTGAAGAGGAAATGAAGCAAACCCGTCTGTGTTTCCAGAGGGAATTCTGCAGCGTGCGTGCTAGAAATATCTCCCTCTTTTCCCTTGGTTATTTTTATGTTACCTTAGATCACGATCCTGGGTTCTTCGATTGCTACTTCTGGGGTGCTAATATTATTCCTAATAGTATTTGCTTTCTATTTTTGACTTTTGGTTTTTTTTTCATTTTTTTTTAAATGATTTTTTTCAGACAACGAGGTTGCCTCTTCTCCTTTGCTGCTGGCTCAGCCTGGGGGGAAGGAGAACTTTGCATAAATGTCTATGCTTTGCTGCCGCGCTTATCTCGACCATATGTAATTCTGCCAGTGCTCTACTGATTTCTGAGACACACGCGATGTGGCGGGTGCGGCGCTCATTCCTCTGCGTAGAGGACCAGGGGAGTGGGTTCATGTGTTTGGAAACATCAGGACAGCTGGCCAGGCAGTAGCTATCAAGTGTGAGGGTGATTAACCGAATGGAAGCCTGTAGGCTGGAGCGGCAGAAGTACCGGGCTGCGAGGACGGAAGAAGGCAGGTGTCAAGTGTTGGCTCTCAGCTGCACACGGAGCTCGTGTTATTCCATGATCTAATGCCCAGGCCAGTCACCCCTTAGTACTGAGCTTAGGTGTTCCTCAACTGATGAACTAAACAAAGCAAAGGTGCCAGCTGAAGAGTCTTTGGTTAAAGTTGTCCTGTTAGAGCTTTGCCTGTGCTCGTGGGACGTGTAGGCAATATCCTTGACTGATGTAACTGGCGAGAAAAGAGTGCAAAAGGCTGGTTGTGTGCGTGAGGCAGTGATAAAACAGGCGTTATTCAGCGGGAGGGAGATCCTGCCTTGCTACCGAGCAGGTCTGAGCTTCTGCTGCTGAAGTCAAGTGGTTTGGACAGTTGCCTGTGCTCTCTGCTTCCCTGGGCTGCTCCGTCTGCTGCGGATGGATCCATCAGGCTGTGACTTTATTTCCACTCCTGCGCCAGCCTTGCCCATCCACGTCACCTTCCAGAAGAAGAAAAAGGTCACGTAACTCGCTCACGGTTTCTCTCTTGTGCTGTCTGCCTTTGAAGCGACTGCATTTTGCTCATCAAGTCAGCTTTTGCTGCAATGGTTGGTGGGTTCTAAGTGTCTCAGCAGAGTGAGATCTATTGTCCCAGCAATTTTTTTGCTTCCGTGGGACAGAGGCAGTTGTCCCTGCCTGGGTAGCTCTTGCCAGACTGTGTCTCTTGCCTGGTTGAGGTGGACTTGGAGGGATGTGAGGTTTGCTGTCTCAGAGCAAAACCAGCACGAGAGCTCACACGTGAACTGGGCACCAGCCACAAGTGCTGTGTTTATGAGTGTGTATATGCCAATATGGGTATCCACCGTACGCTTTATGCCTAAAAGTGCCTTAGTCCATCGCAGCGACCCCAATCAAAACGAGCAATGCGTCTCTCTCCTGTCTACTGCTGTGCCTTCAGTTCCTCGTACGGCCACTTGGGACTCGACGTCTATTTTATATACAAAGGCAGAAAAGACTAAAGGATTTTATTGTGCGATACAGGGAGGATGGATTGAGACGGGAGTCCTGAGAATTCCCAGCCGAGGCTCGGCGGAGGTGCAAATGAAGCAAAACTGAAGCAGGCTCCTCGGGGAGAGGGATTGCTGCTGGTGGGATAGCAGCAAAAGCGGTACTGGCTTTTCCATTTGAAAGGAAGAGCAAGGATGTGGGAAGGGAAGAGGGATACGAGTCCACTGTGGGAGAGCAGAGGCTGAAAGGAGGCCCCAGCATGAATTCTTCCCTTCCCGCTAACTTAGAGCGTTTTCTCTCTTCTGTACAGAACGTGATACTCTCTTAGGAGTGACCCCGCTGACCTCCCGCCTCCTGATAGGATGGCGAGTAAGTGAGTGCAAAATAAATGGCACCAAATAGACCTTTTCAAAGAGAACAAGGGAAATAAATCAGGTTATTCTGGTGCGGCATTGACAGCACGTCAAAACAACTCCCCAAAGCGTGAAACTTGGCTGGGGAATGGTAATTCCACTGCCATGATACTTACATGCCAGATGTATGGCTTATCATCGTGTCTGTCTGTCTGTCTACCTGTCTGCCTACCTGCTGTTACCGCAGTATCAATTCTTTAAGCGCGCATAAGCTATTTTGGATCTTATGGCCTGTTCCGGAGCGGGAAGCGGGATCTAAATGTGCGAGAATTACTCAGAGAGGAAAGTCTGCTAGATTGTAATAGTCGGTGGCTCAACGTCGCAAAATAATCTGCTAGTCAATGCGGCGTTAGATTGATGGTTGTATTTTACTTGCTGCAGAAGCTTGGCGGTCTTGCTGAGACACATAGGTGCTAAGGCAGGTGGGTGACAGCAGAGCCCGACGGATGCTGCGGACTCAGGCTGGTGCTCGAGGCTTGTATTACCCAGACCGCCTTTCCAAAGAGCAGCGACAACCAGATCTAGAGCTCGCCCTGCCAGAAAAACGCATTGCATCGTATTCGGCGGAGACCGAGCCTTCGTAACGCACGCAGAAAATCACTGCTCGGTAATTCCACCAGGAAACCGATGAACGAAAGCCAAAGGCGATGAACACCTCCAGAGCCCTCAACATTGATCTGTGCTGATCACTAAGAGCTGATGAACGAGGTGTAAGAAAGCGGGCTAGAGAGCTCCACACCCTCTCCTGTGCGGTTCTCTGGACACACATCGCTGAGCCTGCTGTGTACAGGAGCCTTTGAGAGGGAACGCGTTTGTGGATTTCATGCCTGTGAGCTTCATGGTTACCCCAGTATGAGCAGAATAAAGAAGGCTTAGAAATGCTGATGAAGTTAGTTAGTATACTGGAACATTCCTGTAGATTTCTATAAGTTCGGAAAAAGCGGAGAAAATTATACTCCCTAGGAATTTCCAGGGTTAAAGTCTGAGCTCACATCCAGTAGTGCAGCTGCTGTAAATTTATACTAATTAGCAGTAGTCGGAGTAATTTGGGGAGTAGTTAATGTTTTGGCATTTGTATGCTTGTTTGTTTTTCTTTTTGGAGGATTAGGGGGAAATATATCTGTGCTGCACATTGGATCTGGTAGCAGGAGGGGGTGTTTCTGTTGCCAGTTTCGGACCAGATTTCCCGGCTGTGCGGAGCGTGTTTGTAGAAGCGGAGCTCAGGACGCGGCCGAGGCCTGGAGCACACAGACCCCCTTGATCCCAAGCAAGCCCCATGGCTTAGTACCAGCAATTCTGTCCCCCGGGTATTTTGTGTTTCCGAAGGCAATCTTGAAGCTGCCTGTGTCCTCTCTAGGCGGGGAGGTGTTAGGGGTCTAAAGGAGCGTGATGTGCTCTAAGCGAAGCCACTGCTGTCTGCGAGGGGTGGATGAGACATGAGTAAGAGAAGCACCCAGGTATGAGCTTCGGGATGATGTCTTGTCCGTAAAGTCTTCCTGATCCACAGGCATCGTTTTTGCCCAGGCTGAAATTTAGCAGTTTAGGACTGAGTTGCTACGCAGGATGTTTCTTATTTCTATTACCTTCCACTCTTGGAAACGACCAGGGCAACCACAGCATCTGTCCGACTCTGTCTGCACGGAGACCTTAATAATATAATCAGGGATGAAATATATGCCCAAATACATACCCCTGTGTCATAGAGCGGGAGGCATCGTGCTGTACCACTTCATGCCCTGTTCGGTTT
The DNA here is from genome assembly GCA_008921705.1 of Burhinus oedicnemus. Lineage (NCBI taxonomy): Eukaryota > Metazoa > Chordata > Aves > Charadriiformes > Burhinidae > Burhinus > Burhinus oedicnemus. The sequence goes on along the minus strand of VFFE01007987.1, from coordinate 229,417 downwards.
CAAAGGTCCACTCCACTTCCAAAGGTCCGGATCCACTTAACGTGCGCGGATCTGTCCTGGTCATCTGTTCTGCAGGAGTGCAGGAGCCCCAGCCAAGCTCAGACGCACAGCGCTAAGCTCATCACACGTATTCATCAGGGCTAGGAGACGTAAAAAGTAGATACTTAGTTTAATGTGGTTGTTTAGGCTCTCTTTGTTGTTGGTGGATGCGTAGAGGGAAGTCAACCCTACTGTTACAGGGAGGTATCTTAGGGCTAGATAAAACACCTTTCTTTTGACTTCAGAGGGAGCCTGGGGAAACCAGCGTGGTCTAAATGCCGAGTCAAGGGAGCGTGAAGGAGGGAAGAGTCCCGCGTCATCGGTTAGTAGCAAGACAGAAGCAGAGCCCAGGTTTCATAATTTCCCAGTCCCAGGACTTCCAGCTTGTTTATTATCCTAGTATCCCCCATCACCTTGGTTTATAAGCATCACACCTCAAATAAGAGGAAGGGGTAATGTCACACGTGACTACGCGGCGTGCGTAATTGCCCAGCAGTTGGATGTCGGAGCCCTGCTACTGGAAGATAAGGGAGGGGTGACCGAGCATGAGAAGGGACCACCTGCCTCATCGAGTACAGGCGCTCACAATTACAGGTGACCATGTAATAGCCGCTGAATCCAGAGGGGTCCCCAGAACATCCACCGCATACGCTGCAGGCCATAAAACACTTCCCAACACCCTATAACAAATTTAAGACCGTTAGTACAAAAGACCAAAAGCCACAAAATCTCGAACATGCAGGAGAGATCAAGGGCATTGCCAGTGTCCCGGGTCCCGGCAGTAGCAGGGAAATTGTTAGGTGAAAATGTCCAGATGATCTTAGGAAGTGGACCATGGCCCACCCTACAGAGGAAAGCAAGAAAACTTTACCAGTCCCTGCCAAATCTGACCCGAGGGGAAATTCTTTCCTGAATACCGGCCAAAACCCAAAGTAATTGCACATGTACTCTTTAAAAATGGATTTTATTTAGGAGAAACACATTGTCATCATCATCCTGTAAACTGCGCCAAATGTGTGCTAAGGACTTCCCATAGAAGTGGAAGTGGAGAAGCTATAGGCTTTTGCAGAAATGCTGCGATGAGTGAGGTACCTCCATCCCACCACAACCTGACCGGTGCTGGATGGAGGACCCTCTGTAGCTACCTCAGGTTTCCTGGGGAAGGAGGCATTACTTAGCCGGAGCTGCTTTTTTTTTTTTTTTTTCTTGCCAGAGTCCCCAGACAGCTGTGGTATATTGGATTTATGCCTTATAATCAATCTCTCTCTTTGGAAAGCAAGACAAAGCTTTTTGGAGGGTTTACTTGAGGTCCTGCCCCGAGGAACCTTGCTCAGGGTTGGTACATCCATCGTGGGGGATGTAGCATAATGCAGCGACTCTCTGCCTCCAATGAAATTCTCTCTGATGCACAAGGCTTGTAAAAGTCCTAAGTACCACTTAAATCCAACTAACGGATACTGAAGGACTTGTTCTCCTGGCAAATTTGCTTCTGTTTCCTGCAGTCCCAACCCAGTTTCTCTCTTTTCCATCTCTGTTCCCTTTGACTTGACTTTCTGTTCTCGGTTACGGCAGCAGTTGCAGTGAGAGCTATTGAGGCTGCGGTTTAACCGAGTCTGTAGAAGCTGATGGATTTTAGAGCGTTTGCCAGTAAGACTTGCCCAAATTGGAGGGCTGCTGAGTTTCCAGCCTTATTAATACATTATCCGTATTAGTAGCCAGCTATATGCTCTGGATAGAATTAAGAGAGGGGATGGGAGGGAATGACCAGATGCTCGCTTGTCTCCTGCACCCTTTTGCAAAGTTGTGTGATGCTGAAGCCCCCTATTTCCGTGGTGGATGAGCCCACCACGGGATCTCGGAGTACTTGTCCTACCCAAGACCGTAGTACAAAGTCAGGACGTCATGAAAGACATCAAACCGCTCCGCCATTTTATAGATGGGCCTATCGTTGTTAAAAAGAAATGGCCCAAAATGGAACAGAGCGGCTGGTTCAAGCGGACTAGGGTTAGGGACTTCCCACTAGGGACTTGCCATGCTCCTGCCAAGTGTCTCAGACCCAGAGATGTGGCTTTTACCTGGTGGGGCAGACCAGGGCTGACGTGACCGGTCTCCCCAGGGTACTGCTCTGGGACCATCTGTGAGCATGGGACGTGCTGCTGGCCCCGAGGCCGCGCAGTGTAATCAGGACACTTACGCACTGGGGACTGCGCAGACACCACCGAACCAGCCCAGAAGCTACCGAACGGGATGAGCAACACCTCTTACTCCCAGGGTTCCAAAAACCTGTCGGAAACTTAAGTATTTGCATCCCACTGACATTGAAGTGGACGCCTAACTCTCTTGTTCTTGTCCCATGATTGCGTTGTGACAACGGTGACGCATGCAGGGAACTAGTGTTTCCAGCTCCAAGGGGAGAACAAGGTGAGGCAGGAGGACCTCAGCTAGGGACTTCCTTAGGGTGAGGTCTTCTCCCCGCAACCGCGGAGCGTGCTGTCCGTGGATCTGTCCTCCCTACTCCATCTCGATGACCTTGTCTCTGTTCTGGCTGTGCCGAGGAGCCTCGCTGGCCCCAGGGGGGTGGCTCGCGGGCAGCCTGGGCAGTGGCTGCTCTTTGAAATCCGGCAGCGTGCCGCTCCTCGGAAATCTGCTGGCAGAAAAACCTTTGGCAGAGGGAGCGCTGTGAGCAGCAGTGGTGTTTCCAGCATGCCTGGCTGACCGGCAGTGATGATCCGCGGCAGGACAATTGGTTTAAGCAGCCGCAACTTCACGCTTCTTCCTGGCCCTGAATCTGCTCAGGGTGGACATCCACAGCCAGCTTCCTTTGGAATTCCCTCTGGGGAAGCTCAGGCTGGTTTCTGAGCACGTTGAGCTTTCTGGCAGCTGGGGTTTGACAGGAGCCTTGCTGCAGGCTCCCTTCTCACCCCTGCTGAAAGCCAGGAGGAGTGTGGTCCATGCGCAGAGCCGGGTGCCAGCCCTCCCAGCCAGCGGACCCCTGCCCAGCTCCCACCGGCGTCTTCCACGTCAGCCCTTGCTCATCCAGTTGTCACTGCAAAAGAACAAAACAAGATTTAATAACAGCTAACCTGTTAAAGTTGAAAAGCCAAATGTTGGTGAGAGAGTGTTGGCATTATTATTTTTTTTTTAATAGTATGACTTTTATGTATATATATTTGGAAGAAACACGTTAAAAGCAAAAGTCAGTGTTAAGTTGAAAAAGCGTGCATGAAAGAAAGAAAAATAGCCCAGGTTGGACTAGGTGGGGAGAAGAGGGGGTTGCACTGTTTCCATTAAAAATGACATTTAAATGGAGAGTGAGCTTGAAATTTTGACAGGACTGTGTACATCCCCTTCGGAGACCGCTCCTGCAGTGCAAGGGCTGCACGGCTCTCCTTCCCAACGATCCCTTCCTAATTTGTGGGCTCCTCTTGGGCGTGGGGAAAGTTCACGGAAAAGAGGGATCACGGGATATTTTCTGAAATATTCGTATCGGCGTCAGCTCCGACAGACAAACCGCTCCGCTGCTGGGGATTTGATTTGGCAACTAACCAATGCGCTGCTCTTCGCTCCTGGCTGTGAGGGGACAAAAAGGACGCGCTCAGGTGCTGCTCCCGTTTCTGAAGATCCATGAACAGAACGCGGGGCCTTTGTCTGGGCGTTAATAAAGCCCGGTTCCTCCACGCTTCAGCACCTGCTGAGCCTCAAGGCCAGGGCTGGAGCACATTCACTGGGATGTGGGTCCCAAATCATTCCATGGCAGGACTGGGACTTTGGGATTTATTATTTTTTTCCCCCACGCTTCTGGCTGCAGAGGGTGCAATGGGATGTGCACGGCTGCTTCTCCTTCCAAAACCACTCGAGGGAAACCATACCAAAAACATCATGGAAAGGCAAAAGACCCCAAACCTCAAAATAAACCAAAAAACCTTCCAAAAACCCCACCTGCCTTCCTCCTCGCTATGATTTTGAGTGGATGGGTTAAAGCGGTGAGACCCGTTTTGACTCAGCCGAGCAGGAGCATCCTGCCGGTGTTGCCGTAGCCGGGCACATCCCGGTCCATCCCCACAGGCCCTGCACCCCAGGGTGGCCGAGGTGGTTGTAACCCCAATCCCACGGGCTGGGCCGGGCCGGGCAGAGCCCTCGACAGGCATTAATAACCCAGGGGAAGGTTGATGCTGCTCTGGCCAGAACAGGCCTTGCTGCGCACCGAGCCCCGAGCCAGTCGTAGGGGTCAAGCTAATGCTGACACTGGGGCCTTTGATTGCGTTTGATTCATGTGCGTACACCACTGGGAGGTCAGATGGGCCGTTAATCCCCAAGTGCCTTCCCCCTTCCCCAGGGAAAAAAAAGAAAAAAAAAAAAAAGAAAATGAGAAATAAGTTTAGCAGGCGACTTCCCGGCTCGCTTCAAGGCTTGCGGTGCAAGCTGGCTGCGAGGTCCGGGTGTTCAGAAATGTGTTTCCTCTGCTCTTTGGTGTTTTTGGGTTTTTTTGGGTAGCCTGGTGAATAAAATGCGTTGGAGGGGGAAAAAAAAAAAATCTCGGCTGATGCATGGAGCAGAGCTGGGGCTGGCGGTGAGATGGTCACGGTGCGTTTCAGGGGGACCCGGGCTCCCTGGGAAGCTGTGGGAGAAAGGGGGTGATCCCGCTTTGCTTTTTGTATTTAACCCCGGGGATGAAATTTCTATTTAATCTCTGCGGCCGGTGGGTCGGAGGAGGCAGGGTCCGTGCAGAACTCCACCCGTTAGCCGTCCATGGGAGAGAGCTTTCGCCTTGCTTTGTACATGATGGGAAGGATTTTTTTCCAGCTGATAAAATGTATTTTGTGGGGCAAAAAGACCTAATAAGGCAGTTTGTGGGTGCTCTGAGCCGAGACACGGAGGGTGGTTAGTGGGACCGGACTGCGGGGACAAGCTCTCCTCGGTGGACAATCCCGAGGGAGTGATTCCTGCGGGCTGGGAAAGTCTCCCCCGAGGCTCGATCCAGGCGGCGGCTGCCCCGGAGGGTCCCCCCGGGGTGTGGGGGGGGTCCGTGGCGGGGCCGAACCGGCAGCTCTGCCCTTGGCCCGGGGCTGCGGGGCTTTCCCGTCTGTCCCAGCCTCAGCGTGTGCGGGCGGGTGGGAATGAGGAGAAGCGATCTCGGAGGATTTAGGAAAGGAAGAGCCCGGGAAGCAGCAGCCGAGCGGGGTCCCGGGGGCGCGACACCCCCTTTGGAGGCTGAAAATAGCGTCTGCCGGGCCCCGGGCTGGGGAGGCTGCTGCGGGTAAATGACCAATTAGGGAATCTTTGTCAGATTCGGGAAAGCCGAGATAAGTCTCTTTTATCAGCCTATAAAAATACCACTTTCACTTATCTGGAGCTACCTACGCCGCCCAGCTGCGGGAGCCGGGAGGGGGGGGGAGCGGAGGAGGAGTTAGGGATGTGCTGTGACAGCGAGGGGGGTTTTGGAAAACCATTTTCTGCTGGAAAACGAACCCTCTCCCCTCTTCCCTCCGGAGCCCACCCGCTCCTCTTGCCGCAGCCTGCCCGGGCCGAGAGGCCCCTGCACCCGCAGGGCCCCGCTCCTTCCCCGAATTTTGCCTTTCCCTTCTTATTTCCCACCCTTTTCCCCGGCATCGTGCCGAGGGGGGGCTCGGCCAGGCGGCAGAGAAGCAGCTGAGTTGTTAGGACAACGCTGGTGGCCCGAGGGCGGAAGGAGCACCCACGGGCGCGGGTGGGTGCTGTGCCCACGGGTCTGCTTGCACGAACCCACGGGGGGTGCAGAGAAACACACCGAGGCCAGTGGGGAGAAGCCGGCTGCGTGCTTAATTTGCGCAGGTATCTTCCCGTGGTTACGTGGAAATACTCGGATCCACGCAGCTATCCTCACCTGTGGCTGCGCCCCGAGGTCACGGGCTCCCACGTCCGTGGGTGCGGGTGTTTTCTGGACACCCAAAGGCATCTGCGCGGGATCCGGCCTGAACGCATCTCCGTCTGGATATACCCCCCACGCAAACGGAGAGGATCAAGACGTGGAGAGAGTGCTAACATGCATTCCCACTGGGGGAAAACATGCTGCACTTTGATTATTTTCTCTGTGGTTTCCAGGCTATTTGGGCTGTAGGAAAACCATCGGATGGGGGGGGGGGGGGGGGGAAAAAA
>VFFE01007987.1:177716-207804 GCA_008921705.1 Burhinus oedicnemus | reverse complement strand
CCCTGCGCTGACCTATTCAACTTTACCCTCCAAATAATACATTAAAAAAAGAAAAAAAAAAAAAAAAGAAAAAAAGAAGGCGGCTCAGGGAGGGAGACATAAACCACCTTGCAGAAATTTCAAACAAATATCGCAGTGGACAGAAAGCTCATCTGGAGAGCAATAAAATAGACATTTACAGCGCAGGGGCTTTAGGGGAGATACGGGATAAGTTTCCTTATTTATATAATTCCCCGTGTTTATTGTTGGAGCAGCCCGTGTTCTCGCCGGTCAGGTGTTTTGGCTGGAGTCACAGATCATTCTTCGGGTGAAATTTGGGTTCTTCTCCCTTAAAATGTTGAAGCTAAATCCCCGCTTTCTTCCTCGGTAGCTTTTTTTTTTTATTTTATATTCCCCCATTCCAGCTTTTTACATTTTTTTAACTCAAAAAGCCAGCCCCGGTGCCCGATGGCAGAGATAAGAGCCCGAGCCTCCGAGCGGAGCGCGGTATTTTTAGAGGTGTGGGGTTTTTTGTTTATGCGTATTTTAAGTCCAGGGATCCATTTTCATCTGCTTTATTTTTAAATATTTGGAAAGCTCCAACTAAAAGAACATCGGTGTTTTAAGTCCTTGCCTTGCGGTAATGGAAAATATTTCGAGAAGCCCCTGTCTTTAGTGTGTATCCCAGTGGTTCCAAGGATTTGGCAGGTGTGGCCGCTGATGTCCCTGTACGGCTGCACACGGATTTGGTGTCACACCTGAGCGCCTGTAGGGTCTTTTTTTTTTTTAATACCTTTTTTTTTTTCCATATCTGCAAGCAGAACCGTTGATCCACATAGAGGTGGTTGAAACATATGTATTTTAAATATATATATAGAAATATATATATTTTTTTACTTTTTTTTTGGCAAATCTCCCCTCCTGTTCCAGCGATTTATGTACAGAGGGAAGTGACTTGCTTCCAAAAGTTCTCACGACCAGATTTGTTTGAAGAAGGGAGAGGCGAACTCTTGGCGAAACACAAAATTAAGGAAAATAGGAATAGAGGAGCGGGCATAGGACTAGGGGAATGAATAACCCCGCCAGCCTCGTAATTGCGATTCCGCCCTCATCAATGGCCTGTTTCGGCTCAGCCGGGGCCGGGGGCGGCACCCAGCGGCACCCAAACATCTCCCACACCCCCAGGGGAAGGGTGCACCCGCTCCTCTGCCCGAGCCTTTCGGGAAGGTCCATCTGAGAGGGTGGTGTCGCCCTTTTGTTTAATGACCCCCCCCCTCCCAGCCCCGTCTCCTCCTCGCAAACACATACAGGAAACCACCTTGGAAAATTTTTTCCTTTCTCCGCATTTATATTTATGCTTTTTTTTTTTTTTTTTCGGGGTGCCGCCTGGCGGACACGCGTGGGTTCCCCCCCCGGCCCGGGGCTGTTGGCCCCTCTCGCTTTTGGGCTTCCCCACCCAGCGAGGATGGAGGAGGAGGAAGGCGCAGGGCTGGGGAGGAAGGCTCAAGGCTGGGGCAGATGTATTTGATGATGTCTTTCACCCGCTGCCCCTCACTGCTGCCCCCTCGCTAGGCCAGCGCCCCATCAAAAGCCAATTTTCCTTTGGGGAGGGAAAAAAAAAAGGCAAATTCCTCCCCAAATTGCATAGAAAGCGATTATTGCAAGCTTTTACTAGTACTTACGGGCAGGTAGGCTGGCTCCTTTGCGCTTGACAGAGTGCACTTGTTTTTTCAAACGGAGAAAGGTCATTTAACACCCCAGATAAATCCCGGATGCTTTCCTGGAGATGTAAGTAGGAAGCTCCTGAACCTGTGCGAAATAATTGCGTTTCCTCCGTCCATCGGTTGGCAAGGGAGACGCGGAGAGCAGAGGTAGGCTGGAGAAGAAAGAGTGTTTCACCGTAACTAGGGAGAAAAGAAAATACTTCCCTGCCCTTTAAAATAGGAGCTGTTGGCACAACCAGGACTAGCAAACTGAATCCAAATTGAGCCCTCGCCAAATTATGCCTTAAATTATAACTCCGCTGTGGATGCTATAAAACCGAGTTTAACTTCTGCTTGATGGATTCGGAGAAAGAATATAATATTAATAGAACTGGGAGTTAATAAAACAGGACACACTGCTCGCTTTAAAGGCATTTCCCTATGAGAAAACAGACCTGAATTTAACTGCTTTCCTTTGAAGGAAAAAAGAACTGTTTTATAGAAAAGAAAATCATCATGCAAATAAAACAAAAGCGAAGCAGAAACATGTAAGTACAGTAGTTTGGGAAAACTGCCATATTAGGAGGAGCAGGAATATTTGATTGTAAATCAACAACATCTGGTTGATAAGAAATGACATCTGCGTATCCGTCTCTGTCAAAACATAGGCACTGACAAACGCGTGAATCCCTACAGACACACACGCGCTCGCGTCCCAGCAGACACATGCACACGCACACAGACACCACTACATATTTTACACACCCCTCTACACGTTTTACATACACTTACATCCCCCCCCCTCCCCGACACGCGCAATTCCTCTTCTTGCTGCACGGAATGGTTGGGGGAACAAATAAAGAGCGGCTGTAGCCCCAAGATAAAGACCCGCCTAAGAAAGACACAGCCGTAAAAATAAACCAGGGAATGATCTACCCTAAATGGCATCTCCCTCCAGGGAAGGGAATAAAATTTGTAGCTTGCCCCAGTGCAGATGGAGAATAGTGCCGGGGCTGCGGCGGCGCGCAGCTGATGCTGCTGCAGACGCTGGCTGCGAGGAAGGAGGAACATCCTTCAGCTCAGCCCGGTGGCAAGCGGGGGCTTTTCCACCGGCAGGAACCCGAGCTCAGCTTTCGCAGCTGAGATACCGCTTGGCAAAACGTATTTTCATGTTGCAATGCGGACCGCGTTTCCCGTTGCCGCAAGCGAGCTCGGTCCCAGCGCTCTGCGTCCGTCTGCATCGAGCTCCCCAAGGAGGGTCTGTCTGTCCAGCCCCATGGCTCTTTGTCCGCGCAGTACCTATTTTTTTTCCCATTTACGGGCATCTCTCTCTGGCTTCCACCCATGCCCTGTAGCGCATCCTTCATGCAAACCTTCCCATCCCCACATCACACACAGCTTACGCACACCAACATAATTTACACGTAGTTTTTATACACCCAGGTGTTCTACACACACACATATACATACACAAACAAATACGTGGATGTGCATTAGGCTTCAAGAGCTATGTTCTAGGTGAATTATATTACAGTATTAATTGTACAACTCGCCCACAGATGGGTTTGAGTCTGTGCTTACGCAGCTTAGAGAAATACCTGCCCGATTTGAGATCCGTCAATTTATTTCCATAGCGCAGCTGCAATCCCAATGCAGGGCTTGTGCTTATTTCCCCTGATATTTTAGGCAGCCTGGAAAGATATTGAAGCCCGCTGGGATCTCTCCCTCCCCAGCTCTGCTCCCCGAAAGGAGGCTTAAGCTACGAAGAAAGTTTTGGTAAAGTTTTCAGTGCGGTTGTCAGCAGCTCGGCCGACCACCTCCCCCCCTCTTTGCAACCCTGAAAAAACACCCCAGAAATATTGAGGTGTTAAAATAGGTCACATGCGCATTTCATTTCCTTGCCATTTACACAATGGCTGCTTGCAATCAGGTTGATTCCCAAATATTAACTTCCCCCGCAGTTAAGCACCATTTTGCTGTAGCTTAAATCATTGTGTTACTAGCTTGTATTTATTAGGTACTAGCTCGCTGCTTAGGACCAGGAAATGAACCCTAATAGACAGAAATAATTAAGGTTCTGCCCTCATGAGGGTTCTTTCAAAAGCAAGAATTCACAACAATTATTCTCATTAATTTTTACAACCTACTTTCCCCCTTAGCTGGACTTGGGCTTTATATTGGTTTTCCACCCTCAGGATATCCGGTTTTATGCTGATTTTTTTTTTTTTTTCTTTCCCCCCCAAAGTTATTTAACATTCTTGATAGCCCAAATTCTTTTTAAGGAAACACTGACCCCAGCTGGGATGCTCTAGGCACCCAGAAATGCTATGTGCACCGTAGCAGTGCAGAGAACCAGCGAAGAGCCTGGCTGAAGACTAATCTGATGGGCTCCCAGGTAGCCAGCAGGCATGGAGGAACACGCTGCATGGGCTTTCTGAATATATAGGTTCATCCCACCCCCAGAAAGACCCCTGTACTAAAAGAGCGCTGTTAAGTTCATCAAGTCAACTGGTGCTCTCTTCTGCTGGATTTTGGAGAGCTGCCCGTGAGGCTCTCCTGCGAGCACGTGGTCTCGTGCCGCTCTGTTGAGGCATCTCGCAGGGTTGTGTAGGCGTAGCTGTTGCTGGAGGGGGGCAGGTCCTTGGGCTCAGGATGTTTTGCCCTGAGAGCTCAGTTCTCCTTGGCTTTGGTTGCGGGTAGTCACCTCCACCTCTTCAGTGGCGGTTACCGGTGTGGTGGCCTGGTTGGCAACCCACAGAGTGTCTCTGTGCAGAGACTGCACGCGGTCCAGTCCCCAAATCAACCCTGCGCTGCTGTGTCCTCCAAACTCTCCCTGCCCAGCCTGGGGTCATTGGCCACGTGTCTTCCCACCTGCATGGCAAGAAGGGGCAGCCTCTCTCCTTACTCAGGGCAGGCTCCTCTCCAAAGGGGGGTCCCCTAAGTGCTCCCTGGGGTTAAGTGAGGTGAGACCTTGTTATCTTCTCTTCATCACCAGGACTGGTGGCTTCTCTCTAGCCCTTGGTCACTCAGGGACCGCAGTGAGCTCTTCTCCTCTCACTGACCCTCGCCGGGGCTTCTCGCATCTCTACTCTCAAATCCTTAGTCCTGTTCCAGGCTTTGGTGGGCGAGTGCTTCCTTCAAGAGGTCTTGTGTCCTTCACAACCTGTGTCTGATCCAGTCCTGTCTCCATCTGCCCCTTTGACCTCAGTCTCGTCCCTGCCTCCCTGGCAGCCCCGGGACAGGGTGCTCAAACAGCCCTGAGCCCCCGGCCCCTTTTGGTCTTTGATCCAGGCCCCCTCCCCAAGCTCTGCAAAGACACCCTATCTCTCTCCAGCCTCACTCCTGCCTCCTGACCCTCCTTCTTCCCCGCAACCCAACACTGCGCAAGGTCTGGCTCTTTTCATCCTCCGTTCCTGTCTCCCAGTTCAGCCAACAGCCTCCTCAATGAGCCCCTCTGTCTCTCACCAGTACCTCCCACCGGCCATTGGCACTCAATCCCTCCCATTTCCTTCACTGGCTTCTGGGTTTGGCATCTTCTCCCCCTTGCCGGCAGCCCCCCCTTCCCCTGGCCTTTAACTCCGGCTTCGAGTCCCAGCTCCCCATCCAGCTCCTCTGTTTGGCCCAGCCAGATGTACGTAGTCTCAGCAGGCACCTTGTCTTCATCTGTTTCTTTCCTTCCCTCTGCTCTGGTTTGGCTTCCTCCTCCACACTGACTTGGTTTCCACCTGGGGTACGTAAGAGTGCAGAAGAAAAAGGCTCTGTGCTTTCAAACCTGAAGCTCGGCCTCCCAGTTTCTCCCAGCACAGCTGGCTGCGGTGGTGGCAGGGATGGTCCTGGCCCATCTCTGCCACGCTGAGCAGGACTATGGTCACTTGCAGGGCAGGGACAGCACGTATCCCCACAGCATGGGGAGGTCCATGCGTGCTCAGCTCAAGGGTGAGCACCTCGACCTCTTCATCACTAAATGGGGTGGCCTGAACAGTGATTTTTTTTCCCCACTCAGGCTTTTAAGTTGTCCGAGTGGGGCAGATGTTCACAAGAAGAGAGCTCAGAGTTTAAGGATCCCCTCCCTGCAGAACTTGAAGTCCCTTTTCCAAAACACCCAGCCTTTAGGACAGTTTCAGAAGAGCCCATGAGGGTCGGGGTAGTGTGTTTTCCCTTAGCTGAAGTGCTCAAAAAACGTGGGACCAGTTGTTAGGAAAATAAGTAAATAAAAAGGAGCCCAGGGCAGCCACCTGGTGTGGAATGTTTCAGCCCTAACAAAGTTTCGTGAAGTTAGAAGCAATTGAGAAAAATCTTATTATGGCAAGTGCCCGACAAAAAGTACTACTAAGTGGTAGTTTTGTCCCTGGCTATAAAAATATTCACATACCCATATAAATACATGGCTGTGCAAAAAAAAAACCCCAAAAAAGTGAGGCATCTTTCCTCGACCTAACTAGATGCAAAGCTAAACTTTATCACGCTGGAGCTAAAGATGCCGTTGGAAATGCCTCAGCAGAATTGCTTTGTGGTCAGTTAGCCCAGAGAAAGGAGTGCGGAGGAGCGGCGCCGAGATTTCACTGGGAACTGTCGCTTCCCGTTAAGGTGAAGATGAACCCATAGGTCTGACAAGCTCTGAAAAGTGTAAATGTGGAAGGCTTCACCCTTGGAAAGCTCTCGTCTCAGAAGGGTCTGCAGCAGCTTTAGAAATCAGTGGTCAGAAGCGAACTTTGCCATCAGTTTCTTTCAGTAACAAATACGTAAACAAAGCCCTACAGTTTTATTGAATCTGTGCTATATAATTTAGCCCTGGGCATTCTGTCTTAATGACCTTGCAGGACGTTGTATTTTTTTTATTTTTCATGATGTAATTGTCATTTGACTTTCTGACAGCTTTTTCTTCCCCCTCCCCAATGAGTTACAGTCAATTAAACAGAGTTTCGCTGTGGCAAAGTTGATCCAGAAGAAGGTTATTTCCACCCATTCGTTTGCTTTTCCACCTCTGAAAGAGTTTGTAAGTCAGGCAAAAACTGGCCAAACAAAATATCTTCCACCGGTTGTTTTCTAAAGCAGGGATTCACCAACTTTCTCTCTATTTTCTGTTTTGTTTTGTGAGATTTTGTTAAAGCTGTCTTGGACGCTCCTAGGCTTCGTACTAGGGCTTATGCCATGAGTTGTCATCTAGAGAAACTTTGCTCTTGAAAGCTGAGGTCCAAACTTTGCTCTTGAAAGCTGAAGTCCATCTGAAATACACCAGAGAGCTGAGACCTAATCTAAGACCTTCTGTAGCCCCTGGTTTCTAGACACCTTCAATCTAGCAGATCTTTAATTTTAAGGAGGCTGAAGTTAGCCGTGCTTCACATGGGGCTTTCTGCCACCAACATTTAGGTTAGTGCTGTTGCTTGTAAGAATCTTCCTGCTGAGGGCTGGGGGACTTCTCTACCCATAGAGCAAAGTGTTTGCAAGATGGAGGTCCCGTACGATATTTTGTCTGACATTTTGTGGGTGATTAAAGGTTTGATTCGTCAAACAGGGCATTCAACTGAGGTCCTTAAATTAGGGTCCTTAAATTAGCTGTGTTGACGGCTCCTTCTCCGGTGAATGGAGAGCGTTGGGGACCTGTGAAGGCAATGCAACCCACTTCAGAGCCCCAGTGCCCTCTGGCAGTCCCCATCTCCCTCCACTGATTCCAGCAGGAACGCCAGGAGACGAGGTTCCCAGTGCAGGCGCCTTGGTTAAAATGCCTTCGGTTAGGTTGGGATGAATCCGGCCCTTTGTACATTTGTGTGCCGGTGCCAATACTGTAAATCCTCGCTCAGTGAAGGACTTCACTTATGCAAGCAAATATTGCCATTGGGTTCGGCGAGCGAGGACAACTCGTACATTTAGCGTGCTTCAGAATGCAAATTGCATCGAAACATTCAAAAAAGTTGAATAATGCCTATTATTCATTATAGAAATGCCGCCACCTCTCCGGTGGAAACCGATAGGCAGTTTCTTTGCAAAATACACAGCTGGTTGTCTAATTATTAGGCGCTTTTAATTATAAAATGCCCCCCTGTTTTACTGCTCGAGAACAGCTCAAATGGCAAAATGGACCAAATAGATTGTTTGTTCACCCTTCTCTTTGAAATCTGAAATGTGTGACCAAAAAAAAGAAAAAAGCAACGCCCTGTTTATGTACTAAATTAGGTCCTGGTTTAATGGGAATGTTCATGCGGACAGGCATAGAGGTGACGGGGTCTTTGTGTGAGATTTGGGGTTGTATTGGGCAAAAATGGCAAATAAATAAATGGCCTTTGGAAAAAAATATGCTATAAAATGAGAAAATAACAAAATAATCTGGTCGTGCAGACACCTGGCGGGGTTCGCTATTGACACTAGCCGAGCCAGGTTTTTCTCTTTGAATTTTGGCAAAGAGGAGGGTCCAGTTGTGTGTGCTTGAGTTGGTGAACATGAACCTCTCTCTGTTCTACCGCCATTAATCTTGAGCTCTTTCCTTCCCGTTGGCCGACTTTCAATAGGAAGGAAGGACAGTGTTTCCACAAAACGCGGTGAGCACATGAAGTTCCTCCAATGGCAAACACAGGGTTGTCTCTCCTCCTGGGCAAGTGCAAGTGGCTCTCCCGACTCCTGGCCGAGGGCTCGGACTGCCAGGCGGTCACGGAGAAAGAGAAGAAGGGGAACTGTCGCCTCTTCTGCTTGGGTATTAAAAACAAACTGAAGGCTGGTATGGGACTTTGCACAGAGACTGATCCTCTCCTCCTCCTCCTCCTCCTCCAAGGCTGGGCTTCCCTGATTGCAAGCTCCAGCTGGGTGCCGTGGACAGATTTATTTTGTATATGAGTAGGTTTATGGTTGCGTTTTTGCCAAATGAGCCAGAGCTCCTGCCACCTTTGCCACGCCAGCTCTGGAGGAGCAGCTGGTGTGCGGTTGGCACTCAGTTAAGGCAGATCCCACCTGATCCAGGCTCAGCCCTGCTCTGCAAAGACACCAAAGCCTTTGCATCAAATTTGGCACAGCAGAACGACTTTGTACAAGACCGCAGGGCATTTGAGAGCGTTGCTGGTCCACAGTTAATATTTGCATAAATGACAACTTGAGAAAACCTACTCACCGAAGTCCTCAGGAGAGGTGTGTGAAGGAGAGGATCGCACCTCTTTGAGCAGCGCAGTTGCTTTGGATAAGGGTACGTTCTGCAGAGCAGCTGCTAAACTCAGATGTTGTGAGAGGACCACAGGTAGGAGTCTGAGGAGGATTCATCCCAGCAAACTTTAGGTGCTGAAGGTAGCCAACTACGTGAGCAGAGTAGTCCCTCCTAATTCCTTCTAGAATGAATGGGGAGATGACTATTACTCCAGAGCAGGGTGGTCAGAGGTGGAGTTGCTCTCCAAGCACCTGAGGCAGTGAGTCCGTGCATTGCTTACGGGTGTGGGGTTGGTTGGGGAAGGTTGTCAGATGCAGAGCAGCTGGAGTACGTTCAGTTGGTCTGAAATGCAGGAAGGCTGAGCCTTGCCCATCTGCGTGAGAGGAGCCAGGGTCCGAGAGGCAAGGTTTTGGTCGTGGCTGCACGTTGATGAGCAAATACTTGTTGGTGTCAGTGGGATTTGTTCAGGAGACATGAATTTCATCCCCGGTCCTCTGATGAGCGCAGCCCTGTCTGTCCCAACAGCAAAAAGAAAGCAAGTAACTAAGAGAGCAGATTTCCTGCAGAGAGAAATTTGCGTGTGCGTGTGCAGTCCCACGTGTTAGTTACGGGACAAGCCTGAGAGAAGCGAGAGGTTGTTGACAGGAGATATTTTTCCAGTGGAGAGATCCAGAGGAAGGCCCATCTGGAGTGGACAATGCCTGAGCTGAAGGATGGCTTGAGCTCCTGAAAGCTGCATTTTCCCCTCCCATCCCTATTGGCTTGGGTTTAATAAACAATATCCCCCCTCTCCCAGGCCGTGCCTTGGACTTGCGATGAACCCGTTGCATTTCCTCCCTTTCAGATCACCCAGTTAAAGATTGAGAACAACCCCTTTGCGAAAGGTTTCCGCGGCAGCGACGACATGGAGCTCCACCGGATGTCCAGGATGCAGAGGTAACGCGTGCCTCCGTCGCGGGGACCCACTCAGGCCCCCCAGAGCTGCCTGGGCTTTGCTTTGCGTGTCGCTTGCGGCTTGAGCTAAGCCAGGACTTGGTGGCAGTCCCTTCTCTGGCATCTGCTGGTGCGTTTTATGTCAAGCTGTTGAAATATCGACAGGATGTGGGGCCAAAATCCAGGACTCGCCACTCCGAGGTGAACGCCTTAACTGCTGGGTTACAGAGGCAGGATCTCACCTGTGGGTCGTCCTCTTGGCCGCAGGGACCTTGTATTTCTTTCTGACACGTCCCCATCCGGAACAACCTCTGGCTTTGTGCCAAATAGATGTCTCTGCGGCCACATGTGGGCTTAAACCTGTTTAAAACAACAAGAGACTGGGACTAGCTCTGAGAAGCTCTGGCTACTGCAGAAGGGCCGTTGGGTATTTTTTTTCCCCAGGTGGCTTTAAAGACAAAGCTCTCAGCCCTCTTCTGGGAGCAGGTTTGTTAAGGATGCTCCAGATGCCTCTGGAGATCTTGGTGCGGAGCCCTGCCTCGTGCTGGTTTCTGGCTTTCAGAGGGTCTTTGGCAGGAGGGGAGTGTTTGCCTGAGCGGTTCCGGGTGAGCAGAGCAGGAGCATAGGGATGGTGGTTTCAGGTTGAAGAAGGAGGGTATTGCAAAACGTTAGGATCTCCAGGGCCAGGTGGCTGAAGAGGTCTTTTTGAGTCTCAGTTTTGGATGTAAGTACTTAAGCTGAAAATCAAGCCTAAATCCTGTTTAAAAAAATCCTGTTTAAAGTCCTTTTCTAAATGTCAGGTCCTGCCGGTAATTAACTTCATGCCTTTCACTTCACTTGGAACTTCGGCCGTGTGTCAAGTTGCTTCCTGGTGCAAATGTTTTGCAGGAACAGTGCCATAGCCATGACTATACCTAAGACAGATGTAGACGCTCAATATAGCATTTTCCACCCAGGAGGGCAGGAGTGACGCAGATCCCTTATTCTCCGGGACCAGCAGAGCTGGCTCGCGGTGGAGGGCTGGAGGGACCTGCGTTGTGACCTTCTGCTGGGAGGGCTCTCTCCACCGCCCGCCCGGGAGCCGGCTGGAGGTGGTCACTGCCGGCTGGAGCGCGGATGCCAGTGCAGATGCAGAACTCTCTTCTGGTTGCCATAGTTGGTGACCTGAGCCTGGCTCTCCGTAGCCACGTAAATCGCACCGACAGGCAACAAATAATGTCTGTAGTCCTGCCAACGCTTACACCCGTAACCCTGCTCAAATGGGCAAATGTACTCCCGCGCACTAGGGCTTTCAGGCTCAGACCCAGAAAAGCCAATAAATATATAAAAATAAATATATATTAAAAAAATATAAATATATGTATATATATATAACGCTTTTCTCAATCTAAATAATCTCTGTGGTCTTCTGAATGTGCCCTGTGTTCCCTGCCTGCCTGCCCTTTCCAACGACAGCACAGATCCTGGCATAATATGTCAATATTTATTTATTTATGGGTGCACTACCACTTGAAATAGCTTCCCCCTCCCCTCCCCGCCCTCCCGTGCCAACCTCCCAACCTCTACTGGAACTTGAGTAACGATGTCCCCCCGCATATTTTTTGCTGCTAAACTACCCTTTCATTGCGCTCAGTGGAAAGATTTGAAGGTTTACATTCATCGTGGGGTTTTTTGGAGCGGGAGGGAGGAGGTAGAACAGTAAGGACTATTAGAAGGGCTTCGTGCCATCTGAAGAGCATGGCACCTGGCCATGCTGAGCTGGTGCTAAAAATTGCTTGGCATTTTCATGCGGGCCTGCGGTCATAGTTGATGATAGAGCGAACAGAAACGCTTGGAATATATAAATACACCCGCTCAGGCCTGGCAGGACTGAAAGGGTTAAAATCCACAGCGTTGACTTTCCAGGATAATTTCTGATGCTCACTGCCTTAATAACTTACCCTCTGTACAGGTAGCGTAGAAACGACTCTGTACCTTTACAAAGATGTCATTTTTTTTTTAAGGGAGAGCAGGATAAGATTATTATAGTAAAATAAAGGCCCATTCAAGGTTGAAAATTCGACAAATATGCGCCCACCTTTGTGGCTTTTTATATATATCAGAGTATATGCAAAATTATATATATAAATATATGAAAACATATATAAAATAAATGATGTATAAAAAATAAATTGTGTATCTGTAAGATAAAGAACCATTCAGGATTGAGTGTGTTAGAGCAGTATGACCTACCTTTGTGGGTTTATATAGGTTTCATATATAAATAGATATTAAAATATAATTAAATATATATAAAATATATTTTAACATATGAATGTAGGTGTGTGTGCGCGTATGCAGTGAAGTTGTTTCCCAGTGGTGGACCCACTCCCCAGCTGGCAGGTATAGGCACGTCTGTCTTGGCCTCAGTGATGTCTAGTTATGCCCTTGGAGAATATGGTGGGATGTATTTTTAGTGCTGTTCCTTCATTATAGAAAAAAAAGTAGCTGGAAAAAAACATGTTTTTTTTTTTTTAAAAAAAACAGTGTACAGCCTTTTGTACCAGAAACTGGTGACCTGACATCCGTCAGGTCACTGACCAGCTCATTAAGGGGTATAGCCGTGGAGGGAATGAATTTTTCATGCTGAGGAAAGCCTCGGCACCTTTATGTTTTCTTTATTTAAATCTCAAACCTTTCTTAATTCCCCGCATTGGGTTATTGGAGAGGGGCATCTCCTAGCTGAAAGCAACCATGGGAGAAGCAGACCCCAGCAGAGGAGGCTGAGAGGCAGTGCCGACCCAGCCGGCTGCCGGACCTGCCTTGTGGCATCCTGGTTTTGGGGAAAGCTGGCCTCAGCTATGGCCAACGCGTGTGCCTCTGCTCACCCCCCTACACTCGCGCGCCTTGGAGCAGCCTAGGACGCCTGAGCCCTGGTCAAGACCTAAACCTTCAGGTCCTAACATGTTGCGTGGGGCTTGGATGGGATGGGAGTAGGGGCACGGTGGTTGGAGATGCCGTCTAGAAGCAGCGTCCCCAGGCTGGGCTGGTGGCTAGGCTCCCTCTGCGCAAAGCAGAGCGTGATGAGCACGTTCAGAGAGCAAAGCTGCTTTCCTTTGAGAGCTCACCCCACAGACGGCAGGGTGGGTGAGGAACCCTCCCTCTGCCTGTCTCACCCGAGGGATCTGAATGATTTGCTTTGAGTAGACGTCTGCCTTTTAAATAGCTAAAATGACATGAGATAAAGTCCATCCTCGTAGAAAGAATTGCCATCTGGCCAGCTCTGGTGGTCTCCTTGCACCTTTGGCTGTCAGAGGATGGGAGGGAGACCAGTTTGCTGGGTCCAAAATTGTCTCACTCACCTCAGAGCAGATCTTGCAGTGGGGTGAAGGTGCTGGTGGAGACTTGGCCTGATGATTCATCCGTTGAACACCCACCCTTGGCAAATGGTAGGGGCTGAGAGGAAGGAAGATGAAGCAGGGAAGTAAGGCAACTTCCAGCACCAAGTGTGAGCTCAGAGCCAGGTGTCGGGTGCCCTGTTGTGGACTTTGCCTCCGTCTTTGCATGCCTCCACGTGCTCTGGTAGAGCAAGAGCAGCAATGTGTTGGCTCTGGGGACAGGAGCTCTGCAGGGTGAACGGGGATGTCTTTACGGGTCCATCCCTCTCCTTGGCTTTCTCCTTCGCAAGGCCTCCGTGTTGGTTTTTCTCCTCCTGTTTCCCAGAAGAAAAGTTAATAAGTCTGTCCAGGTAGAAAACTTCATTCAGTAGTAATATTAGGCCTTTCAACAGCAGATGATTTCATTCAAGAAGAAGAGCCACGAGCTTCAGAGAGATCCAAATTCCAGTGAACACAGACTTCTCGTACACATTCATTTTCCTCCCATGCCCTTTCTTTCCTGAGGCACGGGGGACCCTGTTAGCAGTTTCTTCGACAGGATGAGCACTCTGGGAGAAACGGGTTTTTTTCAAGTTTTCAGGTTCCTGAGTATGAGATCAACTTTGTTATTTCCTTGATTAAAAAAAAAAAAAGAAACCAACTAAAAAAAACCCCAAAACCAAAGAAAAAAGAAAACACACTAGAGGAAAATATGTCGAGGGATGTGAGTTATACTGCATCTGTATCCTGTGGTCATGCTACAGTTGAAAAACATAAATCGGGTCAAAGTTATGTAGTTGCGACGCTGGGAATTTTAGGCAAAGTGTTCCTTTCAGATCTCTTGCCCCACTGTACTGTAAAAATTCCTTCTGTCTCCGCTTAGAGCTTCTGCCTGTGCCAAGGGGAATTTGGTGTGGAGAGCAAGAGCAAAACACGCAGCAGAAGTCCGCGGAGGGTGAAGCTTATGCAGAGAGCCCATGGGATCTGCATTGCAGTTGCCAGCGTAGGACTTTGCCATTAAAATTCCCTGTGCGCGAGAGCCAACGGAGCTGTATTAATGAACCGTAGCTATTGGGTGATGCGGGGGGTTGCATGCAAGTCGTAGCTTCTATTTTTTTAAAATCTGTGACTGCCAAAAGACAGCAGGGGAGAAGTGTTTGTGGGTCTGGGGCTAGAGCACTGTAAAAGAGCAATTTTGTTAAACCCTTTAACCACTTTCTGCTGATCATCTGCAACTTCCATTGTCTTCAGCGGTTATTATGGGAGCTGAAGAGCTTCTGGAAGTCTCAGGCCCTAGTTACTGTTCATTCAAATTAATGCAATTAGCCCTTGAAGCTTCTTATTGAGAAAGCTTTTGAGAGGAAAGATGATTATGTGAAAGGGTGGCACTTGGTTCCCTTGATGAGTATCCTGAGCCCTTTCAAAGTGAGGTGAAGATCCAGAATGATCTACTCGACAAAGAAAAGAGTGGCAGTGTCGTTCGACATTATGTGTATGTTTTCTCTGTCAAAGATCATGAGCCACAGCTTGCTGCCTTTGGCATTAATCCATAGTAATCTTCCTGGCTCCAGAGGAATTATTCCAAAGATTTCCTGGTGCAATTGAGAAGAGAAACTGGGCTGGACACAAAGGGTATAAAATCAGTACCATGATTCAGAGCTGGTATAACACAGAAGATGGTGCATTTTGGGATGCCAGGAGAATAAATGGACGAGCCTCTAGGCTCCAAAAGGGTTCTGTACCCTGGCGTGCTAACTTCATGTTGGACTGATAGGCACCGGTCTGACTAATGCAAGGAGGTCTTGGTCCACTGCAAACGACCTTGCTCTTCTTGCCTCTTCTCTTTGCATCTTTACATCCACTTTCGTTTCCCATGTTCTGTCATGGAAATCTCCCAAAAGCCACATGCTGTCTGAAACATTTTCAGTGTGAGGCTTAGAGTTATAAGATCTGTTGGAGAGATGGTGCTTTCCTCCAGCAAACGCCCCCAAGGAAATTTTCCTGGTCAAAACCCCAGTGGCAGCTGTAGGCTTGAACTGAATTCTATAGAATTTGATGGAATTCAGATGAAATCCAAAATAAAGTTCTACAGACTTCACTGGAGGGTATCCACAGCTCTTTTAAAGTGAGAAAAGTCAGCTCAAGAAACACAGGCCAGTTGCAGTTTCCTCCATTGCCCCTTCTTCGAGGGACCTGCCTGTCAGGACCTGATCTGCAGAAGCTCAGCCCAGCATGAAGGGATGCTGATGCTGTCTCTGTTGGCCAACTTCCATCTCCTCTCGTGTTCCTCTTACTCCAACATGAACAGCGGTGTTTGTCTGCGGGAATCTAGCTTTTTATCTGCCCGATAACGATAGTGCTGGATCTCTAGCTGGTTCTTTTCACTGCTGGTTCTTGGGTTTGTTGCAGTGATCACTTTGGGCTGCACTGCTCAGATGAGAGATGGAAGCACCTTATATTCTGGCAAGAACATTTGATATGTTGGTGCGGCATGCTGCAGTGAGGAGCCTGCCTTATTTCTCAGTGGACAGTTTGACTCGTATCACTAGACATCCCACTTAGGGTATTATATTCTGTGGGGCTGGCCTGCAATTCCCATGCAGAGAGAGCTCATATTTGTTCTGAGGTAGGACCGAAGGAAGAACTCCGTAGTTCCTCTCCTACCAAGTCTCCTACCTGCTGTATTTTATCCACTTCAGACTCTCCAAACAGTCTCTTGACAGTGGTTCAATTTTATTTCAGTATGCTGGAAATAAGCTGAAATGAATGCACATTGACAACTGAAAATTGTTTTCCGGTTTATTTTTTTCCTGGGAGATGGTATGTTTATTCCAGTCACTTTTTTTCTCTTCCTCTTTCTCTATCTGTTATGGCTGACTTCCGTTTCTTTCCTACTCTTGAGTCTCAGCAGGAAGGACAACAATTGGTGACCTGGGAAATATGTCTTTGAGTTATATTTGCACATCTGGAATTGGGGTCTGATTCTGCACCACTGTATCCACAGGTGCTGGGTGGGTAGAGGGGATGGGACTGACAGGAGGGTAAATATTTGTCCTTTTGTAGTGACTGACCAAGGAGGAGTTAAAATCTCCAGGCAATGAGGAAAGAGCGGAGGGGAATCACTGTGTTTGGCCGCTGATATATCTTTGGTCAGATTTTAGACTAGGAACTGCCATTGTGAACAAGATCTAGGCAGTTCCCAGCCCAGGGGCTTCAAAGGATGCTGCAAGAACATGGCAGGAGCTAACCAGGAGGAAATCTCTTCCATATCATGCCTCATCTCAACCTCGGACAGGTACCAGTATGATCCTTAGGACCTGGCATTTAATAAGTCTTTTGAAGTCTTGGTATCATGAGCTACAGCAGCTCTGGAGGGCCTTGATATATAATGCTTTGTTGCAGAAATAGCAGAAGTATCTTCAAAACGAATTTGCTTAGGGCCAGTACGGACTGGATGCTTCAGCACAGAAGCTTCCTGATTGTAAACCACGGATCTTTGAAGGGATTTTTAACAAGGTTTTGGATTTACTGCATTTACTATGCATTGGCTGGTACGGTAGGAAACTTCAAGTCTGCATGTGAAAATATGTTGAAAATTATCACTCTCTTACAACGCAGTGATAAGCAGGAAAGGGGACTGGACACCACTTTGTAAAGGTCTATATTTATTGTTTTTCCAGAGTTTTTATTGTTTGCAGAGGCCAACAAGGTTTCCAGCTCTGAGATTACAAAATCTTCTTGAATTTGCTCCTTGGTATCCTTTGCTAGAGATGATTTTGTGGTGTAAGAGCTCATGGTGAGGGCATCATTTGGCCAGGGGAAGGGAAAAATGTCTTGAGTTGTGAAAATGGGACCGAGTTTACTAATTCCACCTGGCAAAGGTCTGATTTTGGTGGAAGCACTCGGGTACCGCGGGAAGGATTCACTTGTAAGGCCTGATCTGTAGGGTCGGGGTTGTATGGTGAACTCTGAAGAGGAATGCGTGTGCTGTTAGGAAACGGTTATGCAGAGCTGGTGTGCGATCCTGCGGGTCTGGGAAACATCCGGCCAGGTGGGAGTTAAGAACGAAGTCCAGACTTCAGGACCGAGTGCCTTCACTATAGACTTGGACCTCATCCCTGATTTCTTCCCCCAAGCTCTAATGAAAATCAAAGTAACATTCTCTCCTGGTGGCCCTTCAGCTGGAAGTCCAGTGGTGCGGAGACTGTACAGCACCTTGCGCAATGCAGCTCCCCCCTTCCTCCCCGTCCCCCTCTAGCGTATTACACTAGCGTGTAATACACCAACTACGGAACCGAATATTCATCATTAGCCTCCAATAGACTTTAAATAGACCAGTGACAGCTTCCTCCCTTATAAATTCTTTCCCAAACCAACCTCTTTTTTTTTTTCCTTCTAATTTTACAATTTTTAATGTGAAAAAAATGTCGCCCATTAACACCCCCATGTAAAACTACCTCATGTTCTGGCCCAGGACCAACAGTCTCTTCCTTGCTGTGTGGACAATTTCCTATATTGCCTGTGTAAGTCAACCTTTAACGCTTTTTTTCCTTTGCTACTTTGCTACAATTTTTTTGGACACAACAGTCATTTTGTGCCAGCAGTGAACAAAACTTTTCATTCCATTAAAGTGTGGCCCAGGATTATAACCAGCTATTTTGGGAATAGTGACTTTTAGGCATTGAAAAAAAGAGAATCTGATACATTTTTAAAGACCGAAGGACAAACTAAAGCGGTCGCTGTGCACACTGCATATTGAGTGGGCTCAAGAAACAGTATAAATGTTTCAAGATGACTCTTGCTTTACAAGGTACCAAAGATATCTCTTTATTAGACCTCAGCTCCTATAAGGAAGAAAAAGGTAGAAATACAGAGATAAATGCCTTTGTGCCTAGAAAAATGGCAAAGTGAGAGAAAGAGAATATTTTAGATATTTAGTTAGAAAATACTTTCCTTCCTCTCCCTCCTCAAATAGTTGATTTTTTGGCAAAAATAGCACCCAGCATGTTTTGACTGAAATGGAAATATTTCAGTCTGGAGTCAAGTCATTGCGATACCTCCTGGGAACAGCTGTTTGGAAACTTGGTGTCTCCAACCTGTTCCCTCTCCAGCGTGACTCCCCGTTCCCGCCATGTCTCCCGCAGAGCACCACGGTCCTCTCTTACAACGTGGAGACTGTCGTGTCCCCTGGCAAATGCAATCTGAAAGGAATTTGGTCTCCAGAGCGCAATGACAGTGTGGGATCCTGACACCACCTGTGCTGGCACTTCAGGTTAAAAATACTGCTGTTTCAGGCATACAGCCCCTTTATGGAAAAAAAATATTTTTTTAATCAAGAAAAAACAATCATGTTAAATTTTGCCCTTCTCAGCTGTCCATAGAGACAGAGAAAGTGTAGATTTAAGTGAGAAGTATCTGGGATGGGGATGGTTTCTTAGTGTTTTTGTGGTGCTTTGCACGGTGAAGGTCTGATGTTGATGGGGTCCCTGGGAGCTACCCTGAGAATTTACTGTAAGAAACCTCTGTGCAGATCTAATCCCATGTGTGAATGGGGAGAGGGTGACAATCCCAAAGAGACATCCAATTCCTCCCCAACCAAAGCAGGGAGAAACTGTGACAGCAGTCACCTCTACATCCTCCAAAAGAGCCATGGAGAATATGATGTGGTGTCATGCCATGGTTATGTCCCAGCTCCTCCTCCACCGTAGGCCATAGGTACCCCGTTGAAAAAAAAAAGAGGTGGCTCTGTCGTTTCTTTGGGGAGTTGGTGGTTGGTGGTGTTGGAGCTGAGGAAGAAGGAACCAGCAGCCTCTCATTAGGGAGGAGAGCTAAGAGCAAGGTCCATGTGTCACCTCCCTGTGGCTTGTCTCCTTGGAAGGGAAACATGGTGGGGCTGCAGCTCTGGAGTATCATGGTGATACTATTTCCGTAAGGATCTCTGTGTGAAGGTGGAGCATGACAGGAGCAGGCAGCTCAAAACTGTGGCCTGGTACGGCTGAGAGACCCCCTAGAACCTAGGAGGTTTGAAGGCCAGAGCTCTTGACCTTTCTGGAAAGCCACCAAAGATGCCCTTCAGCAAGAGCTCCTGGGATGGAAGTGGTAGTGCTGGGTGTCTACAGGCAGAGAGGCCCACCACACACCCTGGCATCCATTGGTGCCTTGTGTATCTGAGGGGTAGAAGTCTCTGCTTCCTCCTGGTCCATCTCTCTTTTGTTCCTCGTGCACAGCCTGGACTTCAGTTCTGGGGAAAAAGGTGCCTGGTCAGCCAGTCCAAGTGGGTGGAAAGCCATGCTCCTGCCGGCCCTGCGGGAAGGAGCTGCTAGGCTTCCAGGGGAAGAAACTCCACCTTTGGAATAGGCTGTGCTTGGCAAGCCACCAGTGCCCAGGGTTTGGAAAGCTTCCGTGGCACAATGAGAGACACATTTATTTGGTTTTGAGCTCCTGGGTGAGTTTCCCCTCCATTACAGCTCGGTTGCTGATGTTTCTGGCAGCCACCACAGCAGTGGTTTGGATGAAAGCTCCCTGCTGTGAGTAGGTTTATATAATTGGTATTGTTAAATTTTGTAAATAAGTTCTGAGTCGCTACAGTGATAGGTCCTCTCTAAGGGGCGTAATTGGAGATCCAGTGCTCTTCCTCCACATGTAAGTGGCCAGGTGAGCTTGTTGATGGGATTTAAGTATCTGTCCTTGCTCCAGCATAATGATTTTGGGGAGGTGAGTACGATACCTCAAAGCCAGTTTTGTCCAGTGGTTATAGCCTCAAAGAAGAAAGCTTCTGCTGGAATCTGGGCTTTGGTTTGTGGCTGCTCTGAGCCTGGTGGTGCTTTGCAAGGTGCTGCTGTGCTACCTCACTTTTATGCATTTTGGCAAGTTCTTGGGTGCAGGGAGCGTTCAGTTGTCTTGGAGACAGTCCAGGAGGAGGCTTGCATCTTGCCTGAAGTCTCTGAGACCCCCTGCTCAGCTTCAGCTCTCCCTCCTGCAGAGCAGGAATAATCTTGTCCAGCCACGTTGTCAATGTGCTTGGAGAAATGTCTCCAAAACACATTGTAGGGTCTTGTAGGAGAGCGGATTTCCAGCCAGCGTTGGCGGAGCATCCTTGCTCCAAACCAGATTTCAGAGCAAGGGGACGAACCAGATTTCCCATCAGTCCTCACCCTCCCAGCCTGGCTCTGGCGTGCATCAGGTCTTGGGGATTTATTTATTTCTCTTTTCTGAGCGCTCTGGAGTGGAGCTTGTTCTCTGGCCCAGGGATCCCCCATCTAGGACAACCAGGCTGGCAGACGCTGGGGAAAAGGAATGGGGACAACTACCATAAGGGGAAAAACTAGACCTAAATATTTAATCCATCTCCAAGTCAGCTGGGCAGAAATGAAGTTTTTATTTACATGCATGTGCACATCCACATCTGCAAGATAAATAGTATATAATTTATAAATGCTATCATAGTACGTAAATACAAATCTTGTGTATTTTGCTGCAACTGCATAGATCTATTTTATGTGTGGGTGTAAAACAGCAGTTGTGGTGCAAGAGGCACGAATCTAAAGGGAAAGATATTAAGAGGAAAGTGAAATGGAAGAGCGCTGTGTGGATAAAGTGCGACGGGGCTGCAGTCTCCTGGGAGGGACGTCTCTGTTTCCCTGAAAGTCTAAACAAACACCATGACGCTAAAGTGCTGCCTTCATTTATTAATCCACTGATCTATTTATTAATTGATTGCTTCTCTGCCTTGTTTTTATTTTGTTTGTTTGTTTGTGTCTTTGCTTTTAGTAAAGAGTACCCGGTCGTTCCCAGGAGCACAGTGAGACAAAAAGTGTCCTCGAATCACAGCCCCTTCAGTGGCGAGACCAGGGTCCTTTCTGCCTCCTCCAACCTGGGCTCCCAGTACCAGTGTGAGAACGGGGTGTCGAGCACCTCCCAGGACCTGCTACCGCCTGCCAACCCCTACCCGATCTCCCAGGAGCACAGCCAGATCTACCACTGCACCAAGAGAAAAGGTCAGATTTTGGCTGCTCCCCGCTCGGCGCTTTCCCCTTCCTAACGTGACTGTCAGCATCCTTTTCGGATGTTTCCCCTTGCCCCCAGGCTGGACAGCCCCGGGCTTGCTTCACGGCGACAGTTGAAGATGAGCAAGGGGTGAGGGTTGTGCGCTGGAGGTGGGCAGCTCCCCCAGGTTGGGCTGGGAAAGTCGTCTCACCGGTGTTAGCCTGAAACCTCGCCACCGCTGCTGGGCTGGGAGCGAGCTCTTTGGAGGGGTGGCAGTACCTTTCACCCCTGTTGAATCCACATTCAGTAAGACAGCTGGTGCCGGAGATAAAGATGACTTATCTGTCTCCATAGCTCCTCAGCCAGGGTTAATCTCCAAGTTGGAGATACCTTGACAGCTTGGATTTTGCGCGGTTTTCAGCTAAGAGTCTCACAGTTGGGAGACGGTTGTCGGTACGCCGAAAGCAATTCCACTTAAATGCTCGGTCTAATGAACGGAGCGTGGGATTGAAAATCATGATATCCATGTTCGTTCCCCTCTGGTGCGACTGACCTGCTTTGACAGAGCTTGAGGGATCAAACTGTGAGGGCTTTACACTGACTGCTCAGCTCGTCCTGGCGTGAAGAGCCCCATGATATCGATGGGATAATTGTGCTCAGGCAGGAGCGAGCGGTTTGCAGTCTCTCCCTTCCTCTCCCAAAGCAACGGGAATGCTTAGGTGCAGACACACTTGCAGGACTCAGATAGCAAAAGCCTCAGATGGGCTTCATCCCAGACACTCAGAAGAAAACAGGGAATTTCTAGAGCTGAATGCAACCCTATGGGGTGGGGAAGAGATGGTTCCTGCCTACCACTGCTCCCTTTTCTCAGGATTTAGTCTACATTGCATGGGAAAAGCTAGCAGGAGTCAGCATGCACCATGGCATTTGAGCGCGCCAAGGATTCCTCCAGCCCGGTAGCCTCTCCCCACAGCAGCTCCCTTCCTGCTTCCCCGCACGGTCCTATCAGTCAGCCACATGTCATTATTTTTAGTAACGTAACCCCCGGGGCACTGGGATGTGCAACATAGACACACAGTTTAAGGTAGCGGATGCTGGGAAGCGCTGGCAGATGAGGCAGGAGGGCAGTGGAAATATCTCTCACCTCCTTGGTGAGTCCCTTGAATGTTGTAAGAGCGCGCCTGTGGTGTACAACTATATCTGCGAAACAAAAGAGTTGATACATCTTAATATTGTCCTGGTGTGAGATTGAGCCAAGCAGCGGGAAACAGAGGCATCACTTTCTGACCCCTCCAGCTGACCAGGCCACCCTCGTGGTCGTACGGAGCGTATCAAATCTGTGATTGGAAAGGGTGATGTTAGACTTGAGCTAGCTGTAAGGTAGGGAATAAGGAGTTGCAGTGGACTCCCAGAGTGTCTCCTAAGGACAGATGCGGGTTGCGTGGCCCTTGCTACCCTCGTGCTGGTGCGGGACTGGCTTTAGGACGCGGCTGGGTTGCTGCAAAGCCCCGCTCTTGGCGATGGAAAGGCAGGTCCCGTTTGCCCTTGGCGTCCCTCAGCCTGCGATCCGTCCTCCGAGCTCCACTGCCCCAGGAGCTGAGCTTTCACCGCTCCTCTTCCCCTTTGCAAAAACTAACCAAAACAAGCTGGCCCAAATGGCAACAAACCCTTTGGACAATCTCCGACTGCTGCGTGTCCCCGCACCGTGGGGCAATTCATCATTCGCCTCCGCGTTGTAACGTGATAAGGAATCAACAGAGGTTTCCTTCCAGTTTTGGGATTCCCGCTAAGTGGTGTCTCCATGGGTGGTTTCCCTCAATCCCCCAATTATCTCACTTCCTCTTATTGTCACAAAAGAGACGACTATCTGCCCTGTAATAAGCTCCCCGGCCCCTTTTGGCCCGCATGGCCCTTGCGAAAGTGCAGGAGACCGGCAAAGCGAGTCCTTGTCTGTACGGCCGATGGCCCCTCATTATCTCTATGATGGCTTGAGTGGCACAAGCAGTTAAGGGCCTTTTATCAAAGCCGCCAAATGCTTTAATCAAAGAGAAGCAATGTCCTGTCCGATACCACCGGTTTCTTCCGTGAAGCTGTACATCTCAGGAGCCTGAGCCTCCGCTTTCCTCCCTGTGCCTTTTTCCCCCTCCCCAAGCATCTAGTAAATCGAAAACAGCCACCAGGGCTTAAAGAAAAGAAACACAAAGTTAATGGGAAACAGAGAGCCAACATAAGCTGCCAAGCAGCTCTTTGCAAAGTGAAATTAATTAAAAAAAAAAAAAAAGTCACTAGAGATGAGCAATTCTGCTCAGATAAATCAGAACGTGATCCAAGGTTTCGTCTCAAACTCAGACTGAGTGTGGCACTTTCTTCTAGCGCTGAGCGAGGATCTTTGTTGAGCTGGGGGAAAATAACCTTACCTATAATATTCCTCTTTTTCTTCCTTTTCTAGCCTCTCATTGCTAAGTGAAGCATTAAGCTTTCCCTCTCAGCTGTCCCACTTTCCTACTTTTCTGCATAACTTTTAACAAGCCTCATCATCTAAGAAAAAGATGAAAGCAAGAGCACGCTCACTCTTAACGCACCTCTGTCCATTTTCTGGACTGGAAGTATTATTGATTTCATTGGATCATCAACTCCCCAAAAACAGACTCTTCCTCAGTCAGTTTAGAATTTATCTCACGCGGATTATTTCCTTTTCTCAAGGCTGTGGTTATGGATAAGTGCTTGCAGGGGCAGAGGGCAATCCGACTGGGTTTGAGACCAGCTGGTGTCTGTATCTTCCGTAACAAATACCACCAAGATAGTCTCTCAGATACGGCTCCTTCCAGCTTTGACATCTCATGATGTTTCTATGTATCCTTTTTAATCAGGGGGTCAGGTCTTGGTTTAGGCTTGGTTAAGAATAGGTCTGTATTCGAGCAACTCAAAGGCACCTTGAATTCTAGTTCCTTGGTGACCTAAGACAAAGATTTAGCTCTGTGGTTGGCAGTGTTGTTCTTAGCTGTCAAGTCAAGATGGATTCGCTCTGGAGATCTGATATGGAGTTACATTAGGGGAGAGCAGCAGGGCTGCGAGGGGATGTTATCTCTGAAGGCTCCTCTGTTTCAGGGAGCTGATCTTCTTCTGGGTGAGGAAGGAAGGAAGGAAGGACACATCCCAGAGCCCCAAATCTGGCAATTCCTGGTGCGCAGATGGGAGCGTGGGGCCGCAGCATTGGGAACGACCCCAGTGTGGTGTGACGGGGTCACTGCTCCAGGCACCTTCTGAACATGCTGAAGGCTGGGAAATGGCAGTCTTCAAGGCGAGAATCATCCTGCATTGTATCCCAGCTCCACGCTGAGATTGCTTACGGCATTTCACAAAGAGACTGGTCTTGAGAGGATGGATTAACTCCAATCCTGTATCCTACCAAGGAGCGGCCTCAGTTCTTGATGTGGATTTTTAGGCTGCAACAAAGACCACTTAGAGCTTTGCCTTTTTTCTGGTTGTTCTCCACCTCTCCCTCTCTCATTGTTGTGCTTGGAGAAGCCCAAAAGGATATACCAGCAGGCAGCTTGCTTTCTGTCTTTCATTTTAGCCCCACGTCCCAATTAGGGCATTGGGGCTTGTTTTCCCTTGTGTTATCCTCTCCCTCAGACTTCCTGTGAACTAAAAAGCCATCTCTCTAAACCTCTGCTCCCTCCCAGCCTTACACAATCTCAACCACTTGGCAGATTTCTGGGATGCTTGTGATGCTGAACAGGAGGCAACTGGAACAGCCTCTCCCTGGGGAGGTCATAAAAGTTGTCACGTTGGCACTCTGAGGGAGAAGAGGGATGTGGCGGAATCCACTGGCTCCAACCAGTGAGGACTGTGTCCTTCAGCCACCTAGCTTGGACATGACC
This sequence comes from Burhinus oedicnemus, assembly GCA_008921705.1. Taxonomy (NCBI): domain Eukaryota; kingdom Metazoa; phylum Chordata; class Aves; order Charadriiformes; family Burhinidae; genus Burhinus; species Burhinus oedicnemus. The sequence continues at coordinate 182,834 of VFFE01007987.1, read as the reverse complement.
CTTCCCATGGGGAAGAATATATCTTTTGTCTCCTTCCTGCTCTGCTGAGGTCGCTGGAGATACAGCAATCCCCCTTCTCCACAAGAACAGGCACTGTTAGGATGGATAGATCTCTTCGTTGATTCAGCTGATTTCTCCCTCAGCCCACCCAGCTTTTCTTTCACTCAAAGAATCTGTAGGACAAAAGTCAGGTATGGAATGGCTTCTTGGAGGATGTGCTCCTCGTCCTGGTGATGTTAGGAGATGCAATGGGTTGGCCAAGGCTTGAGCTATGCTGCAGCTGGAGGCGTTTGCGGCTTGGGTAGGTGCAGTGGAGCCCAGAGCAAGCTGGCTGTTGGGGCACTGAGGGTGCAGAAGAACCTGCCTGCATGGTGGGGAGATGTTCAGGGGGCTGCTGTGCACCCAGCTTTGGTTGTGCAGCCGCATTGCTTGTGGTGCTGTAGTTCCGGCAGCTTCATATGAGCATCCGTGTCTCCCATTAGAAGGAGCCTCCTGTGCCTCTGCAGGCTGTGCTGGCAACTTGCTGCTTCCGGAAGAGGTTCCAGCTTTCGGCGTTGATTGCTTCTGCCTCACAACCCTTTCCGTCATGTTCCCCTGCGATGCCATATTGCAAACTGTGCGATTGCTGAAATAACTAGCTTGTCTTGGGCTTCATATCCTAGGATGTACATCTTCTTTGCCCTTTAGGGATGCTCATTTTGGTTGAATCCATCTTTTCCTTTTCTTCTTTGAGAACCCTTGCCAGCCTTGCACACTGATAGTGGCTATTCAGGCTCATGCTAGATTCATACTAGAAACCAGACTGGACGAAACAACAGTGTTAGTGATAATCACCCATTGTATCTCCCTCACAAAGTCGGGATGAACCTACTGCAATGCCCTGGAAGTGTGGGTGAGCTTTAAAAGCTAAAACAGTTGGGTCCCATTCTTCATTGTCTTCTGTCCCAGGGAGCTGATTGTCATGAATTGGAAAGGAACTGTCCTGATTTACACTAGGGGAAGAGGTGGGCCCAGTGCACCCCGAAGTCCAGAGATTTTACATGTTTGCATTTCATTCTGGACAGCCCTAATCTTGGAATTGGGAAAATTCCATTTAAAAAGCCATTTGTGTGGTATTTACAACCCAGCTGGAAGTAGTAAATACCGGAAATCTTGGAACTGCTTATGCTCTCGCTCAAGCTCCTTCATTAGATAGATCATCAAATTCCTTGTGAGGGAGCCAGTTTCCACCCCATTCTGCAGGCTCCGTTTTCCTTGGATCCACTTCGGAGCAGCTTCTCCCAAGCGCTGGCAGCTTCCCCTGCTTGGCAGAACCTTTTGCTTTTTGAGGTTTGAGCAGTATCTAGGGGCTGGTCACAAGAGCCGATCACCACCCTTGGCTTCCAAGAACAGCAACAAACATGGAAGATGGTCAGCATCTCCCAGAGGTGCCCAGCACCTCCTAGGGCTCAGTGGCAACAGGAAAAGGACAATGAAGTGCTATCAGAGAACCAGCGTCAAGAATCAAACCCAGAGCAAGACCGGACAGTTACCTCCTATGTCCTGCTTACGTTGATGCTGTGGAGGTGAGAGGACCTTCAGGAAGAGGATTATGGCCTTGGGACGCACTGTCCAGGCTTCAGAGCAGGTGGGGCTGGCTTTAAACTGCTGCTTCCAGCATTGCATGAGAGCTCTGTTCGACTTGTCCTCCTTTTGCCATTCTCTTACTTGAAGATGTCCCCTTCCCACCCCCAGATCTGCTCCACACACTGTGGGGATGCACTTCACCTGCTCTGTGCTGGCCCCGGTCTCCTCTGCGAGGAGTGGTGGAACCATGCCAGCTGAGACTAGAGAGCCTGCACCAGCGTAAATTCACCAGCTGGCACCAGCTGAGGCTCTCTGGTCTGCATCATCCCATCTGATGATGAAGATGGACTGTTCTCTTCCCTCTCTAGCACTTTGAGGTTACATAGATGGGAAAACCATCAGGAAGAGGGGCCAGAGGGCAGGCAGAAGACGTTAGGGTAGGATGTAATCCTTCGTTAGCCACTCTGTCCTCTTTGGAGATGGGTATGGTGTCCTTAGGCATCTTAAATTCTGGAGTGATGGTGCCCTCTCCACATAGGACATCGGTGAGCCTGGCTCTGGAGAGGCCAGCAGAGCGATTATGAGAGCTTGCAGAAGGAGAGAGGACACCTATAGGGTTTCCACTGAAATGCTGGTTGTTTTTGTTTTTCTCTCTTCACCTGTGATGAATTCTGGAAGTGGATCCAGAACTGCAGCTCCGCCTGGCTGGGCTGTGGCAGGCAGCGAAACGTCTGGGCTAAATGGAAAAATCAGCAACCTCAGGTTGTAAGTCAGGCGCATTTTTACACAACGGAAAAACAGACTTTGACTGTTTTGTGTTGTATATTAAAAAAAAAATAAATAAAATAAACAGTCAAACCCCAAGCCAATGATTTCTAATGCCAGCAGAGTAATGCGGTTTAATGCTGAAAACTTTATTAGCAGAACAATGCTTCATTTTACAAGACATTGTTTTTCCACCCTAGTGTTCTTATTACTCAGTGGTGGGTTAGGGATCCAAAACTTTTAGGCTGTCTGTAGAAGCTAGAGCTCAGGCCGCTCTCCCAGACGTACCTCCTGTGACAGCCCCGCGCCCGGGCGGGACCTTAGACCTGTGCTTCCAGCTTGTGTCTTTCCGGGGACTACATCCCCTCCGCCGCTCCTACGTCAGATGAACCTGATCAGAATTGAGGAGGTCGATACACTTTTGCCTCTCTCTGCTTTCCGTTTCAGCCATATTAACGAAGCGATTACATTGCTCGCTTACCCCGTCCCGCTTTCCGTCCCCATTGGAGAGATGGCAGAGGAGGAAAATAACTTGATTATCAGGGCTCTGCGTTGCTGGGACTAAGGAGCCCGGTTTTGCTGTTGTCAGGAAGAAAGCATGAAATGGGACTGTGGCTCTCCAGCTGAATTGACGGGCAGCTGCTATTCCAAAGGCAGAGGACACCAAGGGGGAAGTCCCCACGTCGTGTACCTCAATGCCCGACGTTCTCTGGGGTTGTTGGGCCAAGGAGACACTTGCTCCAGCTGGACTTGGGAGACACCTGAGTGGGAGTACTGGGTTACTTTACAAGGAGGGTGGGTGCCCCTTCCAGGAGAAAGCCCATGGCTCTTTATAGCGTTTAGAAGAGACACAAGGTGCCCGCGCTGCCCATCCGCACCTCCTGAAGGTGAGACGTGGGCGCTCGTGTTGGAGCAGCCCGGCAGCAACATCTGTGTTTTGGCAAGTCCTTCTTGGAGGGCAGATGCTTATAGTCCTTTTTTTTTTTTTGTGGAACTGTGGGTTTTTTTTTTTCCTTTAGATTTTGGCGGTGAAAAAAAAGCGCAGCTCAAAATATGTTGGTTGAGGAAAATTTGAAAAGGGCCATTTCTTGCAGCGTTCTTTCAATTTTTACCCCTGTTGAAAGGGTGCAGCCAAGAGGGCTTTAAGCAAAGTGGGATGTTTTTCTGCCTGCACCGGGAATCCTCTTCTTGAAGCAACAGCAGAGCTAATCTGGGTTAGAACAAGCTCCCCTTCCCTTGCCTCGCTGTCCTTAAAATCTCTTGGTGAAGTGCTCGTCCCCGGGAACTTTGCCATCCATTCCAGCAGAGCTGGATTTCATTTGATGACCCTGCGAATGAATAAATAAGTTGCATATTCATTTATTCATTTTGCTTCACCCTCGAGATTTCACCTAAATTGTTTATCTCCTTCCCTCTCTTGGCCCGGGACGCTGCAGGAAACAAAGGGCTCTGCAAGCTGCGCCTCGTCGCTCCGAGCTGTGAAATTTACTTTTCTTTTTTGTTACGCTTGGCTCCGGCACACGGCTCTGCGTGGATTTATGTGCCCAGCTCCCTTGGCACAGCTATCGCTGATGCTCTCCCGGGGGGGGATTTTTATTCTGATTTCCATTTTTGTCTCATTTATCGTGGAAGTGGCTCACTGTAAAGGCTTTCAGCTAACAGCATCAGCTCTGAGCCTCTCAGCTGGGAACGGGGACCTCTGTTAGGTGCCTTGTATCCGCAGGCAGACGTCATTCCTCCGGTCGAAGTGCTGGCAGCAGAAAGGAGACGAGGAGAGTGGTGGTGTGGGGCTGTGCGTGGGGTATCACCAAGCAATCTAAGCCTTAGGACCCTTCCAGCATCTTATAGCCTGGATTTTTTCCTCCCGGAGCTCCTAGCTATTCCCTTCCCCAGCCCAGCAGACAGGGCCAAGTGCAATCAGCGGGGTTGATTCAGATCTATTCCGAGGGAAGGGATCTGGATTTACACTGACAAAACTGAGAGAAGTGTCCGGATCACCTCTGTGTCCTTCCTAAAATGAGGATTGTGGAGAGGGAGGTTCAGCCGAGGGCATAGCATTGTTGGTCTCTACCAGGAGTTTTCTCTCCCAACAGACGAGGAATGTTCCACCACCGAGCATCCCTACAAGAAGCCCTACATGGAAACTTCTCCGGCAGAAGAGGATCCTTTCTACAGGTCCAGTTACCCCCAGCAGCAGGGACTGAACACTTCATACAGGACTGAATCAGCCCAGCGCCAAGCATGTATGTATGCCAGCTCCGCTCCCCCCACGGACCCCGTGCCCAGCCTGGAAGACATCAGCTGTAACACGTGGCCGAGCGTGCCGTCCTACAGCAGTTGCACAGTGTCTGCCATGCAGCCGATGGACAGGTTACCCTACCAGCATTTCTCTGCCCACTTCACCTCGGGGCCGCTCATGCCCCGGCTGGGCAGCGTGGCTAACCATACCTCCCCCCAAATAGGAGATACCCATAGCATGTTTCAACACCAAACCTCGGTTTCTCACCAACCCATCGTCCGGCAGTGTGGACCTCAAACCGGTATCCAGTCCCCTCCCAGCAGCTTACAGCCCGCAGAGTTCCTCTATTCCCACGGCGTGCCTCGAACCCTTTCGCCCCACCAGTACCACTCGGTCCACGGCGTGGGCATGGTGCCAGAGTGGAGCGAGAACAGCTAACGAGGCGGTGAGGAAAAGCGCAAGAGCATTAGCCATGGGAGAGGGGGTGGGGGGGGTGGGAGTGGGGAGAAATGGGAAAAAGAAAAGGGGAAAAAAAAAAAAAAAAAACC
>VFFE01007987.1:114040-176654 GCA_008921705.1 Burhinus oedicnemus | reverse complement strand
TTTAAAGACAAAAAATATTTTTTTTTTTTTTTTTTTTTTTGAGTTCTCTCTGGAAAAGTAGACGCCTTTGCTGCATTTTTTTTTGAGTAATAAAAATTTCCAAGTTTTAAATGAATGGAAAATATTCAGAAAGTGGCTTGAATAAATTCCCACCCCCAAAAAGGAGAAATATTTTATTTACATGTAGAAGATCCTACTCTTTTGAAATTTCAAAGGAAATTTTTCAACCTGAAGACACTTCAGACTGAAATACTGACGTGTTTCACTTGGAACGCACCACACCCGGCGGCTCCGGTGTCTTCTACTTGCTTTGTTTGGTTGAAACGAACGCTCCGGCCGCAGCGCCTGGTTCGGACTGCGCTCTGCTGAGGGTTCTGCAGGCTTTACCCTCCACCTGGGAGGACTCAGCTACGTTAAAGCACGGTTAAAGAGTCAGCAAGTGTCTGCCATGGTGGCCCAATGAAATAAATAAATGCACTTAGGTGTCAAGCAGAAGGGCTGGTGGTGGGACAACGCTGCGGGTTTGAGCATCCTGGCCAGCCCTGTTGTTAGCACGGCCCCTCTCCCGGGAATACCTGGGCGATGCCCCTTGCTGCCCATCAGCAGGAGGAGAGTCCTGTGGGATCTGCAGCTGCCCCGAGTGAGGTAGCAGCAGCTGCAGACACTCTCCAGAGCTTCCCACCAACATCATTTCCACCTGGATGAGCCCTCCCGCCACAGGGATTAAAGGCAGAGACAAGACCAAGGTTGGGTTTTGCCACGGAGGTTTTGCATCAGCAGCGAGGCTGCTGCGGGGAGCGTATTTAAGCATAAGTAAGTAAAAAATGGGGATGTGATGAGGAGATGGAAACCGGTCCTCGTGAATGGGTTTCTGTGTAACCTGTGCAGTGCTCTCGCTCAGGGCCGTATAATGTGCTACAAGTCAGGGGGGGTTTGGCCTCTGCTTAAGATCTACCCAATGACTTACAATCTGCCTCAAGGCAAAAAATGTTGCTTGAATTATGAACAGAAAGTACAGCCCTAAATTGGAGGGGGGAAGGGGCAGAAACCTGCTGCAGCGCACAGTGAGCTCTAACAGCAAGGGACTGAGGGCTCTGGTAGTACTTATATCCATAAATGCTGGTGTTGAGATGCTTTTGTTGCATAAGGCCAAACAAGTGTATTATTATTTTTATTATCATGATGATAATAATATACTGCTGCTCTTCCTCTACTTTGTGTGATCTGGCATGTGGAGAACACCATTACTAATGCCTGTCTGTATCACTGCGGGGCTTTGCGGTGTTGCGATATCCCCATCGCTAGCTCCAGCGATCCCAAAGTCATCAATATTTCACTTCGGATTTTAGTCAGACCCAGGCTGTGATGAATCAGAAATCTGTTTGTTGTTGTCCCTGGGGTTTTCAGGGGAACGTTCTCATCAAAAGGTAACGAGGTGGTCACGATGGAGTACTATTTCTTCTTTTCCTGCTCTTGGTGTCAGGACTTCTAATACCGCCTTTATGATCACATCCCTGGACATGCTGGTGATGTTTCTGCTCATACAGCTTAGGCTGCAAGGCTGCGTGGTTGGCTCCTGTTCAACTGGTTGTTCACCAGGACCCCCAGGTCCTTTTCTGCAAAGCTGCTTTCTAGCCCCAGGCTGTTACACGGGATTGTCCACGCCAGAGACAGGGCTTTGCCTTCGAACCTTGGAAACTTCATGAGGTTCCTGCCATCCCACTTCTTCAGCTTGTTGGGATCCCTCTGCCTAGCAGCTCTGCCTTCCAGTGTGTTGGCTGCTCCCCCAGTTTGGTATCATCTGTGAACCTGGTGAGATTGTGCTCTGTCCCATCATCCCGGTCATTAATCACAGAATCACAGGGGTTGGAAGGAACCTCTGGAGATCATCTAGTCCAACCCCACTGCCAGAGCAGGGTCACCTACAGCAGGTTGCAGCACAGGATGGCGTCCAGGCAAGTTTTGAATGTCTCCAGAGTCGGAGACTCCACCAGCTCTCTGGGCACCTTGTTCCAGTGCTCTGCCACTCTCAAAGTATATTGGTATTAAAAAGCGGTGGTGCCAATACTGATCCTTGAGGGATGCTGCTAGTTGTCAACCACCAGTTGGACTTTTTGCTGCTAATAATCACCCTTTGCACCTGATGGTCCAGCTAATTTTCCACCCACCTTTTTTGTCTACTTATCCAGTCCATACCTTGTCAATGTGGACTTGGAGCACGCTATGGGAGACTGAGCAGTCAAGGGCAGTTGCAGGTCCTGATGCTCATCAGAAACTTAGGCTGGGGGGGATCCCCCAACATTTTTTCCATCTCAAGATCACTGTAAACCTGAGGATGTCTGCACGCACCCTCTTCATCAGAGCTTTTAATTAGAAATGCTGCGGCCCACTAAAACACAGGAGAGTTTTTGTGGGGCGCATTTTTGGGGAAAGCAAGCCTAGCTGAAGCCTGGCTGAAAAGCTAGGTTAGCGTGATGTATTTGCTGCTGTTCAAGGAGTCTTGGCTGCTCTGCTCCAGCTTGGCGTTTGGCGTGCCCAGGCAGGGAAGGAGAGGTAATTCCAGACTCGGAGAGCTTTTAATTTAAGGCTGAGGGTCAATGGACCACGGATGGTCCACGATGCCGTAAGCAGTCTGGAGCTGGTCGGTGAGTTACGAGAGCGTGTGCCTGTACACAGACGCTTTAACAGCCGCACTGAGTGACGGGCACCAGTATTACTATTGGGTCGAGGCCAGTCAAGGTGGTGATGACAAACCCAGCTTGGCAGCGACTGCAGCACTTGCCTACATGGGGAGCAAATCATAAAACCCCATTTTGGTTCGTTTCCAAGCGCCCTACCTGCAGATTGTGTGGCCAGGGAAGGAGGCAGCACTGCCTAGCCAGGGGCACGGGCCACAGATGAGGCAACCTTGCACTGCTGGGCGACCTTCGAAGCCTCCCAAAACACGTTGCAAAAGAAATTAAATGCCACTATTGGACCAATGTGGATAACTGCTTTTTTTTTTGGATGTTTTTAACCAGCACCAAAACACTGCTTAAGCTTGAATGACATCATTTGCTTAGCTTACAAAGAAATAATTGTACTTTTTCCTCCATTTTTAAACAAAACACCTGAAACAATAAAGTATGTTTCCATGTAAAGCATCTCCTAGAATGGGAAACATCAAAGCTGCTCAAGCTTTAACATAAAACATTGCTGCTGGGATGGGAGGTGAGGGTAGTTCTCATTGCAGTTGTCGAATCCTTTTCTAAGGACAATTTGATCTAACCTGCCTTTTTTTTTGGGGGGGGGGAGGGGAAACCCAGTTCTCACCTCATGCCACCCCACCATCCCAAAATGTTGCTCAGCACTAATCGGTATTCAAAAGAAAAAGGAGACGTGACAAAGTCGGGACTAGGAACCAAAAGGGCCACCTCATTCCTAGCTGTGCCGTAGCGTTAAATGCAAATAATAAAATTCTAAAGTCTTAAATATTTTCCTAATGTCTGTCTTCCAGACATCGCGGTTCAGTCTATGCCAACATTTGAAGAGTCTTGCCTGCAAGGAAGTGAGCTCTTGGTCTGAGCAGGATTATCACCGTCACAGGGTATTGCTGATCCTTATACGGGATTATTTTTAATGGTGGTTTGCTTGGATTTGACTCGTATTTACACAGCTGTTAATAAAGTACAGGAAAGCTGTGTATGGTATCTCCTTTCTCATCTGATTGTGGCAGCTTTGAGGACAACTTTAACAACTCGATCAGTTATTGATGGAGGGGGCAAGAACCCCCTCGGCTCACCGGCTGGGTCCAGGCTGTAGCGCTGTCTCTTATTCCTGCTGGCTGGCAGACGGTGGCTGCTCTTTCCAGGAGGACTGACTTCCAGGAGCAGGAGAGGTGGCCCTATGCCTGAGAGGTGCAGCAAGCTGAGATGTAACGGTAGCTATATATAACCTAAATTAGGACTTAATCTGAAGCCAAATCTGGAGGCTTTGTGAGCCAGGAAAAGTTTAACAGGTACTATTTAAGGAGTGGACTAGCTTGAAAAACTTTTCAAGCTCCGTGTCTTTGTACTGAGAACCCCCAACGATATTCAACCCGAAATCTTTAACTCTGTCTTTTTGTTGAAGGTGGTTGAATTTGGCTCACGAAGGTAAAGAGCTCCCAAAAGACAGCTGCAGCGATTTGAATAGGCTCATTTCTTTCGGAAATTAAGCTACAACACACTCTCTGGACCATCTAGCCCTCAACCAAAAGGGTTTATCCATCAGGCTTGGCTGCAGCAGGGCTGCTATTGGGATTCCAGTAGGAATATTCCTGGAGACAGGTTACATATGTGCCCATGCAGGGTTAGGCTGCAAAAAAGGTCTTGTGGGTTTTTTTTGGGCTTGCGCCATCCTGATAAAGTTCAGCGAAGTGGAACTGTATTAATTGAATCCTGCGTTGTTGGGAGTCTGTCCTCCTGCAGGACAGATGAGTGGGATAACTGGGGGGATAAGTTATTTGTACATTAATGAAAATAGAAAGTACAGCCATTGTCCGGACCTGGCTCGTGCAACTCGTTGCCTGTACCGCTTGGAATTCAATCAAGGATGCGATACTTACCTGGAGAAGAGGGATGAAATGACAGGATGAAAAGAGTAAAGTGGCAAAACCAGGGACCTCTCCCCTGCCCCAGACTCCAGTAAAAGACCAGCAAACATTGCCTTATTCTCACAATTTGGAGTGACCCCAGCACCCGGCAGTGCCGGCGGGGAGATGCTCCCTGGTATCTCAACCCTTCCAAAGGGCTCAGTGCTGCTCTTTGTGGCAAGCAAGCAGCTTCGTGGTGACACAACCCCGAGCTGTCCTCGGCTCCCGTTGCTCACGTGAGTGCTGAAGGGCCTCTTTATTGGTGTCATTGATGACCATGACCTTTCTGTTCGGTCTCTGCTAGAGTTCACGGTGCTCCCCCATGCTGGGGAGGAATCGGGCTGGGAAACCTGGCAGTGCTTCCTCCCCATCCGTCTCCTGGCTTTAGGTGAGATGGAGAAATCATCAGGTTACCTGCCTCCATTTCTTGAAGCAAAGGAGATGAGGGGAAATGGAGGAAACCCCCTTACATCGCTGTAATTTTTGAGGCATAAAAGCTTTTCTTTGAGAGCAAATCCTTTTTTTTTTGTGTGTGTGGGGTTTTGTTTTTTTTTTTTAACTCCTCGTGGCATTAGGGCTCAAGAAATTCCTTGGAAAATAATTTGTCAAGGCCCTGACTGATCAAAGACGTATATAAAAGGACCCTTTTTTTTAAAGGGGAAAAAAATCCCCCTCCGAGCTCAGAATGAATTGGCAATTCATTTACCAACTGTCAGATAAAGTAGCTCAATCCCTATCACGTCTTTAGCTGGAGCTGTGGCCAGAAGGAAGCAATTCTCGGCCCACTGTGCGTACATGTTTGGGGTATGTTAGTGATTAGGGTATTCCTGCCTGGGGGATGCAGAAAGATATGACTCAGATTCGCAAAAGAGCCATAAATCTCCCTCCTTTTATTCAAAATGTGTGTTTTATAGCCATTTCCTGGCCAATTTCTGCCTTGAATAAATATGTAACATATCTCTGTGTGTATAGTTTTTTTTTTAGGGCCAAGTGTTGGGCTCCGTCTCAAGAGTGAACTGTCTGCTCAGGAAAAGTTTGAACATGGTTCTCTGCTGTTCTTTCATTCCCAGAAAAATCCCTCATTGAGCCTTAATTGGCTGAACAGTGTCCTGGTGGCACCTGCTCCTGTTCTTGTTCCTCTGCCGTGGGGTGACCTGGAAATGGATCGGGTGGGAGATATGATTCAAAGGACCCCAAAAGGTCATCCAGGCCCCAAGGTAAGATCAACTAGATTGAAAATTGGAATTTTTGGTCCAAAGGCTCAGGCAGGATTTTGGTAATCCCAGCCATGAGCCAGGCTTCATGCGGCACTGGATTTGAATGTCGACAGCAAGTGAAGCTCAAAAGCTCAGTAGGTGCTCTGCTAAGGTCCATGACTGGCCTGGTGGAGCTGGGCTTACTGTGGTGTTGGAGCCCACTTGTCTCTGCAGCTGAAATCACTTCCAGTTCCCAGTTTGTAGGTGACAATACACCTCCTGCCCATGGTACCTGTGGAACTGCCTTTCCCCATCTCAAGAACAGCATCGTTCATGTAGCTTTCCCCACCTTAGCCTCCCACCCCACATCCCTTCCAACCAGCTGCTTGTCTCCCAGTTTACTGCTCCCACAGTGTCTTTACCACCCCTGTTTCCCGAGTGTCGTCTCTCTCTGCATGACACAGAAAGGACAACGTAGATCTGAAGGAGAAGGCAGGACAGCAATGCAGGAGGAAGTGAAGGCAGGGATATTTCTCTGTTCTTAAGTCCCCATCATAGGCGGCACAGGTAGAAATGCCCACTGTCTTTAAATTGTGTTATCTTTTGGAATTCCTTTTAATCATGCTAGCATTTTGGCTGTAATTCTTCACTGAAATGAATTCTTCAGATGAAGTGGCTGAGAAATGGTGACCAGGAAGAGACTGAATCATTTGCTCTTCTCCATGTTTAGCCGAAGGACGAGTCCCAGGAAGAACAACAGGAACATCTCTGCTCTTGGAGAGTAATATCATGAAGCTTTCCATCAGCGTCCTGCTCTTCCAAGTCACGCAGAAGGCTGATTCCCCTTGGTAAAACAACAGGAAAACCCATCCTCTTTGCAAGGAAAGCAGTAAAAGTTTGGGGTCTGGCATTGCTGGTACTTTATTTTTAGCTCTTCCTTCTAATCCTTTAAGCCCGTAGTTCCTTTCTGTTTCCTTTTCCCCTAAACCAGGAGCTGCAATCATTTGGCCCCGATTCAAAGCCAACGGCAAGCCTCCCAGATCCCATGCCAGAGAAGTCTGGTAGGGGCCTAAGGTTTATCTCCTAGAGAGCTCGATCTGAATGCTGCTGGAGTTGGTGGGAATCTTACCACTAACCCTGAGGAGCTTTTTTTACCGTGCCCTTAAACATACCCTGCCTATCTGGCAGTATCCTGAGTGTACATGTTATTTAAAAATAACACGTGTGGTTGCAAGAAACAGCCTCGAAAAGTTTCCTAAACTCGGGTCCAAGATTAGAATTGATCTCACACATGCAAAAACGATGTGATGCCTCGAAAAAGGATAAACCGAGAAAGACACAGCAGAGCAATGACCAGGGGATGACGGGAATTTCTTCTAAAGGTAGATGGCAGAGGGCAGGCTCATTCACTGGAGTGAAATGTGTGTGTGTCCGCGTGCTTTGGGTGCTCCTCAGGGAAAGGCACGGTCAGGCTGCCCTTTCCCTGCTGCTTCTCAGTGATCTCTTTTGGATGAACATGGGCTTCTCGTTGCGGGTTTAGACCCTTCCACGAGCCATTTCCACCATACGAATAGTCCTGTGACTCCCAGTGCCAGGAGTCGTTTATTCCTTTGAATTACTTACCTCTTTACTATTGCCACTACCGCTGCACGGGGAGCTACTGTTGCTGGTGTCGTTTATTTGCAGAAGAAATGGCTTCTGGGGAACTCCCAAGTGCTAAGGTTATTTGTTCTGTACCTGGCGGGCGAGTTTGATTTCAAATCAAGGAACGGCAGATCTGAAACCCTCCAGACAAGTGTCTTTCAGCTCTGGCTGCAGCTTTTAGCTTCGTTTCTCACCCCCCGCCCCCGGTATCTCCATTTAAGTCCCACTCATGTAAACATTTACAAGCACATGATGGTTTTAACAATGATTCATCCTATTAAAGTCAAAGTGGCTACTCAGAGGATAGTTTCCAGAACTAGGCAATAGATATAAAAAGGGCAGAGACCATGACTTTTCTGTGCTATCTCAAGTGGCTAACACTTTGGGCACAACAGGCTCCGTTTCAGAGGAGCTGGTCTCCCTTGGCTATGTATTAAAGCTGCTGAGAAACATGATTTTTCTGTTTTTCCCCCTCCCTCTAAGAAATCCTTTGTGTTCAAACACCCCAAATAGGCTCGGATTGTTGGGGCAAGCCAAGGTGTTCAGGCAGCTCCAGCGATGGTTCAGAGCTGCGCTCCCATGTAAATGGTCCCGGGAGAAGGAGAGTGGGATGTGACTTTCTGTGCACTGCAAGCTTCTGTTATCAGCCAGGAAAAAAACCACCCCAAAATCAAGTTGTGACATGCCAGTTTTTCATTTTTTGACCCAAAGAGAGGGCTTCAGGGCAGTAATAGAGAGAGATGGCTTTGAAAAGCTTTTTTTTCCCTGACTCAGAATCATAGAATCATCTAGGTCGGAAGGGACCTTTGTGACACTTGTTGTGTTTCACCCAGTCCCAAAATGCAGGAAGGACTGGAGGTGGGCTGTGTCTGCTCCCCAGCTCAGCACAGATATTTGGGAAGCCACTCGGGTATACATCGGAACCGGTGGCGGCAGCTCCCGGCTTTGCGTGGCCACCACGTGCTGTCCTGGAGAAGGCACTTAGCTCTCCGGGCTGCCTTCAAGCACTTCAAATACCGCTGTGAAGTGGCCTGTGTCCCCAGAGCGGCTCTGTGTCCCCTGGTCTGGGAACCCCCTTCCTGGCTGGGAGAAGCAGGTGAAACAAGTCCATGCTGCTGCGGACACGCTGCCAGCGACGTCCTTACCTGGTGGTGTCACGCAGCACGTCCCACCACTGCGAGGGTTCTCCAGGGAGGTTGGGAAAAGCCAGGGAGGATGGAGAAAGGGCAGCCCCGGACTCTTTCTTAGCTCCTGGTTGTGAAAGACTATCAAAGATATCTTCGGAATGGGGCTGCTTTTTGACGCCTCCTCGTGCATTTAGGCAGAGAACTTCCGAGGAATTTCAGGGGACGTCTATGTGGTCTTTTGCAAGCAGACGTGACCTTCGCTGCCCGTACCCTCGGCTGGCTGGATGTCAGCCAGCTCTGCACTAGGAGGCATGTAGCTCTGTCAGCGTGGTGCTAAGCCTGAGCCATTACCAAAAATAGGAATTAAAAATACCTTCAATGGTTTTTAAAGTGATTTTTTAAAATGAAAAGTAGTAGAGGTTTTGCTAGCAAACAGTATGTTTTTCATGCAAGACTTAGATGAAAGCACAAAAAAAAAAAAAAAGATTGTCCAAACTTGAAGCTATGGCAAAATTAATCTTTTTTGTTACAGGATCATTCAATGCAGAGAAATGTTTCACTTTTTTAATGATTTATCAACTGTCTTCAAATATATCAGGCAATTTACGTTAAAAATTATCATTCTGTTGAAAAATTACATTTTCTCCTGTAAAAAATGTTTCAAGAGAAAAAGCTTTCTATGGGTACCAGTGAAGAGCTCCTGGAGATATGTAGCTTCATGCTGTGGCGATAGGAAAAATGAATGAAGTAGGCTGATTTTATATATATATTTTTATATATATATAAGGTATTTGTAAGGTGTCTATAAAATATTTTTAATCTGTTTGATTGGTGGGCAACCAAACACTGAGGTAGAGATGCCAACATAGTATCTTTGTGGGAATTACAACCTCACCAGACATTTGAAGAGGGTATCTATGGACCAGTGAGACTTCTGTGAACAGAAAAGCTGTAGCGTGATGTTACCAGGGAGAAAACACAAAAGCCAAAGACCCTGAGCATGGCCAGGCTGTTGCTTTAGAAAAAAAAAAATAAAAAAAATCAGAGTTGCCAGGCAAAGCCTCAAGATGATCGTGGTAAGGTTGAGTGAGGGAACACCTGGGGAAGATTGATTAAGAGACAGCCAATGTGTGTGTGTGATTTATGAGGAGTGGTCCTGGCTTTAGTGGGAGTTCTTTGGAGATATTGCTGCTATGGTGCAGGACAAAAAAACCTCCTGGATGCAATATAGTTACTGGATTGTCAGACATCACTTGATAAGGTTCCACCAGTGAGATTATTAGCTTAGCGAGGGAGAAACAGAATACGAGGTCAAATAAGCTGCCGAGCAGAAACTTGCTTCAAGAAACTGTAATTCTCTTTATGCATCCAACTCAATGTGTATGCATGTGCGTGTGTGTATATATACCTCTCCATCTGTCTGTCTGCCTGTCCCTCTAGCTACTTACTCAAGTAACATCGGTCACTCCTGTTCCTCCCTCCTGGCAGCTGGGAGCAATTCAGTGTGGTGGAGGGATGGCTGCTTCAGCTGGGAGAAGCTCATTTCAGGGACTCCCAAGATGCCCCTTTGGACTTGAGTTTTCTCAAGCAAGGAGAGGGACTGCTCTGCTGTGTGTTGGCTGATGGAGCTGAAATTGGGGGGACGGTGTTTTGAGATACAGCGACTGGTGAGCGGCCCCTCGAGCTCTGGGCAGTGGGTGTCTTGGCTGGGAATCACGTAACAAAGTTGGGTACAACCTGGGGGCCTTGTAGCCCAGTGAGTGTGAGTTCAACGCCTCTCTCCTCTAGCCCACTGTGGCTTTGTGGGTCTCCCCTGGTGCCCAGCCAGGCTGGCTCCCCTTGGGGCAAATGCAAGGGCAGAAATTACATTGGAAATGAAAGAAAACCCAGCTGGGCTGTGGTCTCATCCCATCTCTGCTCCTCCCCATCTCCTGACGGGCTTCCACCCCCTCCTCTTCCTCTTCTGCTTCCACCATTGTGATTAGCTGTCTGTCCAGACTCCCTGAAAATTTCCCCAATGCAGGGGTGAGTGTCAAGCCCGCCGGCACCAGCCCTCCCCTTTGAATGTAAGCCACCGAGGCCCCAGGGAACGGTGGCCACAAGTGGAAAACCACAACTCTGATAAATCATCCCTCCTCTTTCAAGTGCTCAACACTCTGTCGGAGGCACTGGAGCCTCCATTTTAAGATCTAATGAATAACTAGAGCATGTCTGAAAGATGGCTAAATGAATACACAGTGTTTTCCAGCTGGATAAAGACAGGGAAGTGGATAAGAGAAGCTGGATAGCTTGGCTTTTGGTGTGAGCAATGACCTCAATCTACGTCTTATTAATGTTGGCCAAACGAAGGAGTTTGAGCATCCCTGGAGCCTGCAATGCCCGAGGGTCTGGAATATGCAGCCCTATGCGTACAGTCTTTCAAATGCATCAGTAGAGTTTTCTGTAACGTAATCTTTGGGCTTATTTGTTTTTATGTCATTTTGAATTCTCTAGGGAATGACAATGACTGGGCTGTGTTCCCTCTCCTTTGATAAGGTTGTAGCTTTTGGAATGTCACATTTGGAGGTGAAGCTTTGAAAGATGTGTCCGAAAGGGAGTGAGGCAGAGAGGCAGACAGCTCTACAGACTTTGCTTCTGCTCTTACTCAAGACAAGGTACCAAGCTGCTTCTTTCTGTTCTGCTCTCCGGAGCCTAAATAACAAGACCTCTTTCATTCCTGGTCAATAATGGCTCTTCTTGGCACAAAAATGTGTGCTTCTGAAACCATATGATGAGACATCATCAAGGTCATTTTGAGAAGCCGGACCATTAGAACAAAAGGGAAAGGAGGAAGGCATAAAGCCTTCTCATAAACCACAGAAATCTTTTGATGCCTTCAGCTGTAAGGCTACAATGGTAAAAACCGCAGCCAGAAAAAGACTATGGAGCATTGGGGTTCCCTTTACCAAGGAATCAGCTGGGAACTTAGATGAGATACAGTTATGACATCGCTTTGGGAGGGCGACCATGCTGAAAACAATGACTGCTTTTGCGTGTGGTCATAAGGAAGGATGTTCCTGTCCTACGGACTGGGGCAATCGGGATGAGTCCGGGTCTAAAACAAACTCTTTGAGAAGGGGACCTAAACCCTTAAACTGAGGTTTTCCAGATAGGGAAGGGTCTGAGCAAGGTAAATGGCTCATACTGGTGTTGGGGAGGAGGTTCATAGCCAGTGGGGCCACCGTCTGTTAGTAAAAAGAGAATTCCAGATAAAGCTCTTCCCTGGCAGGGCAGTGAAATGATGGGGGCAGTTGCCAAGGTGGCCACAAAGGTTGTATGTGCTTGTGAGACATTTTTATAGAGAAAGAACTGCGTGTGGGGAGCTCAGAGGGAAAGGAGTGGAAGTAAGTGGGGAGAGGGATGGGATGCAATAAGCTGAAACAGGGATGTGTTTTGGGACTTGCAGCCCTTTTTGAGAACTGTTTGTACAGCTGTCTCCTGTTACCTGTGTCCTCACCTCCCTTGTGCCCACCTGAAAGGAGCTTTTCCAGCAAATTCCTGCTCTGGCTTGTTGTGTACAAGGTTACCTTGAACGAAGACCTGGGGAGAGCAGGTCCGAAACGGAGCATAGCCCGTGAGCTTTTCTGGGGAAACGTGCCCGTGAGCTGCACCTTGTACTTGCATGCAGCTGATGCGCGTGGCTACAAGCACCATAATCATCAACCTGCTGAAAAAAAAAAAAGAATAATTAAACCACCAAAATGTACTTGGCAGCTTTCACCTTGCATAGGCTGTACCAGCACTTGCAATACCTCGGCAAGCGCAGCATCCGTCACTCTTCCAGGGCAGAACGGGATGGCTGGCAGTGTAACCCCGTCCCCACACGTGCATTCCTTGTGGGAGAAAACTACCTCCCAGAGGTATGAGTTGTTCTTGCAGTCAGTGCTGGGAGTCCTCGTCATCTAATTTGAACAATTTAAAATTTAGGCATTGCATCTAAACTACCCATCCGGCCTTTTCTTTAAGCAACATGCGTGTCCGTTGGCTCCCGGCGGCACCGCAGGTCCGTACCGCAGCAAAAGTAGAGGTAAAGCCCGTGGCTGCAGGGATGCCCCAGAGGTGCGAGATGGTGCACTGGCTTGGGGTGAGGACATGGCATTGGCACAGAGTCAGGTTTCTGCTCTGAGCCTCTCGTATGCCTAGACAGAAAGATAAACAGAAGTGGGAAACAGTGACTGGATCCACAGAAATGCAGCTTCTCTTCTGATATTTGCTCTTGGTGGTGTTTACGTTCTTTTAAAACGGAGACAAAGTCAACAACAAACTATAATAATCACAGAAACAACAACAGAAAATCCCCACCGGGTCTGTTTCCTAACTCATGCTTGGCGTGGACTGTCTGCTGCTTGCTTCTTGCGTTATAGCGCTGCTTGGAAGTGATAAGAAGCACACAACCGCCTGTACTTTAAAGTGCACTAGAAATAGAAAGAGAGATACAGGGCTACAAAAGGAAACCGACTGGCTTCAGGCTTTCCCCAGGGCTGACTTTGTGGTTCAGCACGCAGGAGCCCGATGTAGCACTGCAAACCAAGGACAAATTTTCCACTCTCTTTGATGAGCAGTAGGTCAGTCTGCTAGTCAAAACTGAAACATCACTGCTTTAACCAAATTTGCTGGGATCGAGGCATCAGTGAGATAAATGGCGCGTAGACCATTGACACAACCGTGCTTTGCCTGAAGCCCTGTGGTCCAGGACCTCCTTTTCACTTTAGCTATACGGTAGGTGTGGACTTACCAGTGTTAGAAAAGTGATTGGTTCTTTAGCAGAAAGTTCCACAGATCATCCAAGTATGATGATAAAAAAGAAGACAACCTCCTCCTCCTCCTCTTATGTGGAAGGGAGGAGCTTTGGGTGGCGTATGGCTCATCAGATGTGGCCCCTCTTGGAGTCCTATAGCTCTTCACTGATTCTGTTGCCTTTTTCTTGCCGTTTCATTCCACAGATGGCAAATCCCTTCCAAACCTACACCTACAGAGACTGGCAAGCGTGCTAGGTGACGGAGTGGGGAACTTTTCCAGCAGATGTGGGCTTGGGCTTGCGAGACCAATGGAGAGCGCCAGACTCTCTGGTTTCCCTGTACTTGGCGAGGTGTGCGGGAGAGGGAGATATGGCCTCTGTAAAGCCAAAAACTTCGCCCAAAGCCCAGCCTTAGGGAGCGCTTGGATTTCACCAGGTCTTAGGCCAGTAAAAAATCCTAGTAATTATAGTCAAACACTTGTTTAGACCTCAAGGGACCATCCAGCTTTTGGCCATAAGCTCAGTGAAGGTGAGGTCACTGTGCTTGTCCAAACTGCAAACTGTGTCTGAGGCTGGGCACGGGTGAGCCTGCACTACGGCGTCTTCACCAGCACTGTTCTCGTGCTTGATCTAGCACGTGCTCACCACGAATTTTCTTTTTTCTGCAGTGCATTTAGTTATGCACCTGCTCAACTATTCACAGAGGTGGATCCAGGAGATCAAATAGCTGCATCCCCATTTTCCACCCCACTGATGCATGTGTTCTTCTACCCTCCAAAGCAAACACTTCAGCGTGCAAGAAGATGAGGACTGCTTTCCATGAATGGCTTTGCTCTCCTCTTAAAGAAGAGACCTGGGAAAATCTGTGGAAACTTTCTTGCTGGCCCAAGCGAATTGAGAGAAAGAAAACATTGCTTCAGAGTCAAAAAGCATAATGTTTTTGTTTTTTCTTGCATTCAGAGATGAACATGAAAGGCAATTCATGAAGGGAAAGGGGAATGGCTGTCTGTAGAAACCACAAAAAAAAGCTTTCTAGGACCTGGCTCCAATCTCGCTGCGCTTGGATTAATCACGGGTTTACAACCTGGATGCCAGCAAGAGTGGTGGATGATCAGCTCCTCTGCAAAATGGGCCATATACTGTGGGACAGGGGAGGGGGGGTCTATCAGTGAAAATTCACCGTTGAACAGGCAAAGAAACAGGCAACTGGTGTTTGATCAGAATTAGTTCAGTCTGGATGCTAATCTCTGCTAAAATCCTAGCCTCGTCCTTCCTTTGCGCCCCTCTCCAGCTCAGAGAGAGGGGAGTGGAATAAAAGGAAGTGGTTGAAAAAGTCTTTAAAGAGGAAATTCTTGTCTAATTCTAGGTCGTGGCAGAGGCTGTGTGTTCTGCACAGGGAGATGATAGAATCTACCATGACTGGAAAAGACATTGGCCATTTCCAATCCAGCACTAAAGACTTCCTCCCATCTGGCCCCAAAAAGGGAGAAAAAAAGAAAAACATTTTTGTGCATGGAAAGGACGGCTCATTACACGGGAAGAATCATGTCCTGGCTGCTTGGGGAGGCAGGATGTCAAGCTGGGAAGGCCAAGCATTTATTTTGAAAAAGCAAGCTCCAAGTTTCTCATCTGTACATGGCAGTGCTTCACCTCCCTCTCCCCCTCCAGCCCCCTCCCCTTTTGCGTCTTTCCAGCCAGCATTCCTGGGAGGAAGAGGAGCCGGGCTCCCAGCCCTCCTGGTGGCCCTGTCCCCTCTAGGGCACAGTGTCACTCTGTCACCTGTTGGCAGCAGAGCTCCTGGCAGAGGAGGGTGAAGCTGGAGGCTGGTTTCCTCTTCCCAAACTCACTGTGGTGCTGCCCTGCTGGGAAGCCTTGGCCTCTTTGGTTTCCCACACTTCAGCTTGCTCCCTCCTTCCATGAATTTCCAAAGTGCTTTGTGAGAAGCCAAAACACCTGCTCTGTGAACTCAGATCCTTGGGGGAAGTTGGCAGAGATGTTCCTCCTGGACTGGTACGATTTCTTTTTTTTTTTTTTTTTAAACGCAGGTAAACGTGATTCCTTCATTCTCTCCTGAAGCATCTGGCGTGCTGCCTCGTTAGTTACCTCTTCTTTCCCCCTTGCCAACCGCACCTCTCCCCTGCCTCTCCCCTTACTGCATTTTAGCTGCAGAAGTGGCACTAGGTGACCTGTGTCAGATGTGTCAACTCGAGCCCTCTGTCCTGGCTCCACGAGCACGCCATCTCACAGCCAGCAGTCACATCTTGCCTCCGGGAGGTGCCTGCTCTCCACCAGCCAGTGTCACTTCCAGAGCTCTGCTCTTCCCGCTGGATGAATAACGGCATCGCTTGACTGTGCCAGCTCTTATTTCTGCCTAATGCAACTGTCTGAAGTCAGTCCAGGAGTCTGATCTTGAATTAGAGAATGACAGCGAGGACTTAATCTCATGTACAATTAGTGGTCAAGACTCAGCTCTAGAGATACAAGCGAAGAGACGCAGCTTCTGCTATTCGCTTTTTCAGCAACAGGCCAATCGTTCTCTAAATCCAAACTTTGGATCGCTCGGCTATTATTTTGGAAAGGGGAACAAAAATAACAAAACTAAGCCCGTTGCAGCCCCTTGAAGTGGACTCAAATGGAAATAAAAGCCCTTTGCGGAGTGTGCTTTGGACTGATTTTTCATTTCATGTCCAAAAATTACTTGGAAAGATCATGTCGGCCAAAGGCCAGGGTCTAGTCTGCGTACCTGCGCTGCTGTCCAGATGGAGAAGAAAAAGAACAGATGCATCGAGATGAAGAGAAGGATTTCAGAATGTGTTTTCAAAGCCTCCTGTTTGCTGAAAGGGCTGGAAAGCGATTTAGAAAACACATCTAGGGTTTCCTTTGAACATAAGGAAAAAATTGACTTGGACAGTGCTAACATAGTGTCTCTCCAGGCTCACCGCGGTGGGGAAATGTCATCTGCTTGCTAGGAACTCAATCCAAACTCTCTCTTGGGTCAGCTGTGTCTCTGTGTTGAACAGGCTGGTCTGGGAGGAGACAAGCGCATGGGAAGCTGAATGAGACTTTTAAAATATTTGGCCTTCCTATAATGGAGGTTAAAGTTGGCAAATGGTTTGGTATTTCTTTTCCTATGACTTTGCCCAAGTGTCCGAAGAGATCTGTGATCGTGGTGCTCTCACAGGTTCATTAGTTATAAGCAAAAAGAAGGAAAATTCTTTGGCTGGCCCAGATTTGGCTATTCGTAGAGAGGGCTGGCTGAGGTTCCCATCCCAACAGGGAGGTGAGCAGTTACACCCACCTTCGGTGGTGCATGTTCTCTGTTGGCTGGTACAAGTGGGCTCTTGCTTTCTCATCGTTTAGTGAATCTAGACCATCTCTGTCCAAGACGTCCTCTGCCGGTAACCTCAGTGTCTCTCTTTGTCCATGGGCAGATCTTCCACCTTCTGCCACAGAGGATGTGGTTCTAGCCTAGCTCCCTTGTTTCTGGATTCATGCGAACATGGATGGATAAATGAATGCTGTGGACCCACTGTCCCATCTGGCACAAGGCAGGCGGGAGGTGCAGGGAACCAGCACTTTCCTGCCTCAGTGGCAGCATCAGTGTGGCTTCAACTCATGGCAACCAGCTTCCTTGGACCCTCCACACAGAAATCAGATTCCTTCCATCTTCTCAAATTTTTAGACATGTCTGTTTTTCCACTACAAAGAGAGACATTTTGAAAAACAGGGATTCGCATGTTTCTTTTTCTGCTATGTTAACTGTAAGCACAGAAAAAGCAGACATCTAGGCTAGTATCAGCAATGATTTCCATGGAAACCACATTTTTTTTAACAACTCGAGACTGATGATGATGTATGTTCACTAAAAGTGAAGTTCTAGCGGCTGGAGCTAATGCTGGAATTCACGGAGCTAATGCTGAAACCAGTGGATGTTGAGCTTGATGGAAAAACATGGTGCTCACAGTGAAATGCTCTAAGGCCAGCCGTACAAATCAGGTAAAGCCAATATGGAAGAAAACATCAAACTTGACCAAGAATAACCAAATGGAGGGCTAATGTCCAATCTCAGATATATGGACACCAGACCCTGCTTTCCGTTTGTAATAATATTGCTTTACAACCTTCTGGCAGCATTTCTTAGCCTAAAAGTCGTATTGAATTCCCTGCATGCTGAAGGCCTACGTATTCCACCACTGTGGACTAAGTCTTGGGATAGCAGAGGAATAGTCCTCACACGTCCAGAAACCATATACAATGAGAAAAGCAGAATTGACAAGTGTGAAAAGTCTATTTTTAGAGAGTCTAATGATGTATTTGAGCTGCAGCGAGCTGTCAAAAGCAATGAGGGCTGAATTGATCCAGACTCTAGCCTTCGTTGTGGTAAATTGTGGAAGTTCCTCACCTACTTGGAAGAGACCCTGAGGAAGAGGCACTGAGGTCTAAGTCCTGGGTTTTGCATCATATTTGGCCTCTGAATGTGGGTTTAGGGCCTTCATCCTTCAGTCTCAGCTTACCTAGGATGTGTAACTTAATATATGCCCCAACCTGTCAATACATGCACCCATCATCACTGATGTCATCCAAGAGCTTCCAGGCTTGAATGTCTAACGAGGAAAGACCTACGCCTTAGATGTGGAGCTGGAAGCGACAGTTTAAATGGAAAAATGGGACTGTGGGACTGCTGCCGTGCAGAGCACAGGGGAAGAGCAGGAGAGATCTTACTCCACTTGTTTCCCTGCACGTGGGCTGGGGCAGCCAGGCCTTTGCATCTCCTGAGCTTTGAGGGAGAACCTCTTGCTCATTGGGGCTCCACAGCAGAGCTAGGGACGTGTGAATCGAGGCTTGGGGTGGCTGTTCCTGATCTCTGCCCCAGGGCTGCTTTTGGCTGCGGTGCCTCCTGAAGGGTCTTGGTGGTGCAGGAGAACTGCATCCTGGTGTTGTTACTGGTGTGGCGATGTGACCTGCTTGAGGAAGCCAGAGAGAGAGTTTAAACCAGTCTAACCATCTCCTGAACTTTCCAGGCTAGAGTCGATCTTGGAGGACCACTCTGCTTTCACTTCTATCACCGCTAACCTAGAGAGCCTGGCTTTGATGGGCTCACACTCCACTTACCATGACTGTGCTAACTGGGAGCCTGTGCTAAAAAGAGGGGCTGGAACAAACCCTGAGTATGATGCATGACTTTGCACGGAACAGAGGAAAAATTCCTCAGCTAGATGCATAGGAGTGGTAGACTCATGCATGGAAGATCTGTGCCTGAAAAATTGTCTGTCTTCAGCTGTCATCTAGTTTAATAAAGGCAGGATGGAGAGGGAGTAGCTTTTCTTACCTCTTTAGACCAGCGCCGCCACAGCAGCGCTACAGCAAAACTGGATCAATATGCAGAGAGGGAGAAAAAGTTGTCTCTTTAGAGAGACAAGCAGACAGACAAATAGACAGCTAGCCAGATTCTTCTCTGTTATACTCATGTAACTCCAAAACTATTAAAGGAACTATTTGTAACCAGGAACAGAATCAAACTGCTGGCGTAGTTCACCGTAAAAGATTTTCAGTTCAATCTTTGATGGCATTTTAATAGTAACAGCTACTCATCAGCAATGTCAGGGTTAAATACTCCCAGCATGTGTGCAATTGCAGAAATACCCCAAGAAGAACCAAGGAAATATTTCCATCTTAAACTCCGATAAGGAGTGAAAACGTGCAACTCGTTCCATATGGTGGCTGAAAGCCCCGAGCCAAGCGGAAAGCCGCGGAGTCTGCCAATGCGTAAGAACTTGCAAGCCTGATAAATGAGTGCGTTGCTTTGGGAAAGCCAGAGACGAAGTCACACTAGAAAGAAGAAAACAGAAGAAAAGCGAGGAGTCTTTTTTTTTTTTATTTTATTTTTTTTTTTCCCCTTAAAAAAAAAAAAAAAGCCAAGTCCTACCCATTTTTCTTGTTGGATGGCAGCAAGAATTTCTGGAAATGTTTTACATGTCAAAGATTTAACCAAGCTGGGATATTTGTGGACAAGCCGTTATGCAATGAATAAATAAATCAGGAAAAAAAATAATGCAGGGGGAAGAGTCTATCTTCTCTCCTGCCTTACAAAAATGATCCAGGACTGAGACAGCTGCATTCTTCTGGGATACGCTGCGCAAGCCAGGATGGAAGCGCTCACAAACTGGAGACGGACCATTCTCGGATTTCTCCAGCGTTGACATGGATGACAAGGCTGCGCTTGGTCATACGGCAAGGAGGGAAAGGGCAACGGGGGAGAGCCGGAGGATGGCTATGGCCAGGGAAGCATCCCAACGCCGGGCATCCTCCGGCAGCAAGATGCAGGCTCCCAGCTGCTCTCCAGCTCTATGACCACCCCCAGCACCAGGCATGGGTGCTCGGCCAAACAGAAGCGGGGCCGTGTCTGGCACCCGGGGTCAGGGAGCAGGGGAGAGCGGGGCTGCGCCGGAGGGGAGCAGAGGGTCAGAGCAGATTGCGCGTCTCCTGCTCGGTGCCTGAGATTTGACAGGTCCGCATTCTTGGCTGAAGGGATCTGGCTGTGCGCAATCGATTTCTGGAGAGGAGTGGGTAAATCCACGGCTTGGCTGCCTGGAGGAAAGGCTGTTCCTTTGAAAAAGTCTTTTGACGGTTAAGCAAGTCACCTCCTACAACCTGAACACACTCCCACGCTAAGTCAAACTAGAAATAAAGGAGGAAACCGACCATACAAACAAAATCAACTCTCCCGTTCCTTCTCCAAACAGGGACTTTTAATCCAGGAGCTGCTTTGAAGCTGTGACTATAGAAGCACTTCGGTTCCCTGCAAGGGACAGCAATAGGAAATCTTAACTGGCTCATTTGCCTAAGCAAATTTGTTGTAATGAAATTGTCCTGCTACATAAGCACTGCCGTATGGGCAGAAAGCGGTTTGACCTGTGCCAGCGCGGTGGCTTCACCCAAACGAGGCGTGCAAAGCCAAGAGCGTTTTGTTAGGCTAAAAAGAGCAACAAAAAGCGCAAACCCTGCAGGCTGTAAATTGCTAGGCAAGGTGATAAATGGTACGTGGACTGGCCAATATAATCTGTCTGGAAAGTCGAAAAGAATCCCGCCTTCTCATGAGCCTAAAATATTTCTTTTTCTAGAGCACCTTATTTTCCAACTATGTGCCACGTTCCTTCACTTGCCAAAACGTTTGTTCTCGAGTCTGTGCTTCTGTCTTGCAGCTGCTGACAAAACTGGCCTCTTCAAAATCTCCCTGGCAAAAGGGAAAGAAAAGTTTCCCGTATCCGGTGTGCCGCGCAAGGGCAGCTGGGTCCTCACCGCGGTGCCTGGCTGTCCAGGGCTGTAAATAGGGGTGGGTTATTTGGTCGGGGGTGCCGGAGAGGCAGAAGGAGGTCGGTTTGCTGGGACAGAGGGACCAGTGTGGATCGTTGTGGCTGCAGCAAGCTGGGGGGGACCTTCGTGGTGTGGGTGCTCGGCTAAGTTCAGGCTGGGACAATGTCCTCAGTGGAGGAAAGGTGTCCCAGCCCCACCTGGACATGCAGAAGATGTGATGGAGCTACGGTGGTGGAGTAGGGAGGTGCAGGGATTTAGGAAACCTTATTACCTGATTTGAGGATGGTGTCTTGGACCATGTAGGGCTTCTCAGGTCTGTCTGTTGGTATACTAGCCAGTGTCTTGAACCTGCATGGCTCTCCTGGGAGGCTGCTCAGGGCTCGACTAAGTCAACTGAGACTAACTGCTCTAGTTGTTGCTAAACCAGAGGAAGACATTAAACCAGCCTGCTCCTGAGCCTGTCCCCATCCCCTTTGCCACCTCCCATAACTGCAGTGTAACTTGTGTGTTATTTCTTCCCACCCGAGCGTTGGCAAGATGCTTCACTTTGGCCATGGTTGTTGTCCACCCTCCGATTCAACCAGCTTCCCCTGCCATTCTGTGCTGTGGCCTCTCCAGGGCTGCCACCTCCCCTCTAGTGTTGCCCAATGTGATGTGTGTGTTCCCAGGCTCGTTGACAGGGAGGTGCCGCATAATCCCACCCCTCCGTGCCCACAAGCCTGGCGTTTATTATTTGCGAAGGCTTTCTTTAGCCAGCCCAAGACACTGCAGGGAAGTCCTCTCTAGGCTTGGGCTGGCCAAAAATTCAGTGGGTGGAAAATCTTCAGAGGCTGAATGTTGAGACTTCTCAGATGATGGTCCCTTTGATTTCCACTTAAGAACAAGTCAAAGAGCTAATTTTGGTTATGACATCTCTCTGTCCTTGCAAAATACCCCTTCACTAAAAGGCACAGGCCTGAATTGTAGGGCCAGATTTTCCTTTGTATTTTATTTTGTGCTGTCGTTTACAGCTCTAAAAAATGCCTGTAAATACGCTCAGTTTCACATTCCCTTCTCCCATGTAGCCTCTGTGTGGCTGAACAGATCCCGTCAAAGGTCTCAAAGGCTTTTAGGCACCTAATTTGCACCAGTGGGAGTTAGATGCCTGAACACCATTAGGTTTGGTCCCAGCTTGCTTCACGTCAGCCCCCGTTTTTATTACACGAGAGAGTATCTGCAGTGGCTGGAGGTGTCCCTGAGCCGAGGCTGGGGAAATTCCAGATGTGCTGTTCTCCAGCTGCTGATGAACATTCATCATCGGGTTTGTGCCATGCCGAGGAGCCATCAAGAGATATGTGCTACCTCCTGTGCCAACGCTAAAGTTAGGTGACTGTTGAGAAATCAGTCTCGTTTCCCAGCTGGTCGTTTCAAGCAGATGAAGTTCCAGGTTGCTCAAGTACATTTATGGGTCTTCTAAAGCACTGTTGAGTGTGAATAGCCAGTTCATCAGGACTCATCCAGGATGAAGATAGCTGTCAGCTCTGCCTAAATGCATAACCTTAACGAAAGGTAGGTCTTCACCCCCTGCCACCCAGCCCCAGCCAGCTGTCGTGCCAAGGTTGTTCCCAGCAGATTTCTAGTTGCCACATAGAATGTGGACCCGGTTGAAATGCCCTATGAAGATCTGAGCTCTTCAAAGAGAAATGTCTTTGACTTAATGAAGTATTATGAACTATTACTTCATTTTAGGAATAATGCTTAGGCCTTTTTCTTCACTGTCCACCTGTGATGTTGCTTTACATCACCTGTGATAACCATGCGATGGGACTCCAGCACCTATCTGGTATCCTGTGCCCCTGCAAAAGCAACTCGAATTCCTGCTGTTTCCTGGGGGTTTCCTGGTGGGTCACTGATCACAGGAAAGCAGATCTGAAGTTTTACCCTGTCTAATGTACATCAGAGTGTCACCGACAGTGCAGATGCTTTGAAATGAGTATTCTAGAAGCAGTTCTTCAACCAATATGAAAAAGCTTTGTTCCCTTGATTTATTCCTGGCTGTGTCAATTTAGTGCAGCAAAGGGCTTGGCCAGATCATTCTTCAGCTACTTTGTTTGAAATTAAAGAGCTTTCCCCCCAGGCTTGAGTCAATGAACAACTCTGTCAAACTGGTATCTTCTGACACTGTTTTCGCCTGGGACAACATAAAAACACCACCACAAGGTAAGACCAAAGGTCCATCAAGTTTCCCCTCGAAGGGGAAGCGTTTAATGAATCCTGCGAATGCAGGGGGACGTCCCTCACCTGGGAAGGTCGTTTCCCCAGGCTGAAGCTCATCTCTTGCACTTTGGCTATGCTGACCCCTGCCATCACCACAGTTGTGGGAAACTCAGCTGCATGTTTTGTGAACTGGGATGATGTTCATGTTCTCTCCTGATATTTTTTTTTTTTTTTAAAGCATTGCCAACTTAGGCAATCAGAAAACTGTAGCACACATTGCAACATTTGTTTTTCAAGGTTTTCTTCCCAGTCATAGAAAATTCCTTTAATGAAAACTCCCTTTTGAAGGACTTCTTGAGACTGAAGCTTGGAAGATGTGCCAATCTCCTGACCTGAAGTTCTGGCTCAGTCTTCTAGATGGAGAAGATACAGCTTTTAAGTCAAGTCTCTATCTTGCGGGCCTAAACCACAATCTAGACTTGTCCTGGCCTAGTGCCTTTTGGAAAGAGTAGAACTGTTAGAGGTCATGCTATGTAGACATCTGAATAGACACGTTGGCTCGGATCAAAGATGCATCTAGCCCAATATCCTGTCTCTAACAGTGCCAGCAGCAAATGCTTAGGGTAAGATATAAGACCATGGCAAGCCCCTGGTGATACTTCCTATGGCCCTTCCAACTCATGGCAATTTGCAGCTGAAGGACTTCCTGAGCTATGGGTCATATCCGCATCCCTGTGTGTAATTACCCTTGATGGATCTTTCAGTGTCTTTAATTGTTATTTGAACCCATTTATGTTTTTGGCTTCGACAATGAGTTCTACCACTTAATTATGTGCTATTTAAAAACATAACCATAAATCATAATAGCCTTCAATTATAATAAAAGCCTTGAATTTGGATAAGATTGCCAGCATGGATAAAGTCTACATAATTACGTTCATGTATTATGTCTACAGCAAGGGGAGCGTCATACCAAAGTGTGGGGAATACATACGACTAGTTTATGGCAAGATCTTCAAGAGAGGCTGGTAATTCGGGATCCTTCAGCTCTCGGCTGCCTGATGGCATGTGCTTTGGCAGGGTCTGGTTTATACAGAGCTGTCCATCTGTTTTCTTTTCCCCAGTGCAGTTCGTAGGAAAGGTTTATCCATCTTTGCAGACCGTTGCGGTCTCTTTTGTTTAAGGAGAAAGGTCAGGGTAGCAGATGCTTTTCCCGTGACTTTTGCTTCCCCGTGAATCTGCAAAGGCTTGAGGAGGAGCAATGCTGCTCTGCGCTGCAGTCGTGTTTTGAACCTGCCCACAGATTCCCCACTTGTGGCTCAGCCTGAAGGAGCTTCCTCGTGAAAACAAGCGTGGCCTTGGGCTTCTGACTCAGGGCCACAGAGGAAAGCCTGGCTCTGCTGGAGAACTCTGCTGGGAGATTAATCGCTGCTTAGGTCCTTACTGTAAGGTAAGGGAGAGCTTGCACCTGCTTTGAAGACCAACCTCACCCACCACCCCTTTGTCTTTGTGCAAGCCTGGACTAACAAGTGCTTGCTGGAAGAAGAGAGCCCAGAGAGGCTGGGATGAGCCCACGCTCATTCCGGCCACAGCCTGAGGTACCCTGAGGCATGGGACACTGAGGTCTGCCTCTAGTGCCCCATCCTGTAGGTGGCTCCCAGGAGGCTTGCCATCTGTCAGAGTAACGTACCTAGAAGACCTCCTCTGGAGCTCGGCCTTCATTTGGCAGGGGGACATGTCCTGTGTCCTGAGGAGGCATCTCTGAGAGCTAGATCTGATCTGCTCCCTGGCATTTTTACTTTTCTTCCCCAAGAACTGATTTTTGGGGGTGACAGTGGCAAAGTTCATGTAATTCTGCAATGTTCTCTGAAAAAAAAACCCACAACCCACCTTTAGTTTTTCCACAGGGTGCTGGTAACCTTGGCACCGCCAGGTTCTCTGGGCAGTTTCCCGCCATGAGTTTTGAGGGGAAGAAAAGGGGTCCCATTGCTTAATCCTTCCAGCTAAGTAAAATCATCTGCACTGGTAAATTCTCCAGGAGATGTACAGTTCACTGCTTGTCAGGCCAGGATATTAAATTAAGCAATTTTCATCAGATAACACATCTTCTGGTTCATGTAAAATGTCCAGCAAATCGCTGCACTCATAATTCAGCCTGATTGAAAGTGAGCTGCTAATCCATTTCACTTTGGAGAGACGCGAGAGCATGGCAGAGGGGCCATCTCTGCGGGAGACTCCCGTTTGCAGCCATGCACGTGAACGTGCTCCCCGTGGGCTCTCCTCCCCTCCCCGCATCCCCCAGCAAGGGCAGGCAGATAGTGCTGCTCTTGCTGCCCGTCTTTGCTGACCCTTTCAATGCTCCGTAGCGTGGCCTGGATTAGCTGCTACGCGGGGAATCCTTTTAAGCGATGAAACCTGCATTTGGGGAAATCATTCTGCTTCGGTTCCCTCCTGGCAGAAGCGGATGGTGGAAATCTCCAGGAAGGCTCATCTCTGGGTTTGCGTCTTATCGCTCTCCTCGGTGGCCCTGAGCTCCTGCCCCGTCCGGAGCTTTGCCGTCCTTGCCAGCTCACAGGAAGGTCTTGCCCAGAGCTGCCAACCCATCCGTGGCAGCCTGCCCTCCCGCTGCAGCCAAACCGGGTACCCAGTGTCAGAGCACGCATTGGAACGTTCAAAATTTATAACTTGGGATGCGTCATCAAAGCATCTGAAAATGTTCCGCTTGTCGTCAGCAATAATAATGATAATAGCGGTAATTGGGGAATTTTTTATTTGCCAATGCTTTTATAGGTTCGCGTTGTTCCAGCCTCCCCAAACAGGAGATGGGCAACCATTCCCCATTTCTTCTACTTCTTTTTTGATTAAAGCGGAGTTACCCTGTGATTACGTCACCCCAGAAGCTGGGGCTTGAGGAAAAGCAAAAATATCTGCTGTCATGAGGTTCAGGAAAGGGATGCGGGTTCTTTCCCAGGGTCAGCCTGTCTCTGAAGGAGCCGTTCTCCTGATAGACTAGAGATAAGTGATTTCGGCTACGTCAGGTGAATTGGGCGTTTTGCCTCTATGGGTATCCATGGCCCGTTGGGGACTGCGTGCCGTACCACACCTGGGAGAGGTTGTGCAATATAAAGCGTCTAACCCGATCCATTTCCCTTTAGCCAAGACGGAAAATACCCATCTTCAGAGCCAGAGACGTGAGCCAGGGGCAGCTCCGATGCGATTAGCCAACCGGACACGAATTGCTTCATTAAAGCCGAACAACCCTGGGCTACCACATCATTATAAAAGACCCAGGAAATCCTATAGCCGGGCAGACCAGAGACGTTCCCCCTCCCCCTGTGAGCAGCGCCTTCCTCTTCAAAACCCGGTGACCTTCTGCTCGCTTGCTCCCCAACTCCTGCTGCTTCGCTGCGAGGCGAAAGCCCCGTGCGATGCGCGGAGGGCTCGGGCTTCATTGCCTCCTTCCCCTCCGCGGGGGGCCCCGTTTTCAAAGCCCGGCTCCCCGTATCCAGTCCTGCCCGCTCGTAAAAGGATTTGCAGCAAAATAAAATGACAGGTGAACAATCCCACGGGACCGGCTCCTGTCCGGATGGGAGGGTTGGGGCTCGGTGATGAACAGCCGGGGTTTCTGTCTCGGGCAGAGCGGGACCAGCGGTGGGAGGGAGCAGAGGGACAGCGGTGCCGGGCTGCTGCGAACGAGCCACAGTTAGGCTTGCTTTTATTCCTTCGGTGTGTATATTGCGGATAAAAATGTCTCTGTCTGTACAAAGTCACTCTCTATACTGTTAGGGCACTGCAAAAATGTTATAGCGCTCTCTCTATATTACCAAACTTTGAATGTTTTACGTAGAAATAACAATAGCGAGGGGTTCTCTTTCCTTACTGAGATCTGAGCGCACCATTGGTGTGTTCACGGCCATTCCACCTTGGCTTCTTCCCACTCAGCCTCTCGTCACATCTCACCAGCGCATCCTTGTTCCCAGTGCCCGGTGCTGTGAGGATCCTCGCTTCGAGCTCTGCCACGTGGGAAAATCCTGCCTGAAGTCCTTTCTGGGTCCCAGCTCCTTCAAACCTCTTCGCAAATCCCGCAAAATTTCATTTGTAAAAAAAAACCTAGGAGGAGTTTTGCCTTAATAGAGCTGGATTTAACCTGTTGTTGCCTTTATGAGCTGCTCTGGAAAGAAAATGAGGTTGAAATGGAGTCAGGTGCTTGGCAAACGTTCCCCTCCTCTCCGCGGTTCAGCTCTACCATCAATGACTTTCTGCCTGTCGGTTCAGACCCTGTTAGCTGTGCGTGGATTTGCGTGCCGCTATTAATTGCAGAGCAAATTAACCATCTTCAGGCCATATGTTGCTGCTATAATGTGTGCAAATATGTTGTTAGTGACTGGAAAAAAAAATAAAAATAAAAGCACAGTTGGACTCATATTATTGCCAAGAGATTAAATGCTTAATGTTTAAAAAATTGGCGGCGTTTCCACAACGGGACTTTTGTCGTATAATCTTGTATCTACTGGGATTATCCTTTTAAAAAATTGGCAGTGTCCTCAGAAAGCACAACTTCTAGCTTATAATTTTTCTTTTATCTTTTTTTGGCAGCCGCTGGAAGAAAAATCTCTTTGCCATTTCCAGACTGGAGACCTTTTGTTTTTATACAGCAAAGTACCAGTTCTGTAAGCGACAGATTTCTCCACTCAGCATCTTTGGGACACCCATCGATCAACGACAGGGAACTTAAGTAAGAGGAGGGGGTGACTTGGAAAATAAACTCTTCACATTCAACTGACGAAGTGGGAAACATCCGCTGCTGGCCTATCTCCACCGGCTTCGATGGAGTTGTGCCAGCACGGAGTTTGGCCCGGCGTCTTTCAAGTCATTATTCTTTCGTTGGTTATTTGCTGGAGCGTATTGAAAGCCTGAGTGAGTTTTACATCTGCTTCCTCACGGACTTTCTTTCCTTCTATGATGAACACACTTTGTTTTCCCATTTGGCCCCGGTTTAATGGTGAACAGGTTTTTTTTGGAAAGGCGGATCCTGGGCTACCTGCGCACCCAGGTGTATACGAGGTTTGTCGTTCTAGAGGCACTCAGCAGCAGGGAGGTATTTTTATGTAACTGGCAAAGATTAAATGCAGAAAAACGTGTTCTGAAGGAAAACCAGCACGTATGAAACCTTTCGCTTCTTTTTTCTTCTTCAGTTTTAGTAGAGTCCCCTATGTGGAAGCAGAAATGAGTTGCAAAGCCGCAGACATCTTAAGCACCATCTAGTCTGCCCACAGTTTAGACAACAATTTAGATAATTATCAACTAAATATAAACAAGCAATCAATGTTTAGTTAATTATAATAATTAAGTTAATTATAAAAACTGATTATAAATAAGCCAATTGCTTAGATAGCGATTAATTATCTTGCTGCCCTCCCCGGGGCCCCATTTCCCAACAGCTCTTGAGGACACGCTCAGCCTCCAGGTCCTGAGCAGAGCTGCCTCCGCCACCGAGTTCACCCTCTCCGTGGGACGGGGTGGGACTGGGAGAGCTCAGCGAGGGCTTTTAGCACCTGAAGATTAAGCAAAGCTGCTGGAAGGTAAGTAATTAAAAAGCCTATAAACCTGCATTTTATTTTTTTTTTTTTAATGCTTATCAACTTTTCAGAAACTAAAAGCGTAGCCGGCTATTTGATGGCTGCCAGTTTGCCAAATGCAGAAGGTGAATTTCAGATATGAGATGCTCCCTGCCCAACAGCAAGATCCCAACGGAGTCACAAATCAGGGAGACATTTGGGTCCCAGACACGTGTATTTTTTAGCACCTGCAAAGAGGAACCCACAGCGACGCACCCGACCTCCTGCGTGGCTCCTGCGACGGGAGGAGGCGATGGGACCCGAAAGCTCCCCGGCAGAAAGTGGTTTTGCAGCGTGCAGGCACAAGAAGTTTGGTTATGGGCTTCTTGAAGTGGAAATTTTGGGGAGAGGGGACAAAACCTGCCTTGTCAGCAGTCTGCAGAAAGATAGGTGCTCACGGATAACCTGAATTTTATCAATGCGCTTTCCAAGAGGGTGGCTGAGGGCGTCGCTCCTGACAGGGAGAAGCTTGCCTGATGGCTTCTGCAAAGAGCAGACCCCAGAAGAGCCCTTGGTGGCCAGCAATAAAGGTGATCCAAAGCCTCCTGATCCTCTGATAACAACAGTGGCTTGTAAGCACGTTTGGGGAGGGCTTATCCCTCCTTTGCAAGAGGAGTGTGCGCTTGGCTGTAAATTTCTTCCAGCTGTAAAGTCAGAGAAAACACTGATAAGTTCTCCTGGCCCCCCCAGCCCCCCAGCTGGGAATGATAGATTTACCAGAGGTAACTCAAAGTACCGGTTCCCTTCTCCTCCACTGTTGGAGCATATGGAATATATTGTGGTCTGAGGGAAATACATCTTAAGAATTTCTCCTGCGTCTCTTCACGAGCCTTCCAGGGTGGATTACAGCAGGTGTCACAAAATCAGTGGACTCCTTCTTTTTCCTTGGGCACTCAAAGCGGGTTAAGTGACCAGACATAGTCAACTATGCCCAAAAGTCACAGCAGACCTCTGCATCAGGCTCCGAAAGTTCTGCTATTGCCTGGAGTCGGGTGAGACCAGCAATGGAACCTCCAAAATACTGGAAGAATAAGAGAGACTTTCCAACGATAGGGGCAACAAGGAAATATCCGAGATCTGCCTGGAAAAATCTGCTCCTGCAAAGTGTCTGATCCTGGGCTGTGATAAGCAGTTTCCATAATGTGCTATTTATTCTCTGCTGCCCGAGAAATAAAACTGAAACACCCTTGTTGCTCTTCTGCAGTAGGTGGAATTGCCTGGGAGATGGACGGGTAAACGTGACTTACAGGAGGTCTTCAGTTCTCGAGGAGTACTCACTTGCGTAAATTTTTCTTGGAGGTTAGTAGCAATTTAGGTATTCTCAGCGGTAATATTTTCAACCAAAAGCAACAGGCCAAATCCTGCAGTTAACCAGCACCTTCTCTTACGGCACCCAGCACCAGAAAGGACAGAGTCATCCCCGCAGGATAAATACACTCTGGGTTTTTTTTTCGCTAGTGACTACGATTCACTCTGAGTAAAAAGGGGATCAAGCTGGGACACCAGTGAAGGCACATCCATTACGAGTAGTCGGAGCTTAAGCTGCCAGGCTGATGGGAACTCAGAGTTGAGATAAAAATCTGTGCATTGACCCATGAGGCTGAATTATCCACTATATGGAAAAGCACTGACCTAATCGTCTTCCAGGAAAAGGCACAGCATATCGGAAAGTATACGGAGAGGTTTGGGAAGAAAATTGGGAAAGACAGACCATTTCTCCCACTGGAAGATCTGGGACCTACTGCAGACTTGGGACGGGTGTTTCCAAAGTGCTTTCGCATGTGGAGGAGTTTTCTCCGGTGAAGTTTTCACCACAGCACTGAGAGGGCCCTGATTTATGGCCCTCAGAACATCCAAGCCACCAGAACTGCATTCAGTTTCATGTCGACCCTGGATGCAAAGGCAGGACTTAACGTAGGCTAGACCTGTGTGTGTCAGGCTTTCCTTCTGCCTTGGTCCCTCCCTGCTGATCTGCAGCATTTTCTGTTATTTCTGCCCTATTTAAGTCTGTGCCAAATCCAGGAGTATCATTTGCAGGGCACTGTCATGCACCTGGACAGTAGGAAGCTGGACACCGATGGGAATGTCAGTGGGTTTGCCTGTGGTTGCATTTTGTCCATATCCTTCCTTTTTTCCCTCCATAAACTGTATCTGATGAGGTTTGAGGCTTAGTGACATTTGTCTGGGTGTGCTGGATGTCTTGTCAGAGAGATGGGTTGAAGGTTTTTGGCCTGACTGATAATGTGAAGCCACGTATATGGCAACAAGGAATCACCATAGTCTTGGCCAGAGCCTGATGCTGAGAAGGAGACAGGTTGGTCTATGGCCTCGCCGTGCAGTGGTGTGGGCTGACAACCCCCTGCCCTGTGCCTGTATACGGGGGGGGGGGGGCAGAGAGAGTCCGTCCTTCTTGCCCGGTGTCCTGGAAAAAGGGACAATAACATCCAGAGCATGTGGGTAAGATGTGGGCCCAGAAACGGAACCAGTTTTTTTGCAGAAGAAACCATCTCTGAAAAAGTGTCCGGGCAAATCAGTCCCTGGTTTTCCCCGGAAAGGACCTTCACTGTGACTCTTTGCTCTGTAAGAAAAGGCTGTGACACGCAACCCTATTACGTGTCCCAATATATTTTGATTGCCAAAGTCTGAGAGCATGTTTGGAGCCCGTCGTTGGTGGATGTGAGATGGTGCTAGCCATGCTGGAGGAGAGGGATTCTTCTCAAGTGATTGTCCTCATCTACAGACCAGATTTCCAATTGTCCAGACTCCATCCATAGTCAGTGGAGGGTGATCAGCAGCCCAAGAGACTATCCTTCAAACCAACCGTCATTTTTAGGTGGGAAGAAAGACCTTCTGCGGCATCAGTCCCTTCACACTACCTACAGACACAGCCAAGCTTTGACGGCCAACGTTGGGTAAACGACTCCCAGCCAGTATCAACCCTGGTGAGTCAAGACACAGACTGGAAGGAGTACTTTCAAACTGGGCTATGAGCAAACGCTTCTCACTTGGAGGTTTATGTGAATTCGCTACTAAACTAAGAAAATTTAAAAGCTGGCGAGGTGTTGAACATCTTCAGGCACAAGAGATGTCTAAGGACGTAACAAAGTGCAACCTGAATATCTTACACCTTGCCAGTGAGCCGTGCTTAATGGGTCAGGCGGCAGAGGTGTAAGGAAATCAATAGAGTTGGAGTGGAGATCTTCGCAGATCCAAAAACTGGGTGGTTTTGGTTTGTTTTGTGTGTCATATTGTTGTTGGTGGGGTTTTTTTTTCTTTTTTATCTTCACACCCCCCCCCCCATCCCTTCCCTCTAAGTTTTTTGTTCTCTCGCAAATTTTTCAGGTTTAACCCTTGGGAAGGCTAAGATCCGAAGGGTAGCTGCAAGAAAATTGAGGTCTGTTAGGCCGTACGGTATCTGGCGTGATTCGTGCTAAGAAATATCTGTGAGAGTAGAAAATAGGAGCTGTATCCGATACACCAGGGAAGGAGCTGAGTCTTTGCAGCCAGGGCTGCAGGCTCCAGCTCTAACCCCGGCCTGACAATGGATAGAGAAAAACCCCGTGACTGCCATATTACGGCACTAACGAGGAACGCGCGTTCTCTTCTGATCAAAAGTCTGAAACACAGCGTGCTCTCCGCGCTGCTCGGCCTCTGATCTGCAAATGCATCGCTGGTTTTTATCACTCATTTTTTCTTTATCTGAGCGGAGCTGGTCTCAAGCGCTACAACCTGATTATCTCTGAGGAGGTTGCCAAAAGCATGTCAGGGATCGTGAAACGTAATAATAAAGGAAGCAGGAGGAATCAAGTGGTTTGAGTAGGAAATCAGAGGGAATTCCTGGCTGAGGTTGCCGGGCCTGTGGAAGCGGGGGCTTGGAGCTTGCCGTGAAAGAGGAGGTCACAGCTCACGACTCCTAAGCCTCCTCCAACCACTGATGCATCAAGTGTACGAGTTCTCTTCC
This sequence comes from Burhinus oedicnemus, assembly GCA_008921705.1. Taxonomy (NCBI): domain Eukaryota; kingdom Metazoa; phylum Chordata; class Aves; order Charadriiformes; family Burhinidae; genus Burhinus; species Burhinus oedicnemus. The sequence continues at coordinate 144,209 of VFFE01007987.1, read as the reverse complement.
CCAGCCCTCGTTAAGAGGATCTTTACACACACGCGTACCATCTAGAAGAACAAGCAGCATTTAAAGCTTCCAATCCCCACTCGGGCCATGGGTTTGGCCGCACAAAAGTGTCCCCTAGACTTTGATATTTAGCCTGTGGCTTTGAGTTTGTTAGCGCTACGGAAAGAAACGGTGTCAGTTCGGTTCGCAGGAGAATGAACAGCAGCACAGCTACTTTTTTTTTTTTTTTATGAATTAGTAAACAAGCAACAATATTTTGGGGCCAGAAAAGCTTCTATTTAATTTGAAATTAACTTCATTTTGCGTTCAAGAAGTCTTGAGAATCATTTTTGAAGAAAATGGAAAGACTTTTTTTAACTGAAGGTGGACTGTAATTAAACGCTTTGCTTTAAAATAACAAAGTGTTTGGTTTTTCTCCGTTGTTGAGCTTGCCAAATTATTTGTGTTTAAAAAATGTATTATGGAGTGGTTTGCTATGATTGAATTTCCACTTATTTTGCTTCAAAATATAACTCGGGCCAAAAAAAGTCTTTTAGTTCTAATCAAGATCAAATTAATCAAACCTTGTTTGCTACTGGCTTGTAGCTACCACATTAGCAAAGAGGATCTTCTCCAGTTAAAGAAATGGAGCTCTGATAAGAATTCAAGGATTTTATCGGTCTTGTAACAACTTTCACAGAAATAGGATAAAACCAGAATTAAAAAAAATCTAGGCAAGAACTGCTATTAAAACCAAGCCACCCTTAAGCAGGTAGAGTTTCTCAAGGGATTTTAAGCTCCTCAGTCTCATTAAAGTGGGTCTTGGCACCAACAATCCTCTCTAGATCTGGATGCAAATCCTTTTTGTTGTCTTCTAGTGCCTCTGTCCTCCTGTTTTAAGCACCGGTGTTTGCATTTCCCAGCAGCCCTCAGCCTCTCTCTGTTACGGCAGGAGGACTCGGACGTGCCAGCTCCAGAGTCTCTGCTTTACAAAAGGCTTTGCGTTCTATCTCACTTGTGTTTTTTTGTTGTTAGTGGGGTTTTTTTTGTTGTGGTTTTTTTTTTTTTAAGCAGAAGTTGATCCGCGAGGGAGCAGGGCTTACGGAGCTTGGTTTCCTGTGGCTCTGTGTCTCACGGCTGGATTATCACCTGCCTAATAAGGTGCGAGCTCTGATCGAAACATTTCCTGAGGTTGGGGCCTTCCAAAGATCTCTCTCCCGTGTGCCTTTCCCAGCATCTAACTGCGCTACAGCCACGGCCCCTCTCCCAGCAAGGGCAATAATACAACATTTTCCCTCTATCCAGCTGCCTACAGCCATCAAACCGAGCCAACTCCTGATGCTTTTGGGGCATTTTCTGTCTGAGCTGATCGAAATGGACCCGTAGATTCCAAAAGGTATTACTGGAGGGAGCCAAGTGACACACAGGGGTGGTGTGATTCCTTACAAATGACTGAAAAAACGAGTTTTGGGTTGAGATCAAACCTGGTGGGCTTCATGCCAGAGGGATGTTGGTTAGGAAAGCTCCCAGGTGGAGCACAGCCTGGAGGAAAAGAGTGAAGGAGTTTCACCTCCAACAGGGTTTAACCCACCGTATGGTAAACCTAGACTTAGTAAATGAATATTTAGGAGCAAGACAGGGAAGGTGGAGCCAGGCGAAGGTGTCAGACCTACCTTAGGCCAAGCATTGTGAACAGTGTGGCGCTGGGGACTGTCCCAGCAGGTGTCTAGTCCAGAGGCTGGAGTGATGGAAAGGCTGGCTGAGCAGTAGGACACGAGGCTCTCACCCTACAGGTGCGCTGCAGCCCCCCTGCAGCAGAGCAGGGGGAGCTTGTCCCACCACGGCAAGGCTTGAAAGACCCCACCGAATCCATATATTTGGGTTGTGATTTGCTATATGGAAAAGGAATCACCCTGTAGACGTGGTTTAAGCTTCAGGCAAATTTTGTATTCTGAAGAGTTTGAGGGGTGTTTAGTTCCTGTGGCTAGAGCTTTGAGAAGGACGGTGAACACGAACTTACCACCACATTTATACCAGCCCATGTTGTGAGTGTCCCATTTTACGCGCTGAAAAATGTTCATTTTATACCAAGGATGCCTCAAAGCCACCAGGACGCATCAAGGTTTTGGGTGTCTCTAAAACTGAGATGTTATCTGAGTTCCAGGCAGGACCCAGCCGGGGTGTGGTCATAGCTTTATTGAAGTAATTAATCACTGTTTTAATTTGTCACGGAGTTTTTCGGATGCCTACTAGAAATAAATCACTTGGAGTTCATTACCTGCCTTCACCCATCTGCATCGTTTTTCCTGAAACAAAGAAAATAGAAAAACTTTCCTGATCTCATTTCAAAACTTTAATGAAATAATTCTGTGAAGCAGAGGAGGAAGGAATCAGGCCCTTGCTCTTTGCGTGCTTTGAAATGCTGAGAGCGTGAGCTTAAAATCCTTCTCCTTGCCCGCGTCCTGCCCTGAACTCTCTTGCAGATGATGAGGAGGGCTGACGGGAGGAAGGCCAACACTATCCCCTTTGTGTCTCAAGAAAAGAGGGTCTTGAAGCCAGCGAGTGGACGATTCCCACCTTTCCTCCTCCCTTTGCTAGCTCCGGGATCATTCTGCTCTTCAGCCGGGGCTCCCTGCTGCTGCTGCTCCCCGCAGGTTTCGGGATGCTGGCAGGACGGCGGTGCAGGCAGGAACGCCAGAGTGCTGTCAGCAGCCGGCGACATTCCCGTGGGGACCGTGGCACCTTGTGTGTTTTGACAGGGGACAGGCTGTTCTCCTGCTAATAGGCTGTTGGACATGGTGTTCGCTGCCTGGCGGGAGGAGAGGGTGGGAGCTTACAGACTCCAGGCACAGCTAAAGGTTAAGGATTTAGCGGTGGCACATCCATCCGGAGCGACAAGTGCAAGGATCGATACTTCCGTGCATTATTGCTCCTTGGGGGGAGCTGGAGGTGGGCTCGCACCGTCTCGGCTGCGTGGGGCCGGTGCTGTCCTGCCGAGGCATGGGGGAGGCGGAGTGGAAAATTCAGCTTACAGGGATAGGTAGGGATACGCCGCTTGGCTGGCATCGGGGAAGGAGAGAGCTGGTTTTTTTAGGCTGCGTGACATCAGTACGGTTGCAATTTGGGGACCCTCTCCAAAGCAGAAGCTGCCACCTCGGCTTCCGTGCTCCATCTGGGCTTGTTCCAGGAAGGCAAGTCGGCTTCCAGCTTTCTTAGTTTCAATTTATTTCTTACATTTGTCTTTCCTGATCAAGGGAGGCAGAGGAGGAAACAGGCTTGGTTTTTTATTTACACACGCCGGTTTTGCGGCACAGCCCGGAGTTACAGATCTTTAACCCCTCCTGTCTGTGAGACAGCCGAGAGGGGGGAAAAAATTATTAACACTTGCCAGTTTAACCACTCCGAAAATCCCAGACGAAAGCTGTCTGTGTGGCCTTTCTTGCATATTTATGTGAGGACGCAGGTTTTAATTAGGTGATCACAACACACAGACGCTGCCTTTGCAACAGTGATCCCAAAGCGTGTCTGATGCCGGCAGGGAAACGTGCCCCTGAGGGCTTCGTCCCGACCTCATCCACGAAGGGAGCGGTTAGACCAGGCTGCGAATCATCCCACAGGGACGGACCCGAACCGAGGGATGCAGGACCAGGCGGACGCAGCCCCCTTAGGAAACTCTGCGTAAGGTGTTGCGGTTGGGTTGCCAAGCCGGGAAGCCCATTAAAATCCCTGCCAGGGGAACAGGAGAGCTTTCGTTTGCGTGTGTCACCTTCAGGCTAAGATAAATAACAATAATGAGGACAATGAGTGATTTAGAGGATTTTACCAGCATAATTAACGCTGATTTACGTCGCGGGGTAGCGGAGAGACAGGCTGTGACAGAACGAGCGGGTGAAGTTTCTGAATGAGACGGGGAAGGGGATGACAGTGGGGAGTGAAAAATGAAATGTGCTTGCTAAAAAAAGCACGCGGAGCTGGCCCGAGCACCGCATGGAGCAAAGCAGGTGACATAAATAATACCCGCCTATCTGCCATTCCCCTCAACAGGGATCACTCGCTCTGTAATTAGATGGAGTTGTTAGTGTCTTCGGTTGCTGTATGAGGCGATGTAGGGCTCTGTAAGGCAGAAAACAAGAGTATCTCTTCATCCGATGGAGCCAATTAAATGGCAGTGAGGGAGAAAACGAGTTTAGTCTAGGTAAAAATATGACTGCGTGAGTTATGTGACTGAGGGTGGGCTTCCTAGGATCCAAATTAAATCACCTAACCCCTGGCTGGAGAACTTGTTCCTCAGACCTTGATCCAGCCAGCAGCTCTGCTGGGAGGACCCTTCCCACCCGCAGGGACCTGCTGGAGTCACCAGGGCTCCCTGGGGTCCTCTCTGGTGCCCCAGGGGAGCCAGATAGTCCTGCAACTGCTTTTACCGTGTCCCCAGTTGTGAGTTCCTGATCCCGACGTTCTCCTTTACAGTCAGGTCTAGCACGGATGGCCCGGCTGATCCCACAAAGAGAGTGAAGAGGGTGATGGGACTCTCTGGGCTGATCCTGCCCCAGTGTAGCCATGGGATCTTGGCTATTGACTGCAACGTTGACTGCAACTCATTGACTATGAATTCAAGATGTTGTTGATCAGCAGTGACGTGGTGCGTACCAGAGGGGTGAGACGAAGCTGTCACCCTGCTCACTGGGCTGTCAAGGCAAAGGGGATCCTTTCTTTGACGTGGGGCCAATGCCTGCTCCTTGGAGCAGCAGGAGCTTCAGCACATCTGAAAATAACAACTCTTTTTTTTTTTGTTAATGTGAACTTCATCTGGCAACAACCCCATTATGGAAACAACAGGTTGGATCAATGCAGAAGTATCTCCCAAACTCCCTCTGCTGGGAAGGAGGGCAGTCAGAAATCAATGGGGAGCTTATTGGCCTGTGCAGCTGGCTGCCTGGAAGTAATCCCTGTAATGAGCTGCCCCCATTTCCTTGAGACGGATTGCGGCATGGCTTTGGGGAGCTGGATGCTTGGGGAGCGCTCTGCCGGTCACCCAGGACATCCCACCCGTGTGGGTAACGGCCTGTTAACTCCCAGGGTCTGGGTCTCTTCCTGGCTCGGTTTATCCTTCTCCCACGCACAACATCACCAGGCAGTGGCTCCTCCCTGCCTCCTCTCCCAGTGCTGCCCTCCGTCCCACTTCTGCCACCCAAGTGGTGGCTTCAGAGTCTTCCTGATGCCTGCTGCCTGTCCTCTGAGATGCACAGCCTCGCTGAGGGATGCACGTCCAGATATCGCCGTGAGACAGGGGCTGGTTCTTCCTCCAGACACAAGGTAGCAGCCACGACCTGACACCAGCGGTGACCTTCATCTGGCTGCTTCATACAGCGTACGAGTGGACCCAGGAGGTTCTCTGACTCTCAGGGACTCAGAAAAAGTAATTTAGCTCAAATGTTCTGGGACCAGGGACATAGGCGGGACAAATCCAGCAGGAAGGGCTAGGGAGATGGTACGCTGGAATGACATTAGGTACAAGAAAAAGAGCAAACCAGCTTTGGGACTGCTAAAATATTGATTGCATTCTTCAAGGAAAGCACAACATATCCCCGCTCCCACTGTGCCGACTGTCTTCAATGTCTTGATCCTCCCTCTACCCTTTCTGCTAGCACTGGGCAGGATGAGTCCAAGTCAGTTTGCGTCCCTGTAAAGAAGGAACAGTTCAGCGTTTCAATGTCTTTGCCTGGGAAAAGAGGGATTGTACCTCCCTGCAAGGCTCACAGCTGCTGGTTCGCAACAAATTCCCTCCAACGCGTGCTCCCAGCACTGAGGGAGACATTGTGCCTGCAAGCCCAGGGACTCCCCCTTCGTCACCTTCTTGCTCGGTCCTGTGATTTTGTCCCTTCTGCACCCCAGGCAGGTAGCTGAGGGCACACCGAGCCCTGCATCCCTGGTCCCGGCCACGCCAGCCTCCGCGTCTCCCATCACAGCCGTGCGCAGGGATGCTGGGGAGGTGGCCAGCGGGCCCACAGCCACACGGGCGGCTGAGCAAACTCCCCAGCCCTCCGAAGCGGCTGCACTGGTGTCCCTCCCCCACCCGGGAGTCCAAAAAGACACGATGACTCACTCCTTTTCCACAGGCAGCATCACCAGCTCTTGAAATACTTGGTGTTTTTCTTAGAGTCCTGGCTCCTGAAGCCATGTAATTACTTGAGCTTTCATTTTCTTTAAATAAAGCCCATTTCTAACACTCATATTTGCAAAGAATAGCCGGAAAATGTGACCTCTTACAAGCTCAGAAGCCACATAGTGAAAACTCCACCTTCATTTTTTCTTATTCTTACTTTTTCTAATTTTCTTTCATGGCATGGTTTTTACAATTTTCTTTTGCAGATTGGGGTTGCTGGAAGTCTTCTTTCTCTACCCCTTAGGTCTTGCAATTGTTGCAAATGATCTTGAGTTTGTGCCTTGGTGGTGTTGTTGACATCTCAGGTCCATTGGCTTCGAAAATTTGTTTTCGATATTTTTCTGCCTGGTGACACTCAGTTTTGTGCAGTGGAAGGTAAGTAAAAAGGCAGCAAGTCCCAACCTACGCAACAACCCATTGCTGAGATGACTCGTCTTGTCTCTGCATGTCCTGGATCCATCCCTTGTTTTGAATTCCATCAGAAAACCCTGAGCCCAAATTTGACCCTGGTCAAATTTAATTGTCTCCCAGAAGAGCCGGAGTTCTTTACGAGCTCCGTTCTGCTGAGCGATGCTGCATTTCCTATACTCAGGCAAACCACAATCCCATGCTGTGCCGGTCCCTACGCAGCAAACGTTCTGGTCCCAGCTTTGAAACCTCTTGCCCAACGTGTTTCCCCGCTCCCTTTAACCCTACCCAGCAGGGCTGAAGATGCCATTTCTTCCTCCCTGCCCACAGGTGTCACGAGGGTAAAAGTCACAAATAAACCTTGTGCTTTCTGGCCCAGGCAGCGCTCCAAGATGTCCTGGGCTCTGTGCAGCTGTGGACAGCACAAGTTTGACTCTGGACTTTGTGATCCAAGAGTATGATAGATAGTTTAAGCTGGTTTCTTAAGCTTAGAGGAGAAACAAAAGTGCTTTCGTTGGGTGACTCAGTCCATCCCAGCAGCAGCCATACCTCAGGTGGGAATGGATGAATGACACGCTAAAAGAGCTGCCATTGCCCCCTCGATTTTGAAGGTGTCTGGACAGCTAGTTGTCTATCCTCCAGCTTTGATGTTTAGCACTAGGTGAGATGAAGCAGCTCATTTGATACTGTCATGGTGGGATATGCTATGGAGAAGTGGTGTACCTGGTGATGAGGAAGGACCCTTGCCAGTCCCACCTGTCAGCATCAGGGATATGTGCAGGATGGAGACGCTACAAAATGATCCAACCCTGGGCTAAACTCCAGCTGAAGCTTTTGTTTTATGGGAAATCAGAGACTGCAGCCACGAGACACAACGGCACAGAAAACCGGCCTCTGCAGCTGAAGGAACAACGTTGTGTTTTCCTTGCTCTGTTCATGAGCTTTGAGAATTTGTCTTCTGTCTTCAACCAAAATGGCAGCCAGCATGCATGGGCAGGGGACCAGGGAACTGCCTTTTGAAGTAATCCACTTAGTTTAACAACAAACACCAGTGATCTCCAGCAAGCGAGAAGCTCACTAGTAAGAGTGATCCAGAGACATTCCAAAACACATACTTTCCGGAGAAGGGGGGCAGCGAGCATTTTTAGCAACATCAATCAACGCACTGGCCAAAGTCACACGTTCAAATCGAGACCTACAAAATATGGAAAAGTTTAAATAATCCTTGGAAGCAATCCAGGAATTGGTCATTCAGTCTGCAGGACCTTTTATGAATAACACTGTAACACAAGCCTGTAATGGAAGCACCAAGATCCAGCCCGTTGGATTTCCAGTCAGAGTTTCCCGTTCCAAGACGAATGACTTGGATTTTGGGGAGGGAAGGTAGCAAAACTGGTTTGTCTCTTGGCTGGGAGAGTTTGGCTTTGAAGACCTCAGCTTGCAGGAATAGGCAGCAATGTGAACTTTCTCCACTTGAGGTTTCTCTCGGCCTGGATGTCCTTTTTATTCTCTATTATTCACACCTCTATTACATCGTCAGGAAGTTGCCTTCATTCTACTGCAGGAGATGCTCTGCTCCCTCCGCTGGAGACCTGATTGCCATGTAGTAGCCAAAGCCTTGGAGATCCTGTAGGCCTGCATATTTTTCTTCTCTGGCTCTCATCTTTCTTCTCTCTCTCTCATCCATGCTGACATCTGAAGCTTTTCATTCGAAGAGGAGTAATTCCACTGCAGAGGCCACCATAGTGACTTCCCCCTAGTATAGGTGTCTTTTCGGTAGCTCTGTGGCCCCACTTTCCCAACAGCAGCAACCAGTGGATAGCAGAAGAGAGAGGGATTCACCGTAGTGAGAACTGCTCCTCTGTTTTTAATTAAAGCCGGCTTGCTTCAGATGTTCATAGGAAAAACCCCAGATTTTTCTCACTTCTGTTTTCCCTGTTCCCCAGCAACGACCTTAAGCAGAATCCCCTTTGCCACTGCTAAAAGAAGGATGAAGAAATAGATGTGGGAGGTTGTGTTTCCCAACCATCTTACGAGTCAAAAGTCTCTGGAAAGGACAGGAGAGGATGGTTGGGAGCAGAAAGCACGGACGGTGGGTGTATTCCCGCGTTACAAAGCGCGACGGGCAGCCTTTGGCATAGCAAAGCATCCTGCATCAAAACATCTCCAAACTGGTACCTGGCGGCTGCTGCACAGGGTCTCTCGATGGCCCCAGACATCGGGCCATAGGCACATCTTCCCCCGCCACGCAGGCACCGACGTAGCACATTATGCACCTTCCTTCTTGATGTTAGGGAAAAAAAAAAAGAGGAGCTTTAATACAGATATGCATTCACTGACCTGTGATTCATGCTGAAGCAGTCAAGCACCTTCCACTTGGTTTTTATGTGGTTTTAAATGTTTTTTAGAAGTATCTGTTTATTACAGCTCAATAAAGTTTTATTTTGCGAAAAACCATGATTGATTTCCTCTGCTTTAAACAACAAACAGTCAACCTCCCCAGCTAGCACCTCCTCCTCGATTCATAAAAATGTGTTAACAATTCATTTAAAATTCATATACAAGCCAAGCACAGTTTATTCATGAAGTTACACAAATTAATACAAAGCAGCACACTGCCTAGGCCTGGCACGAAGTCAAAGCGCGCTCTGAAGGCCTCCCTCTGCTGTACAATACGTCAATGTGTTCTGGGAAACGTGTTCCTCGCGTCTGGCGGTTCAGCAATCGGCAGATAGCGTTTCGCGTTTCCCCCTCCCCTGCCCGCTTCACCCGGCACGCCTGATGGAAACGCGACGCAGAGCAACAATTAAAGTCGCAGGCTGGACGAGACTTTGTGCACCTTCAAAGTCTGGAGATCCTCCAAAAGGTGCATTTGAGAGTTGGCTTCCACCTGCCCCGCTGATCGCTACGTTTTTCCTTTCTGCTGTGTAGGTGCCCAGAACAGGGTGTTGTGAGCTCGGGATACAGAGGTGGTTTGATGGCCAGGGGTGGTAACCAGCTTTGTGAGTCTATCGGTTGGGAAGGAGAGCTCCAAGGGAAGACCTCTGCTCTGATGTTCATCTAGAACAGGTACAGGTGAAACATCCTGAACCATTCACAGGTACATGTGTAACAATGAGAAACTTTTTTCCTACGTGGTGTCGAGGGCAGAAATGGCACATCTGTCCCGTTTGTCGCCGTTCAGCAAATCTGCCACATCAGACCCTTCTGTTGGCTCCCCCCCAGCCTGACTCACAGGGCTGGACTGTGGGACACACTCAGATCCTTGCTGCTCTTGGAAGATGTTTCCTCAGTGCAGTTTTCCAATCCTCAGCCAGGATTCCTTGAGGTTGTCCCCCCAGCCTCTCCCCTCCCATGGCACACACCACAGCAGGAGCAGGTGAAAGTTGGTCATCTTGAGGCACTAATTGGCCTTAATTGACCTGACCAGCCTCACCTGGGGCCTCCACCCATCCTCCTCTTCCCATAGCCCTGCGCATTTAAGGGCAGCCCTGAGCCTTTGCTTCTTCCCTGGGCTGTGTTGTAGGTGTGCCTGGTCTGTCCCTGGCCTCCTGGATAGACTGTGGACATGTGCTTGTCTCCTTTGTCTCTAACCCTAGTTCCTGCATGAACTTCTGACCTGTAAGTTGTCTCTTGTCCTGGCTGGACCTGGGACCTCTACTGTAGGTAGGCTGTCTACATTCCTGTTTTCTGGATAGACCCCTTGCCTCCAGTCCTCTTTCTGGCATTGTCTTCTGCTCTGGGTGGGCTCCGAACCTGATTTGTCACTTGCTTTGTCTGAGATGGTCAATGGCCCCTGCTGTGTTCAGACCCTGTGGAACAGTGCCCTGCTGGTGAGGGCATTGCCTGTGCTGGGGTCACCCTCAGCTGCCACCCTGTCCCTGCTCCTGGGGCAGCCCTGCTCCTACTGATCCCCAACAGTTGAATATTTTGATGAGTGTTTAGGGCTAGATTCTCTGTGGTAGCACCCAGCATTGCTCTCCTGGTCTGCAGCCTAGACTGATTTACAGCAATGATTTGATCTATGGAGTAAGTGCATGTGTTCATTTAAATACCTATTCAGCCCCATTCCCCTGTTTTCTTCCTTTCCAGCAAGAAACAAGCCAAGAAAGTCAATGCTGAAAGGCTACTTTGCATGGGAAGCCTGGGGTTTCTCCCCCTTACTGCCTTGTCAGCACAGCACCTGCTCCCGCACCCAAGCAAAGCCCAGAAGTCGTCTCATTTGTCAGCAAGCGGAGGGAGGGCTGGGACACATCGATCGGCCTCGATGAAGGAACCTGGAAGTGGCAGGGAGGAAAGTGCGAGGCCAGGTGGGACTTCAGAAAACATCCCTTGCTCCCGCCATCTGTGCCCTTCAGAGCAGGGAGCGCTCAGGTCCACAGAGAAGCTCAAGTGTTGCTTGATGTTATCAATAAATTGTCAGCCTGAATTTCTCTGCATTGCCGAGGGTCACCGCCTGCGGCGTTGGAGGCGTCTTCCCCAGGGAGGGTGTGGAGCAGCCAGCGAGGAGCGTCCTGTACGTGCAGCACGGCCACCTGAGCTGAGAGCATCGGTTGTCCTGCCTGGAGGGACAGAGGTGTGGATGTTTGTGGCTCGCTGAACTCCAGCCTCTTCCACAGGGACCCTGTGAGAATTGTGATGGACAGCATCAAACAACCAGCATGCTCGCTCCTCTTTTTTTCCCCTGCCTCTGCTGGCCTCTTATCTAAAGTGCTTTCTCCTGCCTCCAGCAGCTGAATTTCATCACACCAGGGAGGTCCGGCAGCCTGTAACCCCTTGCTAAAATCCACTAGTCCCAGAGCACGTTGGGTTGGCCACAAAATGCCGCGGTCACTTTTTGGCTCTGAGCTCGGAGTCCTCTTGCCCAGCCCCCGGGCGAGTAGCCAGGGTGGCTGAATCTTGTCGAGATGTAATTTTGTGGTGCAATTTCTCCAGGGCTACCGAGATGAGAGGGAACGATCCTTTCTGAGGTGCTTGGTCTTGCCTGCGGTGAAATACAGTTGGAGTTTGGCCCTAACTCTGAACCAGCTGCAAACCCAAGGGAAATCCTTGGCACCGGCTTCAAAAACTCCTGCGCTTCTGGGCAAGGCGGGACCTGAGCAGGGCTCGGCTTTGCAGCCTTGCTCGTTTGCTGGAGAGCAGACCTGCGCTGGAAATTCCCTGTGGGAACATCTAGATAGTTTCAAGCAAGATAAATCTACTGCATGTAGAAGAGATGTGGGGATGAGGAGCTAGACGTTTCATCAACTTTGGCTGAGTGAAAAAAAAAAAAAAGGTTTAGTCTGGCTGTTTTCAATCTTCTTCTGAGTTACAGATTTGCCCCCAACCCCCCCGTGAGCCCTGCGCAGGCATTTTAAGCTCCTGGTTATGGACTTGCTTCCCCTAGGGGTGTCTCTCACGGATCCCTTCCCAGCAGTCCTGGCTTTGTGAGGGTCCGATAATCGTCGACTGAAAAGGGTGGCGTGCGGGTGGCACAGCAGTGGCCGTAGCCCTGCTCTGCGCTCGCTGATAGGCACGTGGGACCTTCAATGCCAGCAGTGCGTGTACCTAACAAAGCTGAAGCTGAGGACATTGCGTTGAGGACTGCTCGTTTTCCAGGTTCATCACAGGATCTGTTTGCGATGTCAGTACTCAGTAACGGGGAGTTGTATTTGCTGAGGTCAGACGAGAGTGTAATTGAGACCTTTTCATTCTTCTTTTACAGCAAAGAGGCTGGGAAATACTGTGGTGGTGGAGCAGAGTCCCAGTTCCCTGTTTGCCAAAGCTGGTACGAGTCCAGAGCTGCACTCCAAGGTAAGAAATGACGTGCCATGTGTCTTAGCAAACTGTAGCTCTCTGTGAGATATTTGAGTGCCCTTTATAGCCGGCGGAGCGATGCGGTGGGGATCTCTCTCCCTGTAGATCTACTGTCTGTTGACGGCAGAAGACGGCCACACAGTCAGCGTCGATGAGACACTTCACCGCAGATGGTTAAACTTAAGCAAAATGCATCTGTACTACACTCTCTTGAATTAAATTCCCCGTTGTTTTGGGAACCTATTGCATAGAGGAAAAAGTAGATCGCATTTCACCAGACAATGCCTGAGCTGGAAAAACTGGAGCTGGTTTTACAGAAGACACGATTGGTTTTTCTCCCACCAGTTGTTCGTTTTTTTTTTGCAGGAGAGGGTGGGAGAAATCCTTGCAGATTACAGCCCTTGATGGAGAAAGGGGGTGAGGGTGGAGGCAGAATGAGAGAAGACGGTCACTCCTGTCCCTGGCAGCAGTAGGAGAGGGCACCGAGAGCTGCTGCCGCTCCTCCCAAGCGAAGAGCCACAGCTGAACCCTGGGAGAAAGGTTGGGAATACAGAGATAAGTGGTGGTCTCCAGGCTGAATGCCTCACATCTGCTGGATTCCAGGTCAGCACGTGGTACCCAGGTGGCTTTTGGTTTTGGGTTTTTCTGAAGGGTCTGATGTCAGCTCAGGGCTGGGAGAAGAGGAGCAGGAAAATAGGTAGTGTTAGAGCTGAAAATTCAGGAAACGGTTAAGTTGAAGATGAGTGTTGTTCCAGGATGAGCAAGAAAAGAAAGAGAAATTCAGGTAAGAGGATGGCAGGGCCTGGCTGGTATGAAGAATGAATCTTTGACTCATCATTTTCTCCCCCTCTGATCCCACCCTGAATTTGGAAAAAGCCAGTACCCTAGAATTTCTGCATTTTCAATTCCAAAAGGAAAAAAACCCTCTTAAAGTAGTCAACAAATTCCATTTTGGTAGAAAAGTTGATTTGTTTTGAGTTGAATGTAGAAAATGAATGTCAAGGAAAAGTCATTTCGAAGCAAGAAAGTCCATCCTTTTCGTTGGGGAAAATGTCAAAAGGGCATGCTGACATTTACATTTTTTTCTCTCTCCACTTTGTTCCTGAATAAAAATTTGCCAAAGCCAACAGGGTGTCGTTTTCTGATGGAAATCTGTTTTGACAAAAATTTTCCAACCAGCTTCACTAGCTACACACAAACATTTCCGCTCTCGATTCCAATCTGGATTTGGCAGGGAATGGGGGTAAGGATGAAGAGGGGCTATTCTTTTCAGTACCCGTCAGTGATGTATCGCCCTGTCAAAGGACCCAATACTGCTAAAAGCCTCTTGCTTCCAGGGAGATCTCGGACCACAGTTCATGCTGGCTGGCTGATCTGGGCAGGAATTAAAGCATACCCTTAATGTGAAGTGCCCACATGTGAGTTGAATTAGGGCTAGAGAGCTGCTGGTCCAAAGTTAGGTCCCAGTTAGGCTTTAAACGGGATGGGATTGCAGTATTTTTTTTCTGCATCCATTTACTCCTGCCCCTAGCAATAGAGGATCTCTTGGTGTGCGTATCACGCTTGGGCCTGATTTGGAAGTTCATCTAGGTTTTGTTCAAGCTGTAGCCCATAAGCATCTTCTGTCTGGCAACATGGACTGGGATATCACTAGGAGGAAAGTCCTCAGAGCTTTTTGTCCAGCGGGGTTGAAGTGCAGTCGTAGCTCACCTGGATGGGCCAACATAGGTAATGCGTGCTACTTCTGCTTTTCTGGGGGGTGTTCTGCCAAGATACAGGTTTTTCTTACAGGTGTTTTGTGGTTTTTTTCTTTATGATGCAGTTCCTGGATCACTGTAGAGAAACCAAAGGCCAGGTAAGTGTCTGCTTCAGCTGTTTGTGCTTTTTCAACTGTCCTTGGCAAACGGCTGGTGCCTCTAGAGGTGGCTAAGGAGGCGGAAAGACTCTTCTTGAGGAGAGTCTCATTATGGTTAGACTAAACGTTAGTTTAGACTAGACATCACTTTTAGATTGCTGATGTTAAGTAGGATTAATTCCACTCCCAACATCTTGCAGAAACGTGTTACTGTGAATACAGGAGTGTGGGCATGTGTAGCTCACTCTACTCTGGTAGAGGAGACCAAGGCATGGGCTGATAAAAGATTTTTTGGGAAGGATGGAACAGATTCACACAACTGTGCACTTCTGGGTGACGTCATCAGCTTGTCTTTAAGGAGGGAACGTCCTTGATGACTGCAGGCTACAGATCACAGCCAGCTCCTACCTGCTGACAAGGTGCTGCTGAGATGTGTGACAACCGCAGATGGCTATCAGCTCCCGGAGATTGCTTGTCCATGCTCTCCTGTCCCTTCGTTTCACTGAGTGGCACCAAGGGAAAGTGACGGCTGGAACACCACCTGACCAGACAACAAAATACTAGCAAAAATGCAAAGGGAGATTTTCAGAATTCTTTTTCCTTTGTTTCTTCTATGACCAGCTCAGATGTGTGGTAGTTTTGATACTACACCATTTCCCCACTGGCTGAGCTGTTCCTTGGTGTTCTTCATTTGGCCAAAAGCTCCAAAGGCCAAGTTTAACCCTTCCTCCAGAGCGTGGCTGCTTCCCCCCATCTGCTCCCCCTGCTTTAAATATGCATCTGAGCTCCCATGGCTCACGAGCTGAGCTTGTGGTGATGGTGTAACCCTGTTCCCTGATGGCTGTCTTAGCCTGGACCATGCGCTTCTGTGCCAAATGCAGTGTCAGCCCTTCCTCTGCGTGCACAGGACCTGAGGTGCAGAGTAGGGAGCTTGACTCACAGCCAGTTGTGAGAAAACACCTATTCACCCCAAAATTTACAGTGCCAGTCAGTTCTGCTTCTCCTCTCCCTAGTGCACCAGCTGGGTTGGAGGCAAAAGTTGACCATCTTCTCTGCGTCGTGGCTGGAGAAACATTTGCTATATTTAGCCTGTTCTCATGTAGCTTGTCTTAAAGGTTTTACAGGTCTCTTCCAACCTAGGTGATTCTATGATTCTGTTCTCAAACCGTTAGCCTGGGAATTGGGCATCCCAAATGATACTTTGTAGGTATCCGTGAGGTCCAGCTACCTGCTTATCTTTAGATATTTACAGACCAGAAAAAGTATATTCTTGCTGTTATTCATCCGTACAACATTTAAATCCAGCGGACGTGAAGGCAGAGCTTTGCGAGTCTCTCTGATTACCTTGTGGGATGGTGTCGGAGGGAACCATCCTCCTGGGGGTGGAGAAGAGAGCCCAAGCCCTGCTGGCAGCCTCTTCCCAGTGCCTCCCCCTGGGAGGAGGATAGCCCAACTTGTGCTTCAGCTCTGAACACGAGGGGGTTGCAAAAGAAAAAAATAAAAAAAATCTGAGCACAAGTGCTTGGATGTTACCAGCAGGAAAAAAAAAACCACAGCGGCAATAAAATTAATTTCCTTCTCTAATATATACAAGACTTTCTCCAAGAGAATTATGACCCAAGCTGATCAAAGTCTGTAAGTGGTACTTATGCTATCAGTTTCACCCCCTTAATGCCCTCCTGTCAAAACAAAATCCCTTCGAAAGGCTTTGAGGAAAATCACATGAGCATAATGGCTTTCAAAAAAATGGCCCTAAGTACTCAGTAACATATACAGAGAAGACTATTAGATCGGCTGGTGTAATTGTACTTATATTCAAATGTAAACATTCTTATAGGAGCAAGTTACTGCTTACCCACAGAGCAGTGCACAGGCGGATCGGGCTGAGAAAGCTTGGGTTATCGAGAGAAAGGAGGGGAGGGGTTGGCAGCAGTGGGAACTTTGCCCTAAGACAGGATGGTGACTTTAGGCAGAATTAGATAAAAGGAGAAGGGAAGGGGCGGGGGAAGGATGGGGCTTATTAAAGAACCATTTTCAGATATACAGAGAGAGGATGACGTTCAGGCGGGGTACAATTGCACTGCCATGTGGCTCTCAGGTAGGAGTCGGAGACATCCAACTATCTGATCCTTTATCTGCTCTAATGTGTTTGTTTGAACGTGTTCTTGGTGGATTTAGTGCTGCTCTGACAGCTCTGGGAACCGGAGTCCTCGGTGTATTCCCAGAATAGATGCACCAGGCAGCGCCGTGTCTGGAGCGAGGGGTGATGGGGAGGCTGCATCTGCTCCGACCAGGCCATGACCGTTCAAGCCTGGTGGGCACAATAAAGGTGATATCTCAAATGCCCCGTTTTCAGCGCCATGAGCACTGGGAGGCTATGGAGACAGCTCTGGTTAAGAGCCACTTTCCATCTTTTGAGGATTTGTTGATACACCTGTAGGGAAGCACATATTTTGGTCCTCAGCACCTTCAAAGGGTACCCCATCGCCCTCTGGAGCGACGACGGTTACAGTGCTCGCTCCATGTGCAGCTCCCGTTGCCGCAGCCTTCTGCAGGCGCCTCCTGATTCGGTGCTGAGCGCTCCTGATATAAGCTCTGTCCTTTTCCCGTTGCTATTTGGGAATGTATCAGCTCTTCAGGTCTCCTTTGCTCTGAGCAGCGATGCCCCAAGCGTGTTCAGTAGCTGGGAAAGGACGAACAGCATTGGTGGGTTCAGAGTCTGGATGGTCTTAAATGGGGGCTGTGTTTGGAGAGATACTGATGTCATGGCAGCAAAGCTGAGCATCGTTAGTGATTTGGATGCTTCTGAGTGGAAAAGCTGCTTTTGAGGGTCAACGCCATCTCTGTTTCATCCTGCGCAAGCCAAAAGCAGGCGCAGTGCCCAGCGTAGAGTCCAGTACTTGTTTCTTCAGTCCTTACTTTCCCTTCTTCTTCCTCCTTTTTGCGTTGCTCCCCTCTCTCAGGCTGAGACCAAAATGCCCTTCCTTAGAGTCTCCTTGCTCTTTCCCATGGGTTTCCACCTTTTCTTCCTACCCTGCAGACCATACAACCTCTTTGCCACATGACTTTTCTCCCTGGGGACACCAGCTCAGTCTATCAAAAAGCAGGATCGGGCCAATTGGGAAAATTTTTTATTTTGTTTTTGTTTTTTTTTTTTTAACAAAAGCTTGAAACCTTTCAAAGGCTTTCTTAAAAAAAATAAATATCCAAAATAAACCCAACCAAATAATACCAATAAACCCATACGGTTTCTATTAATTCTTTTTCCTGGTGAGTTGAAAACAAATCTTCCCTGACCATCCTTCTCTTGTGCTGGGGCAGAGACAGTGTCTGCTGGAGTCAATGAAAAGATATTCATAGATCAGGCTCGTCCAGATTCCTAACATCTCATAGAGGTATTTCCCTATCTGTCCCTCTTTCCTGGACTTACTGTCTTGCTCTCCCTTTGGAGGAAATTCCTTTCCTGGTGATAACCATGTCTCTAGCTCATATTTCCTCTTTCTTGTTGACAGTTTTAAACCGATAGATTTATGAACTTTGAAGTAATAGAAATATTTAAGACATACCTACCCTTTCCCTTATCTAGAACAGGCTAGGATTATTCTTTTTCTAGACACTGCACTTGTAAAGGGAGACATTTGCCTTTCAACCCATCCTCTGGAAAGCCAACCCCAGTTTGCTTAATGAGGACTTTGGTAACCTCTGATTATTCCTGTGTAGCACCGAGTGTTATTACTGGTTTCATCCTGGAGGGTCCCACAGCTGTTTTGCCAGCTTGTACCCCAGCTGGGACAGAAGAGGTGAACTTATGTTTGAGGTGGCCACATCAAACTGCTAATGCCTGGCATCTCTGGTGGGTCCGTGAGATGGAAGGAGACGGTCAATGGAGCAGTCTGCAATGATTTTCCATCAAGGTTGGCTAGGACATCAGACTGAGTTAGCAGGTCCGTACTCTGCTCCCCTCTTGCAATCCCTGGCCCAAATGCCCTGGTCTCATCTAAAATGTCACGCTACAGCTCAAACTTCAGCTCCTTTTCTGAGTTTCATCCTTCAAAGTATGAATAACCTCGCTCACAAAGCGATGTAGACCGGATGGCAGGGTCGGAAGTAGCCACAGCTGTGATGGGGGACAGGGAGCTGCTCTCATGTCTTGACTAAATCGGGCAAGGAGGGGCGTTGCAGCCTGTAGCCCACCCCCAGAGGGTCTGTCCTGGCGGGGGACAGCTCTTACCCCACCGGCTCTCGGGGGGCTTGGGCTGAGCGTGCTGGAGCATCGTTCTCCTTTTCAGACCAAGAGCCTGCTGAGTGTAAATTCCTCCTTCAAGGACTTCACAGATAGGGACAGACTTTCTTCACCTTTTTGCTTGTTCTCTCTGCTGGATCCCTAATTAACGAAAAAAGGGTGGAGGGAGGAGACCCTTCCTATAGCAAGTGGTTCTCCCTGTCATATAGGAGATTGCTGGACAGGAGAGGGCTACATCCAAGGCATGTTAACGCACGTGCTGATTTGGTGCAGCAAATCCCAAAGAGACTGGAGTTAGAGGTCTTTACAGAGGCAGCAGCAACTTCCCACGTTAAGGTGAGCACGGCGGTCTGGGGTGTGTGAAATTACTTGGCACCAACGACTGGCACCTCCCGGTACTCCCAAGGGGCAGAGGAGGAATACTGCAGGTAGGAAAGCTTTGGTGTTAATTAAGATTTTGCATAGCGTAACCTCCAATGAGCATGATTTGGCAAACACCTGTGGCAAAAGTATCTCTAGGTATGGCTGGACTTAGGGGTGGTTGTACCTTAGTTCCAACAGTTCAGGACCCCCCAAAAAATGATGCGGCAAAGACGGCTGTGGATAAAGCAATATCATCCCTGCGGTGTGCGGGTGTCAGGTGTGAGGTCTTCCTTTTCATGCTGCGTACCAAGCAGACACGGGGCAGCTTCTCCAGCACGATCCTGCGACCATATATCCTGCTCCTTGACAGCAGTATCGGGGGCAGGATTTTTTATGCTTATAAATACTTCAAGGGAGGGTGCCGGGAGGATGGGACCAGTCTCTCTTCAGTGGTGCCCACTGGTAGGACAAGAGGTAACGGGCACAAACTTGGCCATAGAAAGTTCCATCTGAACACGAGGAGGAACTTCTTTCCTTTGAGGGTGGCAGAGCACTGGAACAGGCTGCCCAGAGAGGCGGTGGAGTCTCCTTCTCTGGAGACATTCCAAACCCGCCTGGACGCCATCCTGTGCAACCTGCTGTAGGTGAGCCTGCTCTGGCAGGGGGGTTGGACTGGATGATCTCCAGAGGTCCCCTCCAACCACGGTGATTCTGTGATGGGGTGGAGGATTGTGTGAAGGCATTGGTGGACCCTTGGGTCCTGCTGGTGGGTGCTGCATGGTGTGCATCGCTCGTGAGAGAGGAGACTGACCCCAAAACAGCGCTTTGCCTGGTTGAAAGAGGACCGAAAGAGTTATCCTGAAGCATCTGGGACAGCTTTGAGTATCAGAAGGTGGCTGCTGGTTGTCTGCTGAGGATCCACCCTTGGGATAAGAGGTCTTTAATCCACCCCATTCCCAGCCTGCTTGTGTTCCTATCCGAAGATGGCTCAGTACTGGAAAGAGAGCAGAATGGCTGGGCCTGTGCCCAAATGGACACAGATCTGCATAAACAGTATTTATCGCCATGGTGAGCAGTGGATTTTGTGGTATTTTTTTGGTTCGAGGCTTTCTCCCCCTCCTGCACGGCCGGTGTCTCCGAGACGCAGGGCTTGAGCAAGAGGCGGTAGAGGGAAACCGCACACTGGCGTTTCCCCAGCTTTATCAGCTGCGGGCTTAAAAAAATAAATCATTTTCCAAGGCTATAAATCCAGAACCTTTCATCAACTCTTACAGTAACTCACATGTGCGGAACAACAGCAGGCTGTTTATCCAAACAAGCCAAAGCATCTGTAGCGGAGTTCATGATTCTGCAGCAACGCCGGTTACCCACTGGTGGTGGGGCTGGGAGCTGCTGCCCCACAGCATGGGAGAGGAAAGCAGAGGCTTCGGGGTAAGACAAACTGCATTTCCTCTTCCAAAAACCAAGCCGGGATGTTTTTGAAGGGTGGGGATTTTTATTTATTTTTTTTTTTTAAGACCCTGACTTTTTTTCTTCCTGCTTTGCTCCGTGCTGTGATTTCTCCAGATCCACTTTCAGGGCCGTAGAAATTGGTGCTGTAAGGGTTAACCTGACGTGCTGGGACGTTCCTCGCTCCTCTTGATCCCCAGGTCTTGGCTCTGTTAAACGTCTTCCCCCCCTCTTTTACGTTCAGATCCTCTTTTACAAGGCTGGGCCAGGGAATTTCAGGCCAGCCAAGACCCATCTTCCCACCCATTAAGGCTTGGTGACAGCAGGTAACAATACCGCTTCAAAAGGACAGTGCTGCACCGTTCCCCCCCAAGATTAAACTCTGACAACAGCATCTGAGCACAACCTAGGCAGAAACAGCTGCCCTGTTTCTTCCCAAGACTTATCTTCATCCGCGCCCAAACGGGCCCATTTTGGGGGATGAAGGCAGAGCTGAGCCCAGTGGCCACCGACGCTTTTCGGCGACTGCAAGCCTGTTTTGCTCAGAGACCTTGGCAGTCGAGTTTTAGCCACCTCGCCCCCCCCAAGAGGAGCTGAAGATACTCCGTTTTATCAGCCTGCCGCTGACCTCTTACCCTGCATCAGGCCAGCGAAGGCTGGATCATGTCTTGGCTAATCACTGCGGCTGCAGAACCCTAAAGGTCTGCATCTACCGTGGGATGCGGTGAGCTCACTTTCCCGGCTGGCCTGGCTTTTTTTCACCACCCCCCTCTCCCTTTTTTTTTTTTTCTCCCCTTCCCTTCCCTCTCTGCTGACTCAGCCTCACGTTTCTCACATCTTTATTTCCACGCCGGCTGCCGTCTCTCACCCATCTTTGTGCATCTTCGCTATCTCCCCCCCACCCTCCCTTTCCCCGGCTCGCAGGGTGCAGGTTGCTCTCCCACCGCCGGCCCTGCTCGTGTGTGGTCCTCCACCTGGGGGGAAAAGGGCCGAGCGGTGTAATTTTGTCTCTCCTGCCTGGGCACTATTTAGCGATAACAATAACAGCGGGAGGAAGGTCTCTTGCGAGGGGAGATCAAACGGGAGGCGGAATGTCGGGTTGGCCGGTGCTGGGAGGGCAGCCCAGGAGGTGCCAGCGTGCTGCACGGGCAGCGGAGGAGGCGTTTTCTTCCTTTCTTTCCAAACATCTATGCTTTCTGCGAGAAATATGCAGAGAAATAAATAACCCAGGTAACTTTTTGGTTTGCAAAAACAGTTAAAAAAAAAAAAAAGTCTGAAAACCCAAAGGTGTGCGCACACGGAAGCTACTAGAATCTACCGCCAATTTCTTTTTCATATTTATTTCTCCCAGCAATGCTAACGCAAAATACTTACCGTCTTCCTAAGGGTCCTCCCTCAAACCCATTTAACTACAGAGCTAGCTTCAGCTGCTGCAGCACCCCCCCAGAAACCCCTCACCCGAGGCAGGAGCTGCTCAGAACCCACCCCGCTCTCGCTGTAGCTTCCCCATGGCCGAGCCTGCTGATCTCCATCTATCCGATGGCGCGGTTCCTGGAGGAGCGGCGATCCTCCTCTGCCTCCCCACAAACCTTCAGCAAGCCCGGATAGGATGAGAATATCTCCTCTAATTTGCTAGTAATGAGTTACGGCGCGATTGAACTGGCAGAGTAGCAGGTCACTGCGTAGGGTATCCATGCACCCGGGAGTACAAATATTGGAGTTCGGACCCGGGCTATGCCAGGGCTCCTACTGCAATTAAGGGGCTGAGGTTCACGGCTTGTCCTTTGGCTTGTAAATCAGCAGAAAACCAGTCCCAAATGTCCAGACTCCTTCTCAAACCTTGCTCTGAAGGGCAGGAAAGTCTCGTGCTAAGGGATGGAGAGGCACCCGCGGTCCTGCTACCATCCCATCTCCCTGCTGGGTCCCAGCCAGCCACCGTGGACGCCTCGCGCTGTGCGTGTCGGAGGGCTGTTGGCTCTGGGGGAGACCTTGTGGCTTCTGGCCTGTGGTCTTTGGCCCTGCTGAAGTCCCCACATCCTAAAGGGCACCCACTGCTGGGCACTGCTCTTGTGGAAATAGCTCTTGTGCCTTCAAAGGCAAGGAACCCTTCTGGCAGGATGGCTCTTAATACGCAAATACTTCTCATTTTTTGAAAGATGAAATAGATTTGGACCCGTTTAAGACCTTGGGGAACTTTTCCAGTCTCCCTCCCCCAAGTCTTTCTGAGATCTTGTTTCTGTGCTTTTAAGGGGGATTATCTAAAGGAGACCACTCATTCCAATTTTCCAGGATCATCATTTAAATCGCAACTTGACTGATAATTCGATTGATTGATTCAATTTATGGCTTATTTGAAAACATCTCTTTCAGGACTCTCCCCGAACCCGTGGTTTCCAGACGCAGAGTCCCCTCTGCCCCTGGGCTGCTCCACCGCTGGTGGCTCCACACTGAACACCCCAAACCGCAGGACCCCCCCCCTCGAACCCTGGGACCAGGCAGGGCAGGGCTGGCACGGCCGGGGACTCGCATGGGCTCCCATCAGCACCCAGGCAAGCGTGGGGTGCCGGCATCTTTTGGCAGGAGGAAAGGTGAGCAGCTTTCCCCGTACCGAATCCCTCCCCCGGCACCTACCAGATCTTTTTTCGCCCCCCTGATCTCCAAACACGTCGCATGGGCAGTCGGCGTTAGCATCCTCCCCCTGCCCCGTATTTTCAGGTGGGGAAACTGAGGCACTTGCAGACTAAGTGAACCTCCGTAATTGCCCCCAGGGCAGCTGCCCTCGGTGGGCAATGCAGAAATGCAGACAAAGGCAGAATTTAGCTTTTAAAATAAGTTAAAGGCTGTAGGACACTCCTACAGCTTCTGATTTTTTTCCTAGCATCCAGTTTTTAGGATGCTGGAGAAGACGCAGGTCCCCCCTCAGACACCGATGTGCACGAAGTGACTTATTTCCGACGAGCTCTTTGCGGTGGCTGCCTCTCCTCCAGCTACCCACCAGGACAAATCCAACTTTTTGCAATTAACCCTTCCAAGACTTGAATGCCAAGTTAAAAAGAAAAAAAAAAAAGAGGTGACATCAGGGCTTGGATCCTAGCGCTGACCCTACTTTTACACACCTTGCTGGCCGTGGGGCTGCTGCCCTCCTTCTCCAGGCTGCCCGCACCGCAGCCGGCAGGGAGCATCCCTGTCTGCACGTCTGTCCGCCTCCGTCTGTCTGTCCGGGGTCTGACAGAGACGGATGGCAGCGCTGTCAGGCGCAGGCTTTCCTCCCGGGAGAAAGCTGCAGGCCTTGAGGGAGCCCCGTGATGAAGATGTAAGAGCAGTGTTTGACACGCCAGCTTCTCTGTCGGGACAACCACGGCTCGCGTCGGCCGCCTGCCATCCAGGAGCACGACGGTCCCCCCGCCCCAAAGGGTCACCGTGCTCCGTGGCCCCTTTTCTGGCTGCGAGAAACGACTGGGACATCACGGAGGACATCGTGATAGGAAAGCCGCTCGGAGAAAAGCTGCAAGAACCAGTTATTTTTGGGGGAGGGGGCGGGGCGCGGGGTAAAATGGTGGTGAAAAGAGCCAGGAAGCGTCGCAGGGGGGAAAGATGCGGGGAGAAATGCTTGGTCCCTCTGCAAAAGGGGTGAAGGATGAGCAACGAGCAGACAAACCCCTCCTGGGCAGCACCCCGTGAGCCCGCGCCCGGCGCCGCCCCCGAAGGAGTTAATTCCCCCGCCGGTGCACTAAGTGGTCAGCAGCCCAATAAATTATGCCCTCGAAAGACAAACCACAATCATCATTAGTCACGGCTCATTGGCCTGTTAAGGCTCCTCAGTGAAGTTTATCTCTTCCCTCCTGTCCACCGGCAGCCATATTTCATGCTCCGAAAACAGATGACCCCCGGGGTCAGCGAAATGAAAGCCCCATTCAACAGGTCTGCGAAGGACTCGCCACGGAAAAAAACGGCCGAGGTCAAAATAACATTGAGATACGGCCAGACCTTCAGCCGCTGCCCTGCCGGAGCAGACACACACCACACGCTCAAGTGACCAAGACATGTTAATCCGTTTCAGGATCAGGCAGGGTCAGGCTGGGGCTGGGAGGAACAGTGGCATAATTAGGTGAGGGTGACCTCCATAAAACAGTAATGGGCTTCCAGAGGCACGCCGGCGCAGCACGGCCCGTCGTGCACTGCACCCACTTCCCGGCTCTTTGCAAGATGGAAATGGTCAAAGCGGGACGAAGAGAGTCCCAAAATATTGTCCTCGTCCCTGCCGGCAGCCGGCCTCGCGGGCAGGGAGGAAGGCAAGCACGTGGGGACCGAGCATCACAGCCCGGCGTTTCAACGCTCGGTGTGATCTTAGCGCGAGGCATTTTTAAAGAAAGGAGGAGTTTTCTTTTCTTCATTTCTATGGGAGAAAATAAAAAAAAAAGGGAAAGGTCTGGAGCACCTGCAGTTTTACACTGAAATAGGTGGTGGTGAAAGCCCCTGCCTGTGCGTAGCGCTGCTAGACAGCAGGAAAAGAGAGGAAAAAGGGTGTGCTGAGAAATAAGGGGGATTTGAAGAACATTTTCGCAGGATGTTGTTTTCCCAATACTCTGTAACATCATGGGTATGGGTATGGGAATCTACCTGGGAAGAGCTGGACAGCGTGGGGCTGCACGGAGGGATGGAGAGGAGCTCCAGGCCAGCCGCAGCTTCAGCGTCCCAGGTGAGACGGTCATAAATGTCTATAGCGAAGGTCACAAGGTAGCATGGATCACTAGAATTTCATGTTTTCTAAACAACGTGAAGTCATACGGCCAATTGAAAACTCCAAAGGTGCTCTTAACATAACATTTAATACCATGAAATGAAAATCCCAAAGACCAATATCCTGGGAGAACAGGCAGTCTTCACCAGTGCAGCAGGGCAACATTTTCATTCTAGAGCAGTGTTTCTATGTGGTGGAAAGACAGAATAAGAAAGACGGTGAGGAAAATACCTTGATTTTTTATGTTTCGTATACACTGTTTTTGAACCAGAGTGGCTATTCAGGTTTTGGCTACAAAAAGGCCAGTCTGGTTATATATGACTGGTTATTATACGTGAAGTTGTAAACATTTCAGAAATACTCCTCATTTAAATGAATTCTTCCAGACTCCAAGGATTTGACCGAGAAACAACAAGTTTCAGAGATCAAGTCAAACTCCTGTTCTACCAGCTCTTCGGTGGGTAACGCAGCATCATCTTTAGGAAGCGGGAGCTGAGCCGACATCTCAGGGCAGGGGAGCCTGGTGGAAGGCAGCCCAGGTATTTATTTATTTATAGGAGATACTGGTGCAGGAACGCGTTCCCCTCGCTGGTGCCTACAAGGCTGGTCGCCTCCTTACCCCACTTCACGTGCAGCCTGTGCTTCTCCAGCTGGTAACAGATATTTAGACTCTGGAAGACACGTTGTGCCCAGGAACATCATTTTCCTGGCGCTGGAGGTCAAATTTGGGGCTGAAGCCACTTTGACATCCGTGTCTCTGTAAATGAAGAGTTTGAAAACCAGCTCCCCTAATGACTCTGATCTGTGTCTTTGAGCACCGTAAATCAGGAGGTGCTGGCTCAGGGCTTTTCCAGCGAGGGAGGCAGAAGAGGAGCGACTAACGGGGGTAATTCTAGCTAACGCTCCGCTGAGATAATGTCTTTTCAAAACAGCTTGCGGGGATCACATTTTAAAACGACTGTTTGTCTGCCTATTTATTGCAGCGTGCGTCATGGGATGTTTAATAGAAAGCAAAGGAGATGATGCAATTTGGGACATTCAATATCCCAGCCTGCCCCCCACCTCCTTTCCCCATTCCGTCCCTAATTACAGCTGTGCCTGGGCACGGATAATGGCCAGAGCGTGCTGCAGGCAGGTGTAAGTGCATCCCAGCCCTGGATCTCCGCCGCGGCTGCGGGAGAGCTCAGCTGGGGTGAAGGGATGATGAGCAGGGCTGTGGTTTCTCCCTTTCCTGGCTGCTGGTGCTCGGCTTGGGCTGGCTGCTGAAGACGGGGCAACCCCCGGCCCTGAATGCCATTTTGCAGGCGGTGATTTGCAAAAGAGACCTGCAGGATTTGGGTAACCCAACGCGGGAGCCTGGGCTGCCTGCTTGCAGGGTCTGAGCTCTGCAAGGGTGGGGACGGAGGGGAAGGAGAAGTGTCCCCCGCTTCTCTGCAAGGCTGGTGTTGGGTCTGTTGGCTCTGCCCTGGCTCCCAGGGATGCAGGATGGGGTCCCTGCCGCTGCCCAGGGAGGGGGTGTCTGTCCAGGATGCTCTGTCTGCGGGATTTCAGGCAGCACAAGGATGTGAGGGAGGTATTAGAGAGCTGAGTAAGAAGTGCTTGCAGTGCAGTCCTGTAACGGAGTCTCTCTCTGTCTCTCCCCCCATTATCCCTCTGGGGACCCCAGCCCTTAACTCTTCTGCTGTATGACTTAGATGGCTAAGTTGAGCAGTGTCCTCCCCCTTCCCCTCTGTTGATCTGCCAGGAAAACTTCAAACAAAAAGAAAATCTGTTCTAGATAAAAAGTGTGGGGGTTTCCACAGGATTTCCCCCCCCCCCCTCCAGTTGGAGATGGAAGTCCTTGCTGCAGACACTCCTTTTGGGAGAATTTTCTGCACAGCCCACATCCCACCTGGAGCTGCAGTCTCTATTCCCAGCTGCTGAGCCCACCTACGAGCCTTTTTCTGCCATCTCAGCTGACGGGGTGGCACCGAGCCGCTGGCCAAGGAGCCGGGATGTTGTGCCAGAGCAGATCTGACCCTCCCAACCTGCGGAAGGTCACAGCAGTCGTTTGTGGCAGCCCGGGGGAATTGAGCTGCGATATCCCACACCCGAACGGAGCACGCCAGCCACCAGCCCGTGCTTCCTCCCTGCTGGCCACCAGCTATTTTGGATGACGCCGTACAGTCAGGACAAGGTGCGAACTGACGTGGTATTGATTCGTTTCTAGACAAGAGAGAGGAAAATGGGTAGTGAAGTAAGAGCATGAAAGACGTGAAGCTGGCAGCAGGTAAGGCTTTGTTATTCACATCCATTTATTTACAAGCTGGTCGAAAGCAGACACGGAGGCGAGACTGAGAAGTCTGGGTAGTATGTAATACATACGGCTTTTTATTGCCCAGTATGTAATGAAGCCATTAGTTAAGTTGAAATAATTAGCCTCTCATGGTGGTGTTTCCCATGTTGCACACAAGCCAGGGATGAGCACTGCCAGGCTCTTCCCTTCCAGCTATCCGCACGGAGCATGGCGGAGCCTGTTCTCTACATCAGACATGCCTCCCCCTTCCTTCACTCACCTGGGCTTTGGCAAAAGCAAAGCCTATCCTATTTTTTCTGCCTTTCCCCTAAGTCGTCTTGCCCTTGCCAAAGTATCTATCGAATTAAAGCCCGTTGGATCAGCTCCTTTGAAATGCCTAAATCAGCAAGGCAAAGTGACAGCACATGAGTCCTGGCGGTGGGACCAGGCAGAGCAGGGAAGAGATGCGGGAGAAATGGCGGAGCAGTACAACAGGCACGGTGCTGGCGGAAAATTTACAGCCTCAGGCTTGGGGCTCTGGGCCCCCTTTTTATTACATTTTACACCGAGCAAGCTAGATTGAGTTACCATTGTGTTTTCATCTGCTCTATCAGCGCTGCCTTCAGATCCGAAGACTGCGGGGTTAGAAAGAGGGAGCCACGGAGACGTCGGTTCTGGCCGTCAGCAAATACATCAGATATATAAATAAAAAGCAGGCGATATTTCATAAGCTTAGAATGGGATTTAGCTGTCCAGCAGAGTCCGGAAGAAAAGGAGCACAGCTAGCATTTCCCCAGTCCCCAGGACTATATAACTTAGATGAATCTCCACTTTTCTGTTGTCCCTGGATAATAGAGGCATTTCTAAGCTGTGTTTGCTGGCTTCTCCATCATCCTGCCTTTACCAGTGCAGAATGGCTGCTGGCAAAGCTGGCAGCGTGGAAGCAAACCTGACCAGTGAAATTTTAACAGCTGGTTTCCAGAATAACAGTCACGGCTCTGGAGTTTGGGAGGAGAACTGATTTGGGCTTAGGACTTCGTGTGGTGATGTACAAATGAAGATGCAGAAGAAGGGGAACGTACCCGAGAGCTACTTGCAGGTGGATGTGACTCCTCCTAAGGTGCTCTGGCAGGATGAAATGGGGCTTTGGTGGTTGTGTATGTATTTTTATGGCTTCTCACCTTTGAATGATCGAAGCTGGTGAACGCTGGTAGATGTGGACCAGTCCCCGCTGACTGGGTAAGTGTTGGGCTGCCTCCAAGAGGTGTCAGGAGATACAACCTCAGCCAGAAAATGCTGTCCAAAAGGAGTTTGTATTAAAGAAAAATAGCACATGGATGTCAGTTATACTTTGAGCCATAGTGGGAATTGGCCACGGGTTTCAGACTTCAAAAAGCAAAACACTGCAAAATAAGGACAGAGTGTTTCATATGGACAAACCCAAGATGGTTCTTGATTTTTATTCTTTCCCCCCCGGTTTTACCAGTGTTTCAAACAGTCTAGCTGCATGGGAAGAGACTCCAGCCCCTGACAGAGGGTGGGAATCTCACAGGCGCTAGTTTTGTCCAAGTTTCTCACCACCCCTCTTCCAGGGATGTCTCTCAGACTACAGGTTTATGGCAGTCCTGGTCCAGGCTGTCAGCCCACAGCTGGTCACTGGGTCGATGTTACTGGTTTCTATTCTTGTCAACACCAAGCTGGTGGGAAATGATCAATATGCTGGAGGACAAAGCTGACGTTCTTGAGGCATCTCCACAGGCTGGAGGCATGGGCTCACAGGAACCTCATGAAGTTCAACAAAGGTAAACCCAAAGTCTTGCTTCTGGGAGGGACTTAGCCCTGTGACAGGACAGACCGGGGGCAACTTTTCTAGGCAGCTTTGCAGAAAAGGGGATTCTGGTGAAGAACAAGCTGAAAAGTTGGTGGCAGTGAGTCCTTGCTGCAGAGGTGAGCTGGGCTGTATGAGCAGGACTGTAGCCAGCAGGTCGGGGGGCGCTGACTGTTCCCCAAATTGAGGGGGCAGGATTAGCTATAGGGTCCCATGCGCTGCTGCCTCTCAAACCCCAGCAGCCACCCCTCAGCCTGCCCCGGCACCAGCTGCCCCCCCCCCACCTGTACCAGCAAAAGTCACTCCGCAGCCAGCGGTAGAGGCCACGTCACCGCCTGTACCAGCAGAAGCCAACCCACGGCCACCAGTCCTGGCCAAAACCGTGTCCCCGCCTGCACCAGCCACTCTGCAGCCTGCAGAAGAGGTCACACCACTGCCATCTGCCCCAGCACCAGCTGCCCTCCCCCCAGTAGTGGTAAAGGCTACACCACCAGCCGTCCCAGCACAAGTTATTCCAGCTACTCAAACTCCACCAGATCCGGTACAAGCTGCCCCAGTGACCAGGAAGCAGAAAAAGAGATCAGTTCGTTCACCTGTGCCTTATGATAAGGACCAGCTCAAGCCAGAGAGCTTGGGAGAGAACGCTGATGGAGATCCAGGAGAGGGTCCTTCTCAACCAGACAAGGGAAAGAGACCTTTTGAAACAGATAAAGGAGGGAGTCCTTCTAAAGCAGATTCAGGAGACGGTCCTTCTCGGGTAGCATCAACACAGGAGGGCTCAGAAGTAGAGAGTTGTTAAATCCTTCTCTATGAAGGATTTGCGAAATATGAGGAAGGATTTTAGCTGTCATGAAGGTGAGACACTTATCTCCTGGTTGCTCCAATGCTGGGACAATGGGGCTGATACCATACACTTGGATGGTGAAGAAGCTAGGCAGTTGGGAAACCTGGCCAGAGATAGAGGTATCAATAAAGCAATTGGGAGAAAGACAAACATTCACCGTCTCTGGAGGTGACTGGTGTCAGCTGTAAAGCGCAGGTATCCCTTTAAGGATGATATCGAATGCCG
>VFFE01007987.1:45918-113260 GCA_008921705.1 Burhinus oedicnemus | reverse complement strand
ATCCATATGTTGTCAGGAGTGATCGATTAAAGTTATTATGTTCAATCGGTAGGAGCTATGGAAACCAGGTGCACTAGGGAGTTGCCTTAGTGTTCTGGTCCATTGTTCTCCACCTTTTCTTTCTTTAATGTTTCTGTGGTGTTCTGGTCATGGTGTTATTATGTGGCCCAGGTGGGGAGGGCATCACGCCAAGTATCGAGAGGCCTGAGAGCGGCAAGGGGGGTTGCACCACCACACTGTCATGAAGGTGAGACACTTATCTCCTGGTTGCTCCAATGCTGGGACAATGGGGCTGATACCATACACTTGGATGGTGAAGAAGCTAGGCAGTTGGGAAACCTGGCCAGAGATAGAGGTATCAATAAAGCAATTGGGAGAAAGACAAACATTCACCGTCTCTGGAGGTGACTGGTGTCAGCTGTAAAGCACAGGTATCCCTTTAAGGATGATATCGAATGCCGTCCAAGAAAATGGACCACCATGGAAAAAGGTATTAAGTACCTGAGAGAACTGGCTGTGCGAGAGGTGATTTACAGTGACTGGCAAGCGATTATAGACCCTGATGAAATGCCATGCAAACGATCTGTGCTGAGAAAGTTTGTACAGAGTGCACCACCAATGTATTCCCACACATAATCAACAATGATCTGGAGTATAGCATCCAGTTTCGGGCTCTCCAGGACAAGGAAAACATTGTCATCATGGAGTAAGTCCAGCAGGGGCCACCAAGATGGGGGGCAGTTTAGGGGAAAGTGTGTGTGAGGTACAGGAGAGGCTGAGAACTGGGTTTCTTCAGCCTTGAGGAAAAGGCTAAGGGGAGATGTTATCACTGTCTACAACTGTCTGATGGAAGGATATAGAAAAGATGAAGCCAAACGACTTGCCAAGGTGCACGGCAATAGGACAAGAGGCAAGAGACAGGCTGGAACATGGGAAACTAATGTTAGAGATTAGGAAAACAAGTTTTTCACCTTGCCCTGGTTAGAAGTCGGCAGGACAAGCTGCCAGGCATTGGACTAGAGACCTCCAGAGGTCTCTTCTATCTTACATGCTTCTCTAGATCTCAGAATTCAGTTGCCTGGTAGATCCAGCTGCCTGTAGTCACTCCTTTTCCAGTGGAGCAAAGGCTGGTGTTACCACGCTTCCTTTTATTTGCTTGAATGATTTCACACACGGCACCTCACCCCTGCCCTCTCTCCTGCTCTGCCCCCAAGTTCTCCACTCCTCTTCCAAGGTGGCACTGATGCAAGTTCTGTTGCTCCCAGGCTGCCCTCCCATCCCTTATCTTCTCTCCTAGAAAAGAGCTTCCTTTTGCATCTCTTCACTTCTCCCCTCCCCACACCCTGGTTGCCCTTTGTTCTCCCATTTCAGTTCCCTTTGTGGCCCCCTATTCCCTTCCTGAGCAGGGGTCACGTGGGCCTGTTCATTAGACCCTTTAAAAGCAGGACAGAGTTTACAGTCTTCAGCTGGGCCTTGTCTTGCCCTGATGCGCACAGGATGGGAGATGTCCGGGGAGCCACCAAGCCCATCCTGGCAGCATCGACGGTGGAAGCTGCCTGGAGCATCTCTTCCCAAACCTCCCAAAGGTGGGAGCTCCACAACCCCACAGTGATGCCCACCCTGCTCAACCATCCTCTCCGCTAGGTGGGTTCTCCTGGGGTCTTGCCTAGTCTGGCTGGTCCCTCTGCTCGTTAGTCCATCCTCTGATCTAAGTTTGGTTATATCACCAGATGCCAATGTAGAAACCAAGCCATCCCCTCACCCACCTGCTCCCTCCCCAGGTCGTGTATTTAATGTCTGGCTTTCAGCTTTGAGTTGCAATATTCACTTGGGCTGTAAGCCATCTACTCTGCCCTCACCAGTATATGGCGCGTGGTGGTAGCAGCTGGGTTAGCAGAACTACTGGGGCCCTTTTCTGACCGTCACTGTACTTCTACAGACAGAGCTGAGTTTGGCACCCTGTAATCGGTCAAGTTTAATATGGCTTCTCCACTTGCAATTTGTCACGGCCTTATCAGAACATCTGCATCCTGGCCCCTTATTAAGCCCTTAGAAAAATAGAAGTATCTAATGCCTGAATAGCTTTAAATTTGGAAGCAGAGTGGGAGTAGATGGAAGAAAATACATTCCCCTTCATGTAATCATCAGAGGAGGACAGTTCTGAACAATGACCAGATCGTCCTCACACTGATGATGACAGCAATTTCAGACTTATCGCACCCCAGCACTATATTAAGGCACTGAGATTACATTCTTATTCATTAGCACAACATCTGCTGAAAATCAGCATGGAGGAGGCTGGTGCGGGTGCTAAAAAGCTTTATGATGGGAGCAGAGAAAATATTCCTGCACAGGGAGAATAATGTCTCTGCCCTCCTGGGTGGTGCTCAGTGCCGATGCGCTGCGGGAGCCGTAAATACGTGATACAGTCGCTTGCCTCGGGTCGATGAGGACATTGGTCATCAGCAGGTCCCGGGTGTGCCCAGCCATGTGGTCTTGGGTGAATCTCTTCCCTTTTTCTTGCCTATTCCACGCAATCTTTTGCTACCATGGGCACAGCTCCTTGCAACGTATGTTAAGTTTAATGCATGTCACTACTGCGCTTGCCATGATAAAGGACAAAGATCCCATTTCCTATATTTTGAAGTTCTAAAGTATTCCCAAGCTGGCCAGTCTCAACACATCCATACCAAAATACTTTGATTCATAACAAACCCAGACTGCTGTAGGAACTTTCTGCCAGTTATCCTGCCCTGCACTGAGACCTCCTCTGCCCTGGCTGCCCCAAAAGAGCCTCAGCTTTCTCAGTTTCCTCTGACACATGAACCAAACTTGTAGATAACTTTAGGATTGAGTTGCTGACTTGGCTCCCATCCTGGCCTGGCCTGGTTAGTACCTAATCTCCATGGTCCTCCTTGTTCATAGCCTGGAGGAGTGCAGTGTATCGGCTGATTCTCATGTTTAGCAGTCACAGCAGGATTAAGCAATTATTTAGACCCACTGCTTTGATTTTACAAGCAATTTAAGTTATCCAGAGTACAAGGAATCAGGAACAGTGGAGCTGCAAGGGTATTTCATGGTCTTGTTGCTAAAAATGCAGAAAAGGCTCTGAACTGTGAAGATCTCCTGGAACTGCAATGGTGGTGGATTTTCTTCTATCTTAAGTATGCGGTTCCTGAAGCTGTGCTGCACTTCTGAAGGTGATATCTGAGTCTCTCCAGTCGTCACGATCCGTGACAGCCCATGATTCGATTTCACGTAACATACGGATGGTTTGGAGGATGAGGAGCATTACTGTCAGGCATTGTGTTGATGTGTGGCTCTGCACAATGGTTCAGAAATCCAGTTCAGCCTTCTTCAAGCTGCCCTGCTTCTACTCAGGAGTCACTGATGCTGATCTGCAGAAACTCAGCTCAAGGAGCTTTCAAAGGACCATTTTAGCAGCTAGTGCGAACCATCCATCAGTGCTCCTGTCTTCGCTCTAACTTGCTCCCTTCTGGATTGCCTTAATTCAGTTATGATGAAATTTAGAGAAACTGCTCCTGACAAATGAGACTTTCTCTAGTGGGTTGCTTCTTTAAACCGTTAACACATGCTTAGATATCATCAGAGCTTAAAATGAGAACATTTAAGTTCTCAAAGGTCCCTCATTATCAAAGGCAGCTGCTGGCATGCAGTGGATCACTGCTACCCAACAGTGTATCAGCGTGAGGGTATCCTTGCGCTGATCATCAACCCCAAGCATGTTAAGAGAGTTTTAGGACAGATGGCTGCGGCCCTTGAAAAGTAGCTGGAGGTTATAACAGCAGGGGTGGATAACTGTTTACAGGCAGAAGAGGAAAGTGATGAAGATGCAGAGTGGACAATGCTGGTGTAAGACTTCTCCATGTTTCACACGGATCTCAAGGAGCTTTGGTTGTTAAGGAAAGGTCTTGGAACGAGAACAAAGGTTTTGTGCAATTCCTCTTCCAGATCAGATGTCTGACAACCATTGCGACTAAGCCTGTCCTCCAAAGAAAGAACCCCCAAGAGATTTCCTTTCTGCTCCTCCCAACCTTTCCAGCACCAGTTTCCACTGGTGCTGCTGTGACACGTCTCTCTGGAGAGCACCAAGAACTGTGATGGCAAATACTCATTAATTGATTCACTGGGACCAAGGAAGCATCCAATCCAATTAGAGATAAATAATTTATGCCATCGAACGCTGAGATTGGGATACTATTGATCTAGGGCAAGAAAAGGGATGACAGCTGTTCCTGTTGTCAGCGTTATGGAACCTGAATTGAGATGATGATCCTTCAGCAGTGACTGGGAGTGGCAGGGGACTACCAGTCTGAGATGAACCATCTGAGGTCTCCACGCACCATATAGGCAACCATTTTATTCTTAAATCCTTAGCCTCTGACCACACCAGGGGCCTTGAAACCCATAAAGTTCCTGAAGGTTTTAAAGGATACCTACCTCGGGGTACAGCATAGGTCTCAGGAGGTAGCAACAGGAGGCAACTTTTTTCCATGGGACCTCATGGACCAACCACCTTAGTTTTCTAATAGCCATTGGTCATCCTGCTAAGCCAATACCCTGTGGAGAGATGAAATGTCTACTCCAGAAGCATCAGGGAGGAACTCAGTTGTAGTAGGACAGGGTAAGAAACAGCTCTGCTGCAACTTTGTGGCTTAGTGTCTCCAAACAACATGAGAAGCAGCAAGAGGGAAAGTCCTAGTGAACATGCAGGTGTGTGCCACATGTCAGCAGAATGCACTGCACCGGACTGGAAGCTGCAGGCAAGGCCGCTGCACAACGTGCACATCCAATGCAAACAGTTACACAGTGCCTTCAGAAAACAGAAAAACCCGGTGCTTCCTAATTTTAATCCTAAAGCAAATAGATCCTTACAGCCTTTGGTAGATAAAAATCCTAATTTTGCTTTACTTAACCTTCGCTCTAGCTGAAGGGCTGAGGGAGGAGGAGAGGGGTTTGGTTTAGGTATATAAAGAGAAAGGAAGGGGAGGAAGAAAGCACAGCTCCCACAGGTGACTTTTTCAGGCCAGTCAGGAGAAGAGGGCCTCCGAGGCTCATAGACTCATAGAACGGCTTGGGTTGGAAGGGACCTTTAAAGACCGCCTAGTCCACCCCGTTGCCATGGGCAGGGGCATCTTTCACTGGAAGAGGTTGCTCAAAGCCCCACCCAACCTGGCCTTGAACGCTTCCAGGGATGGGGCATCCACAACCTCTCTGGGCAACCTGCTCCTCCGGGGTCTCAGCACCCTCGCGACCAGAGGCAGTTCCCTCGGCCTTGCCCTCCTGTGCCCCAGCCCCTCACCGTCCTGAAGGCCCGGGGCTGGGCCCGCAGCCCCCGCACCCGTGTCTCTCCTGGGCTGGGGAGAGCAGGAGGGGACAGCGGAGTCCAGACACAGTTGCCAAAGTACCAAATAAGAGAGGGGGAAAGCACTTTTACTGTCACTTTCTCGGTTTACTGGTTTTTTTTAAATTTTGATTGCCCAGTCCTGAAAAGAACTGATGAAGGAGCTAGAAGGGGCCTCACTGCTGAAGGCCGGCGCTTGCTGCTGGCAGACCTGCAGTCTTCTGCTTCTCCAGAGCAACGGCTGTCTCTCTGACGCCTTTGCTTGATCTGCTGCTGTTCTTCATGCGCTGCCGCGGAGGGTCTGGCTTCATCTCCAACCTCCCGTCGGGCAGCCTTCTCATCCTCAGGCTAAAGAAACCTCAGCTCCGGGCCCCAGGGACCTCGGTGGCCCTCTGAGGGACTTCTCCCGGCAGAGCAGCCTGGCGGAAGCCACGTTGTGTCGTCCCCTTTTCTTGGGGCTCATAGCAGAGGAGATGGCACCCCTTCGGAAGGGGCGGGGGTCTGGGACAGGGTGGGGGACGGGAAGGAAGGGCTCACAAGACCCGCGGCCATCAACAAAATAATTGTTGATGCCGGGGAGATGGAAAAGGTGAGCCGGCAGGCCGGCCAGGCGCGGAGGGTAGGCCTCCCAGCTAGCGCCAGCTGCGGAGGCCGGGCCGGAGGTGGGGCGCTGGCCAGGCGCTCCTACGGCCCCGCGTCGATGGCTTTGTGGAGCGGAGCCCTGGCACGATGTAGTGGTGCCAGGGGAGCCATCCTGGAGGTGGATCCACCTCCATGGGCTCCTCCCCAGCTCCCGGTGGATCCACCTCCATGGGCTCCTCCCCAGCTCCAGGTGGATCCACCTCCATGGGCTCCACGCCATCAGCTACCTGAGCGATGGCCATTCTGGCCAGGTAGCTGATGGTGCCTCCCCTCTGGCGACGCCTCTTCCTCCGCGCCTCCTGCAGCCTCTTCTCTCGTTGCCCACGCAGAGGTGGGCACCTGCTCGCTTTGCTGCGGTGGGTCCTCTCACTGGCAACCATTGTGCAGGTCGAGGGCCCGGAAGCTCAGCGAATGTGGGCCAACTGCTGAGGCTCCGGAACTAAACACGCTGAGGTAGCTTGTGACATCAGAGGCCACTGTGATGGCTCTGCAAATAACCACAGAAGGCAACTAACCATATAAGGTTGGGGGTCTGTGGCCTTAAAGGTACCCTACTGTGGGAGGAAGAGGAGGGTCGGGGGGGCTGAAGGCCCCTTTCCTGGGGATCGTGCCCCTGTGTCCATTCCTAATGGCGGGACATTTCAGGGCTCAGGTCTGAAACGCGGGCAATGATTTTTCTGAGGAGGCTCAGAATTGTATGGACTCTACCCACCCATCCTTTTTGGCATTTTAATGGTCAAGGAATTGTTAAAAATCTACGTGAGCCAGATGGAGACTTTCCATCAACTTTGGTGGAATTTGGATGCGAATGGGTCTTTATAGAGCTTGGGGAGAAGAGGGGGAAACTTTGCAAGGTCTAACTGGCGCAGAGAAGCGAGGGTCGCTCAGCTGACATCCCCATGCAATGAGCACATGGTTATTTCAGGCAAAGGCAATCTGTTATTTCCCCTCCTGAACATTTATTTGGGTCAGGGTGGGAAAATCTGATTTACTTGCCAAGGTCCCACTGGGGTGGTAAAAATATAAATACCACATATTATTATATGTGTATTCTGAAAAGTGGTTAGTGACTGTGTTTATTACATTTGGCCACTTGCAGGGTCTCTGCCCCCCCCACCAAGTTCGCATGCTGACACCGAGTACGAGTTCTGCCGGGACCTGTAAAACCACTGTGGGGGGGATGGAGCCAGAGGGATCCTGTACCCAGCTCCTCGCAGGGCTTCCCGCAGCACAGCCTGCAGAAAGGAAACATCTTTCCACCCTGTTGGTCGAGCCACTGCATGGACGTGGTGCGATGCTTTCCCAGTGCTAAAGCTACCCCATCTGTTCAGGGACCCGTTTCACGCCTCATCTCCCGAGGATGCGAGTTGTTCACAGCGTCACCCTTGGACCCTTATCTCCAGCAGGAGCAGGCCACGTATTTCATTCACGCAGTGTCTGGATCAAGTAAGGGCAGAGGGCAAAGAGGATGACTGCTACGAAGATGCTGCTACCACTGAACTTCAGTAGCAGAAGGATAATGATTTCTCAGGGTGGATGGCACTGGAGACTCGGACGTGGTTCACGTTTGGCTACTGGGAAAATGAAGGGGAGCTTTACCAACAGTATGTGTGAAGCCACACAACATCTTAAATCACAGCAGCTCTCAATCCATCCCCAAACCCCAGTGCTTTGTGCCGAGCACTGCTTACAGACTCGGTTCTCCGCCTCACCCAGTCCTGGCCAGACAGGGAACAGCAAGAACCTATTGCAATTTTGGCAGTCCTAGCAATGGATGAGATCCACGCTGCCGCAGCCCTAGAATGCATCATCTCCATCCAAGAGCTACAACTGCCCATCCCAGCACTGTTCCTGGATGCATCTTTCCACTAGAGGGAACTTCAGCTGGAGAAGATGGTCTTTCTAACCTCTGTATCCAAAACGATGCAATTGCACCTCGGTTTCTGGGTAGGACAAACACAGCACATCATGAGGCAGGGCCGCTGTGGCTTTCAAAGTTGGATTTAAATTTGTTGTGTGACTTAGGTACCTTGATCTTGTGGAGAGGGTTTGGACGTATTTGCAGACTAGGTGGCCTCTGAACTGGTTTGATAGTCCAAAATATCCCAGTTTTGGCTACTCAGAACTGCCAGTGGATTGGTGCCTGTCGTCCAAATGGTGCTTTCCAGCCCTACATTCCCGACTTTGAGCCAGAGTCCTTCACAGTTGGCTTCTCAAGCCCCAGAACTGCCGTATAAACTACAGTGGATCTTATTAATTTGAATCTGTGCCATCCCCTTCTCTCATTTACCGTGTATTGCGGGGGGCTTTGGTTGCCTGTGTGTCAGCATCAGGATGCTGTGAGTTCAAAACTCCTGCCTTTCTTTGGCCAAACTCCCTCTGCAGATTCGGACTGGCCTGGCATTTTTCAGGCAGGAGAAAGGTAGTTCTGACACTCTGGTGCTATCAAAAAACATCAGCATTTGCATTATAACAACAACTGAGAGTCCTGCTGGGTTAAAACCACCAGCGTGAGCGACTGCAAAGAACCCTTGTGCTCCTGCTCCCAAGGAAGGTTACGGCTTCTAGTTTTTGGAAGGACTTTGCTGTCCTTCGTATTTACTCCCCAAAGCAGCCGGAGGCAACAACCAGTTGCTCATGACTTCTGCAAGCACAGCAGCCCCATGTCCATGCCCAGAAATCCAAGGTGCAAGAGGTGCTGAGACACAAATAAAATGTGACCCTTGCATCCCTGCTCACGGCATCCATCGCCGACCAGTGGCTGCGTGCGAGCCGTTGGTGCCGAAACAAGACACGAAGGCACTCCCTCACCTGCCCGCGCTTGACGATGCTGCATTTAGCTCACATTCAGCGTGCTCTGCGAGGCAGTGAAAGGCATAAAAGCAAAGGAAAGTCATCTCCCAGCCTGACCTTGGGCTCGCAGGACCCCATGGACTTGCTCCTTTCTCTCCTGCAGCGAAAGCCAACATGCGCGCTTCCAGATAGCAGCTTTTACCAAGAAAATCCAACATCTTTAGGAGGAGCTGAGAGGTATAAAAAGCAGGTGCTGTGCAAAGAAGACAGCAGAGCCCGCGAATGGAGAGTTCCCTCGCAGGCAGATGGGAAACGCATCTTGCTAGGAGGAAAGAGGGCTGGGAGAGGTTTGCTCACACCAAGGTGGTGTTGGTTACAGAGCTCGTTGATTTGCATATTTTGTGACTTAGTGCACATCTCCGTAACATTAGCTCACCCACTTCCTTCCCCAGCCTCCGAGGAATTGCTTGTTATTTGTATTCGCGGCTAATTAAAACCTCTCCGAGCTCAACCCCCTGATTACGGAGAGAGGGCTGAGACCACAAGCAGACCACAGCGGAGGATGCCACAGCCCACAGGCTGACCCCACGCCACTCTGCAGACCCCACGTTTGCAGTTAGGACATTATTTACTCTGATACTAGCAACGTTCTCTTAAAATATATTGAAGGAGAGATTGGGAAAATGAAGTGTATAAGATTTATCCTGCACTAGAGGATTTCAGCATCCAAGAAAGCCAGAGCATCCAGTCCCTCAGACTTAATAGAAACCTCCTGCTTTATTAATGTTGCCTTATTTTTTTTTTTTTTTCCTCGTCCACAGGTCCTGGGCAGAAAGTCAAAGCTGTATTTGAGGAGCTTTCCTGGAGGTTTTCATTAATAACAGGGCCAGGGAATCCACTGCAAATGTAAAAATAATAGATTTGAGAGCCCTGAAAGGATGGAGATTTACTCACTGTGGAAATATTAGGGAGAAAGTGGGAGTGGGAGGTTCCCATGGCTCAGCGTTGCCTGCCTGTGAGCTTTGAAAGCCGCCTGAAGGCCAAGGAGATGCTGGGGAATGGGAGCGGGAGGGAAGGTTGCCTCCGAGCGGCACGGAAAGGCAGCTGCGACTGCTCCGCTGAGCACCGATCTTCCACTGCTGGTGGATATGCCTGAACCTAGGAGTGTTTCAGGGTCCTTCTCAAGCTGAAGAGAAAAGGAATAGGTGGACAGAGAGCTTTCGTCAACCAGAAGATCTGCTCCTTGTCCACCCCTTGGAGATGAAGGTCCAGGGTGATGCTGATCCTCAGCAAGTCAGGAGGGGTAGGAGAGAGGGATGCTGCTTGGTGTCGAACAAGGCAAACAGTGTCCACTTACTGGGGGGATGCTGGGACCATGTCCCTTCCTTCCAAGTGACTCTTGCCAGCAGAGCCATTGCTGCTCCAGTGACCCACAGTTAGCACCTGGCCGTGTCGTCACCTCCTCATGCTGGTTTGCTGCACAAGAAAAGGTGACACCATGTCTGGATCAGTCCCTGGTCCCTGGAGAGGTGCATCAGGA
Source organism: Burhinus oedicnemus (assembly GCA_008921705.1). Lineage (NCBI taxonomy): Eukaryota > Metazoa > Chordata > Aves > Charadriiformes > Burhinidae > Burhinus > Burhinus oedicnemus. The sequence continues at coordinate 102,920 of VFFE01007987.1, read as the reverse complement.
TGGGAGGGAGAGCAGGAGACTGTTTCCCACCTCTCTTCCCAGCACAGATGTGTCAGCTCCAGTACTCGGGGATTTATAACCTGTGACTCGGACTGCACCCTGCGGGCACCGCAGAGGCCACAGGTACCATGGGCTCTGCAGGGGTACAGCCCCCTCTCCTTCCAGTGCTGCTTTGGGAGCACCCGCTTCTCCTGACTTTTGTGGTTCCGACCCCACGGATAGATTTTCATTTGGCTTTTTGTCCTGCCAGCTCCATCCGGAGCTGTTCCTTAGCTCTGTCTGCCTGGGAAGGGGGAGGCGAGGCTGTGCCTCCTCGCCCGCTGCTGGCAGGGCAGGCTGTGCTCTTCCCCCAGGTGTCACTGCTCTGCTAGGACCTGTCATCTCCGGTGACCCAGGCCACCCTGTAGGTCCCACGTGCTGCTGTAGCCCTGTCCTTGCCTGCGAGGACCGGATGGGATTTGGTCTGCTCCCGGTTACAGCAGTACTGCTTCAGAGTAAGTGTCCCTCCCGAAGCCATCCTTTGGGGGAGCTGGATTCAACCCCTGACAAGGAGGAAGGAAAAAGCAGAGGTAGCATTCAAAATTTTTCAGTTTGAATGGGAAAAGACTCCCAGGGCAGGATCCCTCCGATCCCTGGACCTGTCCCTATGCGCCAGGCGTCTGGGAGGGGAGAGAGCCGTTCTAGTGCCAGGCAATGCTCTTCCGTCCTGACAACCCACCAAGGCTTTGTTTTGAGACATTTTGGGAACTGTGTCAGGTTTCTGCGAACCCTGCAACCACCTGGCTTTGAAACCTGCAACTTGCGTGGGCTCGGGCTGCAAGTTGGAGAGGTTTTTCAGTTCGGGCACTGCCGTGCCGGCTCCAGCGGTGGCACCGCTGATGGTGTGCCCTGGGTGAGGATGTCTCTGCTGAAAAGCCTCATTTTGCAGAGCCGATACTAGGAACCCTGACAAGCAGCAGCATTTGCAAACCCAAATCTAGATAAAGTTGGTGCCAGGTGAGAGGCGGGTGACACGGCTCGAGCTGAGCCCGTGCACAGGAGGTGCTGCGAGGGAAGAGCCCCTTTTCCTCAATGACAAGTTGCTTGAAGGACTTGCACTCCCAGCTCTACATCCAGTTATAGCAGGCAGGATGCGATCTGCTAAACCTTATTGTGCTCGGTTGTTTTTATAAGTGGAAAATGGGTTTAAAATGGGTACGGATGAACATGAAAGGAGGACCACAGCCTTTCACGCTGTGCCAGTCCTCCCGGTACAGGCTGTGTGGAGGGCAGAGCTCCTGCAAAAGAGCTAAAAACACACAAGCAGCGTGCCTCCGGCTAGCCGAGACCTCTGGCCACCAGCGGCCTGGGAGACGGAGGGAGGGAAAAGGGAGTTTTCTTACTAGCTGGGAAAAAATAAGGCAGCGAAGCCTATGGATGCAGATGGAGACTGACTGCGGGGTCGGATGCCAAAACAGCCTTCCCAGGGCTGCTGGTCAGACCCCTTGACAAGCCCTGGTACCCCGGGAGGTGGCAGCCAGCCCTACAGCCTGCCGGCAAAGCACTTCAACTCCTACACGGCTCCTCCTTCTGCGCTTTTCAACAGCTCTGCAGCCCCCCAGCCCCAGCCCACCGCGCTGGTGGGCCGGGGAGGGGGCTGGAGGCATTTTCCCAGCGCTCTAATCTAACAGCACCAGTGGGAATGTTTACAGCACGCTGCCACTTGAGGGCTTATCGCCCTCCTTCCCTATCTCCCACCGCTCCGGCCTGATAAACGGAGGGGTTGGTGGCACCCAGGGGAAGCGCCCGGAGCAGGGGATGGAGCTGGGGACTGGCCAGGCGGAAAGCCGGCAGGGCTGGGGTGCGTATCCCGTGAGCTCCTCCGTGTCCATGAGGATGTGGTAGAGGGGAAACAACGGAGCAGACCCCTTCCCAAAGGATCGCTGAGAGCAAAGGGTCCTACTCGGGAGCAACCAGCTTCCAGGCCCGGGATGAAGGCGACATCCCTTGGAAGGGTGACAGGGTAGGTTATGGGAGCAAGGAAATGCATCTCCATGAAAAGGAGAGGCGCACCAGAGAAGAGTGGCTCCAACATTTCTAGCAAGGTGGAAATCAACTGCTGACACCTGCCTGTCCTGGGCAGGAGCAGGTTTTTCCTAAAGTAGCCTGATCAGCGGGGGATAAAAGGCGGCTCACCTGGGGCCATACCTCTGCTTTGTGTTGGAGCCATGGCTTGCGGTGACCTGGGAGCATCTGGGATGTCCTGGAGCCGCACGGATGCTAAAGGTGCCTCCCCCCTCCCCTTACCCACCTGCGGTGCTTAAACCCAGCAGAAAAGTTCAAAAAGACTTTTTATCTTCAGGAAAGAAAGACGCCCTGATGCGTCCCTGCGGACACCCGAGTGTCCCCCCTGCGCATCCCTGGCTGTCCCCCAGCAGCGCCCCCACCCCGGCCGGCTTTCAGCCGCTGTCGGGTGGGACATACCGCTATTGCCCTCTAGTGGCCCCCGGCCCGGGGAAGGATCGCTCCCCGCCGCCGGTACCGGGGATGCTCGGGTCCTGCTCCTGTCCCCACTGGTGTCCCCCCCCACACCCCAACCCGGGGACCCCCGGGCCCGGTGCCGCGGGTACGATCGCAGCTCACCCTCGCCCGGAGGCTGCTCGCCCACTGGGCAGCACCCTGTCCCTGTCACCCTGCATCTCGGGTGGGCTGGACCGTGCCAGCACCTTTGGGGTGTGGGGTTCTCCCCCCCCCCCGGTTTGGTGTGAAACACAGCTGGCTTGCAGCCCCCAGGCACAGCCCATGTGTCCTTACACCTCCCACCGGGTTGTTTCCAAGTCTGGGAGAAGGTTTTTCCCCAAGGAAGGAATCTCAGGCTTGAGATTTTGGAGAATAATTGAAAGGGGAAGGTTGTTTCAGAATACTCCCCAGCTTTATTTTAGACGTGTTTTGACCCATCCGAGATGAGAAGCGCTATGATTTGGCGGTGTGCATCCAAGAAACCTGGTGCCGCTTGTGACAATGCGGCCAAGAGGGAGGCAGTGAGGCGGTGTGGGAGCCGGGACATCGCTGCACGAGCATCCCCCGACACGAGAAAAGAAGGAAACTGAGAGGCAAGCTCAGGGAATAGAGGGATGTTTGTAAAGGGAATGGATTTTGTGTAACTCCTGGGGTTGATGGAGGAGCCTCCCTCCGCGGAGGGTCTTGCGAAAGGCAAGGGAAAGAGAAGGGCTGGAGAATCAACCGTGTGTTTTCAAGGGTGCTGGAAGAACTGTGCCCCGCACGCTTTGTCCACCTTCCTCTTTGCTCTCCACCTTTATCGTAATACATAAGGACCTTTTGGAAACCAAAAATATCCTGCTCTTCCCAGGGTATGTTCCCAAAGTGTCTTTCTGAAGCTAATCCATCCGCTAGCAGAGCCCTGGGCTGGATGTTGCTATTCTGGTCCCTGCAGTAACAAGAACCGTTTTGCGTGACTTGTCAGGACCTGCTTCATCCCAGACACGAGATCACAGTCTCATTTTTCATTTATAAATAAATGCATTCCCGCCAGGGCTGGAAACGTGATGGAAGTATAAGTGAAGTCTTCTTGAGCCTGTTGGCAGCCCAAAACCTTGGTGTCATCACACCTCCTTGGTGCGATCTGCCCATTGCCGTGGTCCCAACGGGCAGGGCAGAGGAGAAGATGCTGCAGGAGAAGATGAAACGTGTTGTCATCCCATCCTCTGCAGACCTGTCTGAAGGTGTCTGAGATCTTGGGCTCTTCCTCCTGCACCGGTCTACTTAGGATAGGAATGGGCAGCGGTGCCGCACTACCATGCAGTGGGACTTGTGGTCCCTGTGTGTCCCTTTGCAGTGACCAGTGCCTGACACAGGAGAGAGAAAAGATATAGAGAGGACTTTAAAGCGTGTGGCATTCTTTGATATGGAGGCACCGCTTTTTTTCTCCAAAAAAATAAAAGAGAGAGAGAGAAAAAATGGGAGCACTTCAACAACATGTGCAAACCACAGCCTATGCTGTGACACTGCGCAGGGCACAGGCATGCGTGCCAGGCCAGGTGTAAATGAAGCGTGGGCCGTGGTTTGCACCGAAAAAACACAAGAGCAGAAAAAGGAGGAGAGAAAAAAAAAAAAGGAAAGAAAAGGAGAAATTGGGAAAAGAAAGTGATATAGAAAAGTCAAAAGACCAAAAGAAAAAAAACCCAAAGAACCGGTACAATAATGGGGGGGGAGCTGAGGGAAAGCGCGAGGCAGAGAAGCCATTGCAGAGGATTTATTGTTCTCGCTGTTCTGCTTTTTTTGTTTCTTCGTTACCTGAACCTGTCCCCAGACAACTACAGGTTTTCACTACCTCGCTGTGTGACCCCCAGTAGAGTTTTATGGCCCAGGACAGACCCCGGTGGCTGTCACCATCCAGAGCCACTGGCCCAGCAGCCGACGGATGTGCCCAAGCTCCAGGACAGGGGACCACTGTGCCGAGCCCTGGCTGAGCCCTCCAGGCTGCAGCACAAGAGCTGTCGGGGCTTCAGATGTCACGGGGTGCTGGACACCGCAGGGTCCTGGGTGGTGTTTCCGTTCCTCCCCTGGAAGGTGCTGTCCCTTAAGAGCAGAATAAGGCACAGGAGCATCCCTTAAAGCTGATTTTACCTGCTGTCAGCAGTGCCCTGGAGGCTGCGGTTGATTTTGTAATAGAGGAGGCACTCACGTGTCCCTTTCCATAGGCAGAGCAGAGGGAATGGGGAGGTGTTGGTGGTGCGGTGAGGAGCTGGGACAGGAACATCGCTGGCTGGGTCCTGTCCACACCCTGTGCCTGCATCTGAATTGTTACATCCCGGAGAGAATGGGGGTGAGGAAGTCCCGTTTCTAAAGTTGTAGGGTCTGATTTGCACCCCTCAGTGAACCCGGCAAGGCTGGGGTCTGTACTTTGTGCTTTCCAAACAGAAATCCAGAGAACCTCGCTTTCTCCTCCAAGGTAGACCTCTCATGCCCCGGCTCTCACCTGCAAGCAGCATCTCCTGGGAACCTCCAGCACCTCAAGTCCAGGTACCCATGGGCTGCCCAAACCCCCGCCCTGCAGACCCCTTCCTCCTCCGCAGCGCTGGGGCTTGGTGAGGTGCCCTGGCCATCGGAGACCCAGCGGGCAGCTCCCTCTCAAAGCCCACTTTGATGTGCCAGCCCTCCAAGCATGGCCAAGGGCACCCCTCCTGCCTGCTGGCCCAGGTGGGGTTTGTTAGCCCAGCCCCGGAGCACAAAAGGGGCTGTGTGGCTTCTGTTTCCCCTCAGGGAGCTGGGAGGAAACTTGGCAAGGAGAAAAAAAACCTTTAGAAGCTACTGGGAAGACCAAAATTTATGTTTGGCCGCTCTCAAGCGGAGAATCTAGGGAAACTTGAGTGTGAGCAGGTATAGCAGAAGTGATGTAGGCGCTTTATTTGCGGATTGTCTGTCTGAGGATAGCAGCGAAGGGGGTTTGTCTCCGTATACCCAAGAGGAGCATTTGACTCTGCATAACTGTAGTTTACGTCTTAAGAAATGGTCTTTGTCACCTGGGGGAGGCTGGCCCTGCTCAGCTGAGAGAGTGCCTTTGGTTTCTGAGGGGGATGGAGGTGGTCTGGAAAAAAACCCACCTCAGCTATATATTTTTAACCTGGATGTCTTTAACTTTACATTATAGAGAACAGCAAGAAAGATTAAAAAAAAAAAATAATAATCTCCCTGCGAAAGAGGGCATGGTGCACGTATCTGCATGTTGCAGCAGCCTGGAGAACAAAAAGGCTGCTGTTTGGAAAAGGAGGCAGAAGTACAGCGAGCTTAAAGGCACATGTGGAAAACCCGCTGCGAGCCCCATGGCCACCTCTGCTCCCCGGAGAAAGGAAGACCCTACCCGTGTGACATTGTTCCAGGACTCGGGTAAGAAGAACTTCCCCGGAGATGAAAAGCCTTGTTGTGATTTTATTTCGTGCTTGTGTTTCTAAAGGCTGGATTCTTCTTGGCTTTGTAGGTAAGTGCAGGCTCTCTCCAGCCAAACAAAAGAAATAAATCTCCATCCTAGCTTAACTGAGCAGGGACTGACCCTCCCTGTCATACTGGGAAATCTCCAGGACGGACTGGGCTGGAAGAGCAGCCTGCAGTTGTGCGTGCCGCCCAGGCTAGCACAGAGCTGTCATTCAGAGCCGCGTGGCAAGACTCGCACTGCAACGGAGCCTGCCAGACAGACCAGGAATCTCAATTTACCTCTTGGTAATGCTCTTCCCAGTGGTCCAGCTCTCGGAGCCTTATTGTGAGTGTTCCCAGGCAGAGAAAGGCACTTGCAGTTGGATGGCAAAGGCTTAAGAGTGTCTCCTACGGCATCTTATAACTGCCTTTTACCACCAGACACGTATGAGGGATTTCTCCGGCTCGCTCATGCTGTCTGTTAGATCCACCAGCATCTCAAGGATCATAGAATCACGTAGGTTGCAAAAGACCCTTAGGATCATCGAGTCCAACCAAGAAAGGCTTTGGGCCCCTCATAACAAAGGGCTGTCTGCCCCACAGCTTTCCAGAGAGGTCCCCTCCAGCCTACTGTCTCTGTCCTCATCTTGGTCTTGAGTCTTTTGCAAAGCGGTAGGTCAGGAGCCTCTGATCTGCAGAGAATTTGTGCGTCGGAGTTGTACAAAAGAGCTCTTCATTGGCTTGGGCTTCATTCTGTGCTTAGCTGGGTGCCGATGTTCTCCCGAGTTACCAGGCTGCAGGCAGCCGTAACCTCAGCCTTGTGCGCTGCTGAGAAAAGGCATCAGACTCTGTCCATTGAGTCAACCCTCGAGGGTGACATAACTTCCCGGTATGCTGAGGGCAGCGGAGTGCTGGGAGCCAGAGCCAGTCCAGCTGCTGTGAAAGACCGGATCCCCATGAATGGCCTCCTGTTTGAGTCCCTGCAAGCACCAGAAAAGAGCTTGTAACCACCAACCCTTCTTGGCCGTGGTGCAACAGCTTTGGTTAAAACATCCTGGAGTGCTGAGGGCTTTTTGTGAGGCCACTCTCAATGTGGGTCCTGCCTATCTCACCCAACCTCGTTGGCCAAGGAGAACACTACAAACAGAGCATGCCTATGGGTCACCTACTGACTACAACTGCCCCTTGACAGTTGACCAAAAGCCAGGGTGTCTACATTTGACCCCTGTTTTCAGACATTTGGCTTCCTGTGCCAGATGCCCAGACTGACTGAAACTATAAAATAAATCCGGAGTGACACCATGCATTGGAAGAAAACAGCTCATGCCCCGAGTTCCGTGTTCTCTCCTCTTTCCTCATCCACATCGCGGGTCTCCAGGAAGTCTTGTGAATGGTAATTTATAGGCAGCGGGTAGTAAAAGGCAGAGGGAGTCTGACTTGGGACTTGCCTTTCGCAAGCCCTCAGGGGATGCTTGTGCATCACCCCAGGGCTGAGCTCGCCTGGAGGGTGTTTCTTGGCGGTGTCTGCAGGGACGGTGAACCTTGCCAAGCTAAGGGGGAAGCAGAGGAGCAGGAGGCCACAGAATTAGTTTGTGCACCTTCTGCGATGGCTCTGTGGGCAGAGTAAGAGCAAAAACAGCTTGTAAGAGCTCTGAAGTTGAGGATGGGTCCGAAGTGAGCTAGCCCAGCTGCAAGCCATTCTCAGGAACTGCTTGCACAAAGTAACTTTTGCCACCAAATGTCCATATAATTTTATGGCCCTGGTCTATCCATCGCGCCTAATACATGGATATATAACCCACGTTTAAGTAATGAGATATGACAGGTTGTACATTTCTTGGCGATTATGGCATGTGTCATAAAGCAAAAAGCTGAAGGCAATAATCCCCTGGAAACACATTGCCCCGGGGTGTCTTGTTACTATTATGAAATAAAATTACAAATGAAAAAATAATGAAAACATTCAAGAACTTGTGCACTCGAGCCCTAGGTAAGGTAGAACTGTCAGGCAATCAAACCTCCAGCCCAAACTGTGAGGATCATTTATATCCAGTTTAAACACCCGTGCACCCACCCTACACGTGTTACCGACAGCCTGGCCCTGCATGCTGTTACTTCTGCACCCAGGACCCCGAGAGACGCAGCCTTGCCTTGGGAGCTCGAGGGGTTCGCCTGCGCTCTGCTCATCACCTGGGGCTACTGTCCTCATTTCAAACCCTTGGAAACAATTAAAGATGTCTCCACTCTAAACTCATTCAATAGAAAGCTTCATCTTTCTTTCCCCCCTGCATTTAAGGTGGACAATCTTGTGAACTATTTGGGCTAATAATATCTCTTCTTTTTTAACTAGGCTCAAGGCAGCAGCTTTTTGTGGAGTCTGAGAGACGTGATGTCTTAGGATGGAGTCACTGGGAAGCTGCCACTTGGGTTTTCTTCGGTTCTGGACTCCAGTTCAGCACTTTAATGAAGCTCCTCCTTCTCCTAGCCTCTGCTCGCCTCATCGGGAGTTTGGTCTCCTTTTCCAGGTAGTAGCAAGATTTTCTTTCTGGAGAAGGTTGGTAACAACAACTAAGGGAGTTGTCTGAAAGCTCAGGGATATGACTGTCCTGCCTCTTATATATCCATATATTTTTATTTGTTAACAATCGTGTTAGGAAGTCACAATTTCTGGAGGTTCTCGGTGCCGTATTGAGCACATGGCAATAGGTCTGTCGCAGAGAACCAGAGAGGCGTGATGAGAAACAGAAGCAGAGTGGTGATGCCAACATTAGTCAGCTGCTTGGGGGGAGAGGGCTGGACTTTCCCCAGCTGAGGCTGGAGTCCCCAGACGGCATCGCGAGCCTGGTGGTGGAAAAGGGAAGCAAGGTCGTGACTCCGGCAGAGGGACCGAGAGTGGGAATTGCTATTTCGCAGCGTGGGTCCTCCCAGCGCAGCCCTGAGTGCTGCTGCTATGAAGTCACTGGAACATTTTTTCCAAAACAGCTTCTCTTGGTGGTGCCGTAAACCCAACAGTCAATAATGGAATCAGAAGTTTACTTGCGTGCTGTGACTCCATCAGGGAATGCCTCGTGGCTCTGCTCCTGGGTGAGTAATGCAGGCAGACCAGATTCGGGCCAACAAAAACTTCACTGCGTGCTCTGGATGAGAGACACATCATGTGAACTGACTTAATAGCAATGTTGGCAGAAGATGAGGGGTGACCACACCATTGCATTATGTCCTTTGTTTTGCTTGGTGGCTGAATCACCAGCTGGGAAAAACTGAAGCTCCCTAAACTGGGTGAAAGTAGAGTGCTGTTGTCAGATCTGTTCTCTATCCCAAGAAAGAGATGTAGAGCGTGGTGTCATGTAGTACTTGGTGGTCTTGGGATCTGACAATCCCAACCAGACCAAAGAATGCACCAAAAAAATATTAGGAAGGAAAACCATTTACTAATATGACCATGTGGAGGAAGAGAGAGGTTTTTGTAGCTTTTTGCCGGACAGAGGGCCGGGGATCTCCACAGGATCTCCATCCTTGGAGGTGTTCAAGGACTGACGTAACCCAGTCTGAATTCAGTGTGGACTTTGCTTTGAGCAGGAGGTTGGACTAGAGACCTCCTGAGGTTCCTTCTGAACCTATATATTCTGTGATTCTATAGAAATACTGCGCATTTTAGGGGGGGTTAGGATCAAAGTTTGCTTTTCATTTCTGTGAAATCTTACCCGTGAGCAGGCCACTCACGCTAGTACAAGGGAATAGTTGTTACAATTTTTATCTCTTTTCTCAGCTTCATTTGCATTAGATAAGGGATTGAAACCAGCACCCTGATCTCGCAGGCAGAGGTTTGTGGGAGGGCTTTCACCACCACACGTGTGATATTAATACACATTTTTCCCCATGTGCAAGCTGTAACCCCACACTTGCCAAGCCACCAAGCGGGTTGTCTGCAGCCCTGGAGATAGCTCCTGACTATCTGTTAGGAATTGAGGACTGTCACCTGCCTTCTGCCCGTAAACTCCCACAGAAACAGTCCTTCCCATGGGAAGATGATGAGAAGCTATAGCACAAGGGTATTTCTTTTCTCTTCTTTCTCTCTTCCTTTTCCCCCCCGCCCCCCAAGCTTAAGAAAAACATGCAACAAAGGGGATTTATTCTTTTTCCTTCCCACAGGTAGTGAGAGGAGGTGCCAAGTAAAGACGTTGCTGATTGAGGACCATCCCAGAAAGGTAGGTGGTCTCTGGTGTCCCATAGGATCCAGGGTACATTTGCAAATTTTTGGTTTTTTAAGAAAAATGTTCATCCCCAGTTCCGTTTTCTTGGCTTGCCAGAAGGTGAGTCTTTTTCTAGCAACTGCCCCAAGTTTTTGCTGAACTGATAACTAAAAAAAGTTGATGGAAATGAGTGTCTTTTCTTCCTCCTTTCCTTCTTAGAGGGAAAAAAAAGTCTGAGAAATTCCAGTACCTTGAGAGCTCATTGAGGATTGTAATTTTTAGTTTGGAAACAACAAAATGAAGTTTTCACGTCCTGAAAAGCAATTAGAAGGCAGCATTTTTCATGCAGTAAAATCGGACAAAAGCAAACAAGTTTGTTGGAAGTCTCAAATGCTTCCTGACCATGTTTTTTTAAAAAAATCCATTTGTTTAAATAAAAATCTGACATTTTAATATGAGAAAATATTTTGTTTGGACTTTAGTATGCATATTTTAAATTTAACATCATAAAATACATTATGACATTTAATATGTAATAATATGTCATTAAATATTTTAATATATTTTAAACAAAATACTCCAACGAAATAATGTCCAAAATCAAATCAAACATTCCAGCACTGCCTCTGGAAAATTGAGGCAAACGCTTTGACCTTCTTGAGAAATTTCGTAGAAATCGACAAGTTCTTGCAAAATGTTCTGATTTTGATCCAAATGTGGTTTTAGAAGGAAGGCCTCCATCAATAACTTTTTGACCCACTACTTTTGATCCATAGCTTTCCAGTTCCACTCCATACTCAAAAATGTGGTGTTTTTTTTTTCTTGTCATTTTCTTAAATTGAATTATCTCAGCCCTTCAGAAAGAAAGTAAAAATCATTTGTTATGCTCATTTTACTGACAAGGAAGCCAAGTTGCAGGGAGAGAGCTTGGCCAGTGCTCGCGAGGTGGGAGACCTGAAGAGAAAGCCAAGACTCAGGGGCCAACTCAATGCTTCCACCGGTGTGGATCATACCCAGCTCCTCCAAGACCAAATGGGGCACCTGGTCTGTGCTGGCCAGGGTGGATGGTGGGAGGGACTGTGGGAAGTCAACCCCTCCATTAAACCCTCTTGGATGTATAATACTGTGTGTTTTGCTGTGCCGTACCCCGAATAAACCGGGGTGTTTATGCGCTGCTGCTGGTACTTGCTTGCATCTTGCCTTGTTACTTCCACACATTGCAATTACCCAGTCTCATTTTGCAGTTTCCCAGTCTAATCACCCTATCAAGGTGCTGCACCACCAAGGTTGCGCTCAGTGTTTGCCAATGCTCAATTTTCTGTTTTTTTTTTTTTTCCGTAAAACTGAAAGCGGGGATGGGCGAGGGGAGGGTACTTGCTGGGAGAAGACTCAGGGTTGAACGAAGGTTGTATCCTGTTTCCTGAGGCTCTGCTTGATCTTGATGTTAAAAGAAGCTTCCTGAAAATAACATGACAATTGTCGTTTGTCCCATCATAGTCAAGGTTTGTCCCATCAAGTTACCCTCAATAGATCTGCAGCGGGTTGGTTGTTAATCAGATTTCTGAGAGTTAAAGCATCTGTTTCTTTTTTATTTTTAAAGTGCCTGGTTTTACCTGGGGGGGAATCTCTGCAGCACTCAGGAAGACTAAAGAGTGAATGAATAACCTCTCTTTTTGTACATAAAAGCATTAAAAACTGGTTCAAGCTGAAAGGGAACGTTTGGAACATGATTGATTTCTTTTTTCATTTTTTCCAAATTCCTATTGAAAACAAACAAATAGCCTTAGGGAATGGCACTGCCATATTTCTTTACTTGGAAAGCAAGCTGTTAATAACCAAAATATCGACATGTTAGTGAAAGTTTTGTTCTAGAGAAAGGTGTGCCTCTAACGAGCCAGCTCTAGCTTGAATTTGGTAATGAATATAATCTTCACCAAAGTGTCTGACTGCAGTCACCTCTCCCAGTCTCTGCTACTTACAGTCAACCACAGAAGCATTCACCTCGGTGCACGTGGTCCTTTCACCTAAAACCTTGGTGGAGTTTTGTGAGACGAGCTCTCCGAGGGCATGGGTTTAGGCACCTGGAGCAGGATAAGGTGTCTCACCTTCTGGAAGTGCCTGTTTCTCTCCTTGGAGGAGCTAAAATGCGGAGGTCTCCATAAGGTCAGGTGAAATCATATATTTCTGCTTTTTTTTTTTGGTGTCCTTTTCCAATGCACTAAGCACCAGTCCCGCTGCTAGTTTTGCAGTTTTGAGCTGTGTTGTCATTGCAGCAATGAGTGGGAACCTGCCCATTCCCAAATCTTCATTAGCCCAATGCCATGCTTAGGTGCATCTGACTCAACAGCTTCTAGAAACGTGCGTATCTAGGGCAGCTTTGTGGTTTCACGTAGCAGTAATGATAACTCAATAATGAAAAAGTGACCCTCCAAAGAAATCCCTTATCTTTTCTGACAGCCACCCGGAGGAAGAACGTTAATTTCCAACCTGTTTCTAAACATACTGTCAGTGGGTGATTCGGGGAACGAGGGAAGCAATATACTGGGTACTTGGCCATAAACGAGGAATTAATTGAACGCTTTCTTTTAATTTCCCCCCTCCTTACCCGAGGTTGAACCAAACTTGCATCTCTTTGCCTGACAATGTGCTTCCTGGTGGAGGAAAGGTGTGCAGTGATTTTTTTTCTCTGTTGGTTGTTTTTCCATTGCTTTCTGCTTGATTTGGACAGTTCTTTGCTGCTTTCACAGCAGTTCTTGCTTCTTGGTGCTCCTGTTCCAAGCACAGTAGAGCTAGGAGGAAGGTTTGGGTTGCTGCATTTAGTAGAGTTTCCCACAGTTAGTGGTGACGGTGTAAAAGATGTTTTGTTCATGGTATCGGGTCGAGGTACCAGTAGTGTTTAGTCAATGCTATGCCTTGTTATCAGCTGTCCGCATCCTGTGCGATACCCGGAGACCATGGGCTGTAGCAGCTCTGATTTAGGAGGGCTGGCTCTCCCATGTCTCCCATCACATCCCTTATTTCAGCTGCGGATGCTCCTGGTCTGAACCTTGGTGTGACTTTGGAGAGATGCTGTGATCCTTGAGCTTGGTAGGAGGTAACTTGCAAGTTAAGGTCCTTTCCCCAGGGGACACGGCCAGCTACAGAAATATGCTGGTGAGGGGTCTGGAGCACAAGTCTTCTGAGGAGTGGCTGAGGGAACTGGGGTTGTTCAGCCTGGAGACAAGGAGGCTGAAGGGAGACCTTCTCGCTCTCTACAACTCCTTGAAAGCAGGTTGTAGCCAGGTGGGGGTTGGTCTCTTCTGCCGAGTAACAAGTGAGGAAACAGCCTCAAGTTGCACCAGCGGAGGTTTAGGATGGATATTAGGAAAAATTTCTTCACCGAAAAGGGTTATCAAACATTGGAACGGGCTGCCCAGGGACGTGGTGGAATCGCCATCCCTGGAGGTATTTAAAAGACGGGCAGACGTGGTGCTGAGGGACATGGGTTAGTGGTGGGTTTGGCAGTGTTAGGTTGATGGTTGGACTCGATGATCTTAAAGGTCCTTTCCAACCTGGGTGATTCTAATATAGCTGCTGCTGTGAAAAAATGAGCTTTTTCTTACCTCTTAGTGTCCCTGAGACTGGGAATCCCCCAGCAGCAGAGCTGTGTTCCTACATACTAAGGAGAAACTCAGAAGCAAACATAAATAACCAATTTGCAGAAGAGTTCTCCTGAAAATGATGGGAAAATGAATGTGTCCATGGAGAAACAGGAACACAGCGTGGTCAGCTTAGGTGTTTTTTTTCCTCCCCTTCCCCCCCACCCTTTTCTCCCCACTTATTAGTGAAAAGGACCCATGGACTCCTCTGGGTCTCTCCCATGGGTCTCCCCTTCCAGCTCAGATCTTTTTAGCTGAATTAGTCTCTTTGCCCTTAGTACTGGGCTTTCCTGGTGTGACCTCCAAACACTTCTCCCACGGCAGTGCGTACCATCCCACAGCCTGAGCGCTACGTAGGATTTGACCCTGATTTACCCCTAAGGAGATCCACAGCCTGATGCTCACCGTGTTGCTCCCGATTTTCGGGAGCACAGGAGGCCAGCTGTCCAGTAGCATGTTTTGCAGCAGAATAGGGATTTACAGAGGAGACCTGTCTTTGTGCAATGCCGGGAGATCTGAAGCTTTGCTTTCCCTTTTTGTCTGTCCCTCTGGTCCCCTGACCATTGCCTGGCCCCAATTACAACCTGGGTGCTCTCGGAGGGGACGCAACAAAGCCCCGTTGCGTGCCGTCCCGCCAGCCCTACACAGGCGACATCTCCTGGACTTCTGCCCTAATGAGAGCAAATTTTTTGTCCAAACATTTGAAGCGAGGAGGTGCCTTCTCTTGCCACCCCCTGCCGGGAATAATGTTATTATCCAGTTCGCTCTGGTTAGAAATTAAAACGAGGGCATTCGCTTCTTTTAATGAGAGGTGACAGTGGCTCCAGCACTTCAGAAGGGAATTAGGAAAGGAGGGATGGCTGCGGAGCCCGTCTCCGCAGAGTCTTATCCACCAGCCCTTCTGCCCCGGGCAACATGTGGGATCAAAGGCCACCTACCTGCTGCTGAGCACCAAATCCCCCCGGACACCCCCTCCAGCAGCCCTGCTCCGTGCTGGAAATAACGGCTTTAAAGGGCAGCGTAACGCAGGGCTTCGCTTCCCTGGGGAGGATGGGGCAAGAAGGCAAAGAGGATTCCACTGAGCTTCTGGGCATCATACCCAGCTCTGCTAAAGTGGGGTTTTTGGAGTGCTAAACCCGTCCAGATCTTTGCATAGGATTTTGGAGGGGAGAAATGTTGGCGTAGCTGGATTTCAGGCAAAACTGGTAAAAAAGCAGCAATTGAAAAGTTGCGGAGAGAATTTTGTAATTTTTTTCTTAATGAAAAGCTTCGAACTTTAAGTTTTCAATGGGACCTTTTGACTTTAGATAAGTATTTCAGGTAAGGGTTGTGTTTTGTGTTTGTTTGTTTTGTTTTTTTTTTTTTTTTAGGAATTAAAAAAATGCTTATTAGAAATACCCACCAAAGCCTCCCCATGACTGACAGTCTTATCACTGAAAAACAGCGAGCTAAACCCATTCTTATATCTGTCTCAGGGTAAGTTTGATTAGAAATGTCAAAAAAATATGGGACAAAAACGTGAATTTTTAATCCCATTTTAAAGGAACTTTACCCATGCGTGAGCTTTTCTTTTGAAGTGCTGCAGTCGGCTCTTCCCCAGTCTGCTCGGAGAAACGCTTGCTTGGAGGGAGAGGTGGCCCGCGAGCCCCAACAAAGGTTTCTCCCTGAACCCTTAAAGCAGACGGCATTGATCGGTACTCGTGGCAGGATGCCGGAGTGCCGGCTCCTTATGCTGAGCCAGGCTGGGCACTGGGACATGGCCAGTAAATCCATTTACTGGAATGCCAGGGAAATTACTGGTGCTCTGGAGGTGGAGAGGGATGGTGGGGAGCCGACACTGAGCCACGTAAGACAGACCCCGGGGTGTGAAAACGGATTGAACAGGCTGATAGCAGTGATTGCAACGAATTTTTAGTTGGGTTTTTTTTTGTGTGCTGGAACAGCTTATAGCTGCCATGTGGAAAGGATGGGAAGGGAAAATAATTCCGCATGCACAGATCACATAGAGGATGCTTTTTGTGGACCTCTGCTGTGGGGCTGGATTTTCATGAGCCTTGGCCATGTCTAAAATTTAACTTTGATAGCTGATACAGGATGAGTTCAGCCCAAATCCCACCCTGTCTCATGTGACGGTGTCCTCCTGGGGCAGCATCCCAGCTTCAAATTCCTGCTTTGGGTTTACTAGCATGAGTCGGTTTGGGAAGGCAGGATGTTGGATGGAAGTAAATTGGAGAGAGCGGTCAACAGCCATGTGGATATTCCCTTTCTCAAAGAGCTGGGTCGGAGCCAGTGGCTGGGGACCTGCTGGTTGTTGCTGTCCCCTTGGTGGCACTGGGAACCAAGGGACAGCAAATAACAGCTTCACCAGGGCATTCACCACGTCAGAAAAACATCAACCAACGTGTCACGGCTAAAGCTGGTGAGGGGGGAAAAAAAATCCCTCTCTCCCCATCTCCACCACAGAGGAAAAATTCTGCTTTTTTTTTTTTTTTTCCTTTGATTGGAAAGCTGAAAATGAACGCAGTTTTACGTTTCTGAATGAGAAATTTTCAGTTTTCAATGGATACGTGACATAGCTTAAGGAAAGTCGACAATCTTAGGAAGAAATCAGCCTATTTTAGTGCTCGGCTCTGGAGCAGGGCAGGACCACGCGTGAGCCGCCACGGCACGCGGCTGCCAGGGAAAGGCAGTGTTAATGGCATGAACCCGCTCATCCGTCTCCATCAGGGCTGGGGGCTGCCAGCCGCAGGAGTGGAAGCGGATGGGGCCATCGTCCTCGCCGAGGGCTGGGAGGGGGGAGCCGGGGAGCGACCCCCGGGGAGCAGAAACACCGCAGCTCTCCAGCGCAGGTACGCTCAATAAATAGCAAGCGATAAAACAGCCGTCTCCATCAGGAAATCAATTAGATGTGGGGCCTTTGGGCTGGTTTGTTGTTTTTTGGTTGTTGGGTTTTTTTTCCTTTTTTTCCTCTTCCCTTCCCCTCCTCTTTTTCCATTTTTCAGGCAGATGTCTAAGGTGAGGCTTGTGGAAGCAATTGCTTCTCGAGGCAGTTGCTTTTCTGTTCTCTCCATTCACGGCTAAAGTGCAGCGAAGCCCATCGCTCTGGGGCTTCGTGCTTCTTCCCCGTCCTCCCCCTTCCATCCGCTGGGAAGTTGGGCGGAGAGTGGCTGGAGCTGGGGAGGTTGCTGGGGTCACGCGTTTGAGATGCTCGCAGCTTGGAGGAGATGCATCAGCCTTGGAGCCCGGCACAGCCGGCAGGACCCAGAGCGAGGAAGAGGAGGGTTTGGAAGCACTAGCTCTGCGTTCAGCTTTTGAGATGAGGAGGGGTTGAGAAAAGGGGGTTCAATCCCGCTCTGGTCAGGGCAAAACAGCAGGATTAGCTGCTGGTCCTGGGGATGTGCTGGAAGTGAACAGGCAACCCAAAGTCTTTGGCGATAGGAGGCTGAGCAGAGCGTTTTGGGTGAGACGTGCCAGTGACCGGGGAGATGCAGGTTTCCCCCTGACATGTCAAAGCTTCCCTGTGGTCTGTCAGCCCAGCCCTGGGGCACTGGATGGCTTCTCCGGGGCTTTTCCTCAGCTCCCACCTGTAGGTGTTTGCAGCCACGGCTCTGCCAGGGACTCCAGGACCTCGGCTCCCATCCCACCCCCTCCCAGGCAAAGATGGTGCATCTACGTTTTAGCAGTGATGCCATAAACTCCCCCGCACTCCTTCCCCAGCCCTTCTCCCCTCCTCACCTGTGTTTACCAGCGTTTCTGCCCTCCCAGCTGATGTTGTGGTCTCCCTCGTGTGTTTCCAGCATCTACCCAAACTGCTTGCCGTGCCCTGTCCGGTGCGGTGAGAACCACCCAAACCCATGGCATGCACGTCGGGGTGGAACTGGAGGTCTCCCTCATCCCTAAAATATCCAAACCGATTTTGCTCATAAGCACGTGAATGAAGGTTTTACAATTAGCGTGATGTGTGAAATAGCTCACCTTTTTTTTTTTTTTTGCAGGCAGTACAGATATCGCAGAAACCCAAAGCCCTGAGTTCATCCCACCTTGAAGAGCATTCACCGGTGTCCTGGGTGAATCCGTAACTGCTGTAAAACAGGTATTTGGAGCTCTGCTCTGCTCCTGATGCTTTCCTGGCTTGTTCCTTACAGTTTCCTCATCTTACCAGAGTTGCAAAGTCCTTGAGAAATGTTAACTTGTTGAAATAGTCCTGGGTTAATTTATTTAATTTGGATTAAGGAGCAGTTGGACGTGGAGTTCCAGAGACATGCCCTGAATGATAGAAATAAAATCCAGTCTATAGAGGTGGAATTAGTATTTCCATATCTTTTTTTTTTAGCTTGCTAGGGTAAGAAAAACAAGGTATTTGATGGGTCGGGCTTGACGGATTCAGCAGGGCTGTGTGTATTTGGCAGCAGCCCTGGGTTTTGGAACCAGAAGTTCAGGTTGAAGAAGGGTGACCCAGCTTTGAGGCATCGGTTTTGAGACCAAGCCTTTGATTTTCATGGTTGTTAACGTCCCCTTTGTAACTTCTTCTTAGTGGTTGGTGACCTTGCTCGCCTCGTTCCTTGCTTAACCCTCAGAAGCTCAGAACTGCCCAGCGCTGCCTGTGCTGGTTGCACCGAGACCTGAGCACGTGAGGAGGAGACAGCGTTGGCTTCCCTAAGGTGGCCCAAGCTGCTTTGTTTTGAGATCTGTGTTCTTTGCAAAAAGGGAGGTGAATTTAAGAGATCAAACATTAGCATGGAATTGAATTTCGAAAAACGTCCTGCTTTGAGACTATCAGAATATTTGGTGGGTTGGGTTTTAATGTCACATTTTTCTAAGTCAAAATATAAGCTCCTAAATAGCTACTTGGCTAATCTAATTGTCAGTGAAAAGGGTAATTCAGCCAAAGAAGTCATAATGAAGGGAAATGAAACGGCAGGGGCAAAGAGAAAGGCTGCTTGTCTGCCTGAACGAAAGCATTTTGCTGTTATTTGAAGGAAACAAGCAAATTTCTCCTGGTGAAAATATCACCAACATTTCTGCAACACATCGTGGCTTCCGCAAATCTGCTTTTTCTGCTGGTAATCTGTGTCATGAAAGGAGCGGCAGCCTCTTCCCGCTCCAGCAGAGAGTGAAGGGGGTATTTTCCCGGAGAGCGGGAAGCAGAGGATGCTCTCCTGGTGCTGCCGCTTGCCGGGCACGGAGCAGAGGCCAGATTGCCTTGAGTCCAGGTCCTACAGACAGTACCTAGATGTGGGGAGAGGGAGAGACCTTGATATATCATCTGTCCCTTTGAACAATCTCAGGTCGGCCGGGCAGGTTCATTCATCTTCTCTCCCAGAGGAGGAAAGGAGTAAATTCTCTCTGGTCTGGATTCCAGATGTTTGGAGGGGGGCTTGTCAGGGCCGTACCTGGGGTGCAGAGACGGTGCGTCTTATCAGAGTCCTCGGATCTGGGGAGCACTGGGTGCTCCTGCTAACGGGAGCCAGCAGCAGCGTGTACGTGGGCAGAGATGGACCTGCTCCACCCTCCGGATCATCGTGGGCTGTAGCGTGGAGGACACCAGTCCTGTCTCCTGGTGGGCTCACCACCCATCAGCCGAGCGGACATCACTGGCTGCACACGTGTTCCTTACCTGTGGCGAATGTAAAGTAGTATTTAAATGATTTCTCTGACCCAATGGCTTAAACTGATGGAGTTAATTTCACAGCCTCGTCATTAAGGCTCAGCTACCAAGAGATGCCTCAGCTGCTTTTAATCGTAGGGACATCCCCTGAGCTCCCAGATGCCAGACTCAGGCTTATTACCTTGCAGGAACTTGTTAGGCTGTCAGCCCGAAATGTTCAAATATCCCAGGTGAACCACCTCCCATATTCATTTAATTATCTGTCTCTACTCATACATGTATAAATACAGTCTTGTGGCTTGTAGGTTAAAGTAGACGGCTTCGAAAGGAATGGATGTATGTTTACTTTGCCTTTTGTTCTTTAACCATCAAAAATAGGTATTTTTTTTTTTTTTTAAACCACATGCAGACAAAAAGTTCTGGGATTCAGTAACAGGGGCTTATACATTTGCTGCTTACGTGTCTGATCCGTACAGGAGATGTGTTGAGCTGGTTAAAACGTGCGGGTTTTTTGCTCTGTTAACAAGTTTGACGTTGGGAAAGAAAATGTCATTCTGGTGCATTAATTCAGTGAAGGCTTTGGGAAGGGGATAAGAGGGAGTCGGGGGCACTGAACATCACCCGGTTTGGCCAAGGGGATGTGTTTCACCCTCCTTTTCTGGAATTTATTGGCATTCTGCAATTAGGACAAGGGAACTCTGTGGTTTTGTTCAAACCAAAAGCAAATGGAAATATTATCATTAGAAAGCTTCAGAACAGCTTGGGTTGGGTTTTCTAGGGTTTTTTTTGTTTGTTTTTTTGCATGTACGTGATGTAATCTTTCAAAACTTGTTTGTGTAAAGCACCGGCGCTGCGGTCAGTCAGCCCGCTGCGGCTAAGGCGCTGTGTTGTAGCTCACATTCAGCTCAGTGGGTCCCCAGGTTGGTCCCCTCGCAGGAAAGATAAGGCCATGAGTTACGTTTCTACCTCTCAATTGTCTTTCCTGTTCACCCCCAATTAGCTGAAAACACCCAGGGAAAACTTCTCCTGGGGGTTTTTCTCCGGTTTCCTGGGAGCAGAGACCCAGGCTTGAAGGTTCGGGGCATCGTTGCTCATCACTGCGAAGACCAAGAGGTGCCCCCGGCTCTTACGGGGGACCGAGGGCCGGCCGGAGCAAAGAGGGGGCTTGGAAACCCAGCACGGTCGCTCCCTCCCAGCCCATCCTGTTCCAATCGCACCAGCCCGGCAATGTTATTTCAGCAATCAGCTGCAAGACAAAACAGCTGGCCCCGTCAGCCGGCGTGCGGAGGTGTGGAAAGTCCACTGGGGGATTAAGCTGGTCTTACCATCAGTCCTCACTTGTGAAAATACAACCTACTAAGTTTTCCTAGATGATGCAGTTTTCAATTGCTTTTGTTTGCTTTTCAGACAGGTCTTAAATCAGGCTGTCGGTCAGCCGCCCTTCCTCCCCCCGCCTCGCCTCCGAGGCGGCTTCCAGGCGCTTGCTGGGAGAACCTGCAATATCTTTCCTATAGCCATTTATTTATGGAGCTTTCCCTTCCTCCCGGCAGGAAGGGAGGTGCTGCGTCTCGCGCGGCGAAGCCCCTGCTCTGTAGCTCGTCGTTCAGAATCCCCAAATTGCCGTCGGCCCCGGGGTACCCAGTGGCGATGCTACGGCGGGGGCAACACCTGGGGGAAGAATTAGGGGGGGACCCTGCCCTGGCGCTCGGTGTCCTTGCATTGTAAATCCGACCCGCTCTCCAACTTTCTGCTTTGGCGCGTGCGACGCAGCAGACTCGGGAGGGTGGGGAGATGGTTATCGGTGTCCGATGAACCTCTCGCCCCTCTCGTCGCGCCTGCGAGGGGGGATTTGCCCTGAAGAGCTGGGGAGAGGCTTTATCTGCGTTTCCTCTCCTCCCTCGGCTGTTACATCCATCTTCTTGGCTGCGAAAGGTATCTGCGTAGCGTCCCGCGGGTAGAGCAGAGCTGAAGGCTCGTTAGAGCTCGTTGCTAGTGTTCCCTATCCTCCCAAAAAAGGGTGCCGTGGTTTTTGGAGGATGAAGTACTGGCTGAGACGTGGAGGAAGCAGGTCTGCAAGGTGCAAGCCTGCGAGTTCAGTGGGAGTCAGCCGCTCGGCTCGGCCCCGCACTCCGTCCCACCAGGCACATTTTTATATATCTTTAGGTGCTTGAGTACAGTCCTGTCAACACATGGGGAAGGAGGTGATCCCGTCTGCCTGTACGCAGCAAACCCAACACATCGCCGGCAGAGATTGACTCTGCTTGACATATGGAGCAGGTCGGTGCCTCCGGGACGTGGCAGCCCCGTGGCTAACGTAACGCAGAGCTGCTCCGCATGTGTTCAGGGGAGGTTGGTCCAGGATTTCTGACCATCCGGAGCAAGCCCCAGCCCAGGTCTCTGCACATCAGGTTACTGCTCCAAGTCATGGTGCGCAGGTCCCGCTGGCAGAGGTGGCTGATCTCCAAGGACCTTTACAAATCTGGCCCAAATCTCGTAAGCAGTCGTGGCAACATCTCTTCCCCCCGCCCCGGCCTCAACGTTCCAGGTGTTTTCTTCCGCCTTTGTCTCATAACACAATACACAAAGGACAGACCTCTTCCAGATATGGGAATCTGTGCGCCAAGTCCACTCCCAGCAGCCCACTAAATCCTACCCCTCCATGTAATTTAAATCGCAGCGGTTGTGCCTAGAGGAAGGTGGGGGAGGTTGCTGGATTTGAATGTCACCTGGTTAATGAATGCGCTGCGATACCTTTTCCCCCTGTATCGACAGCAAAAGTCAGGGGATGGAGGGATTTTGATCAGCGCTGCTGGCTGAAGGAGCTGATTCCTCTGGCGAAGCTGCTGTGGCTGGTATAACGCAGACCCGGTGCGCCGGCGGAGCCGGGATGACGTTAGCAGACGGGGATTGCAGCTCTCCCCAAGCTCCTGGGGGAGCACGGTGCTGAGCTGCTGGCAACTCTCATCTCGGATAAGGAAGAAGGCAGAGAAAAGCCAGGGCACGTCCCCATCCCGGAGGGGCCGCGGGCAAGCCACTGGGTCTCTGCGTGGTGTAAGCGATGCAGGAGAATGGTCCCTTCCCAGCAGAGAGGTGTGCCCTGCCACCTAAGCTCTAGAAAAATGCAAATGCTGGTCCCATGGGGCAAATGGCCCCATTGCTGCCCAAGACATGCAGGGAGTCATCCCCAAATATTTTTATTAGTGAAAAGGATGGATAACTGGGAAGATCAGCAAGGCACGGTACCCTAAGGCTGTTTGAGGATAGGGGAAGAGGTGGGTGTGTGATTTGGGGGTGCACGACAACCAAGCGAGCGGTGGTCCTCTCTGGCTGCAGGAAAGCAGCGGTGCTTGGCACTGCAGGATGAAGGAAGGGGCTCCACAGGCTTTCCTCCTGCTTTTGTTGGCTGATCTGCAAAAGGCTTGGGCAACTGGAGAGCCCTTGAGAGCCATCATGCAGACATGTGCTCCCATGTGCAAGAAGGGGACAAAAGGTGGCCACCTCTTTGACTTATGCAGCTAAATCCACAGGAGCTTCTCCCTCCGAGGCTTGAACTGGTTTTACATCTGATTTTAGGCAAGCCAGAAGAAAACCGGCATCTCGATAAGGCTTTGTTTTCCTTCTCCTCTCTGCATGTCCTGCCAAGTGGCCTGGAGACGCTTGGAGAAAGCTACACCTTCCAGTAGTCTGGTGAGGCAAGAAGGACCCAAATTCTTGGTCTTAATGTTATGTAGCCAACCATAAATCAGACTGGTCTTGCTCTGGGCAGCAGGAATAAGGAAAAGCTGGACTGAAACATGAAAGTGTCTGTGCTGTTAAAGGGTCCAGCCCGTGGAGTGAGGGGAAATATGTTTTCACTTGGGTCACAGCAAGCTGAGGGACCGAAAATCCCTCGCCTTGCAACCCTGATGTGAAATCCAGGTTGCCTCCCCTTCACACATCTGCAGCATTGTTTCTTCCGGTGCCTTTGGGAGAAAACAAGGCAGGAACAAGCCGTGCCAGATGGTCTCCAGCACAGCGGGGTGCCAAGGCCTCATGTGCTTTGCAGGTGAGGCAGACAGGCTGTGGTGCACGGCATGGCTTGAAAGGCTTTGAGGGATGCCCTGGATGAGAGTCACCTTGTTGTCCCGCTAGCAGCATTGCTTGAATAGCTTCATCACCAGCAGCTTGAGTAGGTGCTTATCCAACTCCCAAGCTCCCCAGGGCCATGGCTTACTCAGCTGTCTCAGCTCGAGGAAGGAAAAGCATCCGGCTGGTGTCAGGGCTGTTTGTGGCTGATAGAGCAATGAGAAATCGCTGTACTGTGCTTTGAACCATGCTCTGCTGGATCTGGGACCTCCTGGATTCATTGACAGTCTGTCTGCTCTTGGACTGTGCTCCCAAGACATCCCCGAGCCACTGCTGCTGGGCAAGGAGAGAGGATCAAAGAATGTCTTTCAGGCTCAAGTGGTAGGAAGCCATGGCCCTCCCTCGTCCTGGTCTGGCTCCTTTCTCTTTCCCTTTACATCTTGCTCTAGGGGGTTTGAAGATGCCCAACTGGCAGCCCTTCAGTGCATCCCTGTGGAGACAGGAGCGAGCTAGAGAGCAAGACACCAGACCAAGAGCTCCCTGCAACCCCAGATCATGGGTGTGCATCACCCTAATGACGAGGAACAACATCTGTCCCCTCCCCCAGGGCTCCCAGAGGAGGGATACACAGGCGCATGTCTGTGTGTCCGTCTTTGGAGACTTCACTCCTGGCATTAGCGAAGCTCTGGCATTGGAGAGCATGGCCCAGAGCCTGGGTGGAAGATCTCACACCACCTGGAGCCATTTGGGTGTCTTTGCACAATGCATGTTGCTGCTAACTTGGAAGCCCTCCCTGGTGAAGATAATGGCTGCTCTCGTTTGCTCTGCCCTGCCTGGGGAGAAAACCATGTTTGCAACTGGGAGGGATGGGTTTTGGCTTGTTTCATCCATCCCACTTGCAGCCTAGGAAGCAGAACAGCAGCTTGGTGCCTCTGCAAAGCTGCTGGATTCATTAATGATATGTTCCTTGGAAAATGCTGCTCAGGAGTCTTCACGTGTGAGCTTGACTGTGGTTAAAATAGAAGCATCTCAAGTGGGGAAAAAAAAAAAAAAAGGATTCCTCAAGGAACTCCAAAATACCTGCTGTGAGATATCAAAGGGTTAATGTTTTAGCTGAACTCCTCCTTCCATGCACCAGCCTCCCTGGGAAACAGGGGTTTTTTAACCTGATATAGAAAAATTTTTAAAATGGCACACGCTTTATATTTGAGTGGGATTAACCTAGCTGGGAGCATCCAAAGCCAGCACGGTTTCTCAGAGGTGTTCTGGCGGGGAGAGCTGGAGGCAAACCAGGCTGTGATACGTACTACAGGTGGCATTGCTGTCCTACTCGCTGGAGCAGGTCTTGCAAGGGGATTTTAGAGCAACTGAAAGCAGACCTGCCTGAGAATTTTTTTTGATAGAACATGCGTTGGAGTTTCTTGGTCAGATGAAACTTCTCATGACTACATGTGGTGCCTGCCAAAGCTGAAGCTGGGAATGGTTTCCTCCATCAGTAGGAGAGAAAAAGACATGGATCCAGGAGAAGCAATGGCTTTGTGCAAGTACGCCCAGGCTGAGAGTGTTGCCTTCAGCTCTCTGCAGTGGTCAGAAGCCCAAGGCATGGCTGCAACTGATACCAGGGGTATTGGACTTCTTGCCCATCCGCCATTGCAAGACCCCTGACATGGTGCCAGGACCCACCATGTACTGCTTGATGGTGTGTCCTTCTCAGCGGTGTGAGACGTGCCAGAGCCTCTTGTCCTGTGCATGGTGTCTTGGATGAGCTGTCCAGTGGGAAGTGCTCCAAATCCCCACCTTGGAGCAAACTCTTCAGCCTGAGCCAGGGGATGGTCCGAATCCCCTAAGCCTCTCCTTCACCTTTCTGTTTTCAGTGCTAACAGAAAAAAAATTGGAGGCAGCCCCTTCTGCGTGGTGGGAAATAGGAAATTCTTAAAAATGGCCCTTTCGGGCAGGCGAGCAACATTTCTGCTGCTCTCGGCACAGCGACGCCAGCCAGGAGAGGCTGCACCGATGGCGAGCTCCTTACAGCTGCTCCTCCGGTATAAATCTGAACCGCGAGCTTACCCAATTCATTAGACACTGCCTGTTGAAAAGGCAGTAAATCAGCTAAAACCTCAGTCAGAACTAGCTTTGGCATGTTTTATGGTGGAATTAGAATAATGAATGAGGAGCTGGCTGTTTATGTTAGTTTTGGCTTCCAAGCTGAAGAAAAATTCTGGTGTTGAACTTCATGATAAACTCTCCACACCAGTGGGCTCTGAGGTTGGAAACAGCTTTTAAAAGCCTCGAGGGCCCCAGAGGGTGAGAGACTGGCACATCGCAAGCTGAATGAACAGTAGGGCTTAGATAAGAAGCATGGGCATCTTCTGGGATATGGGGTAGGATGAGACCTCGCTGCTGGAGGGACTCTCCAAAGCTTGGACACCTGCAGTCTTCTGCTCTTTGGCGTTGGTCTCCACACCACGTGCTTGAGGAGCAAAGTGAATTAACCAAACCTGCAAGTGTCCAGCTATTTCCACGCTCTGACTGGCTTGTTTATACCTTGCTTGGATGCCTTGGGATTCCTCTACACCTTGTGGTGGGTCACCCATCATTTGTCCTTGGTGGGTTTTTTTCCAGCTTTGCTCTCACATCCTTAGTTGAGCTCATCTGTATAAAATGGGCTTCATGCTCCGAATCTGCCAGAGCTGCAGGGACTGGAGTGAACTTCACTGTGGTTTACTCCAAGCTTTAACATGGGCCTGGATGGTTCATGGTGGAGCTGGTCCTCTTTTCCTCTGACTGAGGAAAGATAGACGGAAAGCCTGATGAGTGGTTAACGGGACATGATCCAGCTTGATGGACGGATGGGGAGCATTTCTGTATTTCTATTAAAAATCCAGTAATGCAGTTACAATGCGTTATCCATAATCCAGGCATGCTGCAGCAAATTCCCATTTTCTTGAGCACTCTGTGTCCAGGCAGCCCCCTTGAGGCTACTGGGAGGAGTCAGTACCTTGATGTGCTGAGCTCCCTTCACCCCGTGACTTAGCAGGGGTCTCCAAATAACGAGCATAACCTCCCTTTGCTGAATCCAGGTTTTCTTTTCCTGATGGTCCTCTTTTCCTTCTGATGACTCTTGCTGCTTGGCTCAGAGTGGGACCCTCCTTTCACCAAGGTTTAGGACCCTTCTCTCACAACCCTTTCACCCCAGCCAGAAAAGACTAAGTAGATGGACCTAAATCTCTACGCTTCCACAGTTTTACTAGTGGCCAAAACTTGGCAGTGCTCATGGTCTCATTTTTGCTTCAACAGTTGATTGACTTCTCTCCAAGGGCTATAATGTAGGTCACCTTTCCAGCAGAGGAACCCAGCCTACCTGGCCTTGTCATTGTTCGTCTTGTTGTTTTTCCTGGATTTTTGAACTCTGCTTTCTCAAATTGTCTAAAAAGAAAGTGCATGGCTTTGTCATGGGAAATTACTTAGAGTTGCACAAAAGTTTCTTCTACTGGGTGGACTATTTGTAGATGGAGCCTCCCCATTTGTACAGGTTGCTTGGACAGGCAGGCTGAAGGCTTTGTGGAGGGCTGCTTAGACCATGGAATTGGAAGCATCCTCTGTCTGAATCCAAGCAACAGAATTTGAAAAGGGAGGAAATCTGTACAGCTCTCCACCGTGCTGTATCTTCTATAAGTAATCCTGTGCAAAGAGTCCAGGCTTGGACTTTGACAACAGTGATCACAAGATCTAAGGCTGTGGTAGTTCTCTCCCCACCTATGACATGACTATGGTCTTTGCATGCCCATTTTGTGCTCAGAGGCATAAGGCATGTACCATCTCAGTCCGCCTCTCATCCATCCCTTGACTGACATCCCCAGGCAATGAAATACCCCAAGGGCTTAAACTCTGCTGGAGACCGTTGACCTCGGAGGGCTGTGGATGAGGTCTGTTCCTGCAGGTCCAGCCACAGCTGCTCATTGGCAGTCACGATTTTTTGTCTTCGAAGCTGTTTTGAGCTCAAACCAGGCGTATGCTTGGCTGGCAGGAGGAGCAGGGCTTGGAGAGAGAAGAACACAATGAGGCTTGCCTTTGTGTCCCCTGGTGCCACCCCAAAGCCGGGAGCTCTCCCAACAGCCCCGCAAGCTATCGCCCACCACCAGATCCACCATGTCCTTCCATCCCCTTTTTCCTCCTTTCCTATTATCTGCTGAACCTGACCACACTCAGTTCAAGTTTATCCTGGGTGTATTTTTTGGCCGGATTAACCTCTCCGAGCTCCTCCGAGTGCCGGGACCGTGGCTGCCTCCTGCCGGAGTGGCTCGCTCGAGGGCAGCCGCCCTCCTTTATCTCTTTGAAGATTAGGGGACTTTAATGTGTCTTTAAAGTGAATTTCTCTCCCCCTCCCCACCCCGTTTTATTATTATAATTGATGACCAGCAAACTTTTCTTTTCCTTTATCTCTTAAATATGTTTCTTTACCCTTAAAAACGCAATATTTCTTTTAACTCGGAATATGGATGGGTCTGCGCGTAGCAGGGCCGCCTTTGAATCATCTGTCAATTTGATCGTGCAAAGCCTCTGTTTTCAGCTGGCATCCAGTGCAGATTTCAAAGCCGTGACTCACCCGTTCTCGCGGAGTTAGGACCAGAAAGGGAAGGTAAAATAAAAAAAAAAAGACAAACCAAACAAACATTTTTCAAGCCGTTAATAATTAGGTTTTCTTTTGCGAGGTCTCTGTATCGGGGCTATCAGGGAGTTTCGCGTGCGCAGGAAGGATTAAAAGCGTCGCAGGATTGCGGTAGCGAGGACTGCACGATGAATGGCTGCTCCTTGGGAAGAGTAGGTTGGAAGAAATAAAAGGATCGTAAATGAAGCTGGGAGGCCAAAACGAAAACTTTTTTTTTTTTTTTTTGTTTTACAAAGTGTCAGGCAGGAAAGGGGGAAGGCACTTGAATCATTTTATGTATAGTCAAAACATTGCACTTACGTATAATGTCTATGTGCTTATGCAGCAAATGCTTGAAACTGAAACTGCTTTTTCTCTCCATGCACATCTGTATAAATAGCTAAAACAAATCCTCTTTCAGAATGAAAAGATCTGCTGAACTGAAAAACAGAAATTCTCCTTCCTCTGAAAATGTGAATATGCCTTTTTTTGGAGGGAAAAAAAAAAAAAAGCAAGCAAAATTCCCCCCCTATTTATATAATATTACCAAAAAGATCTTTTCTTCTCAATGCCATTTTTATCGGTGGGATTGCAGCCTGACGTACCTGCAGCTGGGAACTGGTCCGTATTTTCTGGGCCTGATCCCCCAGACCGAGGTGACGAAGCACCGTGCCCCCCGGGAGGTGACAGGGCTTGTGCTCCTGCCACCGGTGGCTTCTGTTACGGAATCCCAGGCTTTAATCACGACTGCTCTACAAATAGTGTCAAAAGAATATGCCTGCAGCAGCTCAGTGTTTCCTCTGTTGTCAGATATTTTTATGACACCTTATCGTATGCATCTTAAATCCACATGTAGAGCAAGCCGGCATTAAAAATGAACATTTGTAAGCGGCTGACGAGCGCCGGTGCTGGCTCTGGGTCAGCGGCAGGATGCTACCAGCGGACGGGAGGTTTCCTAAGGGCAGTCCCCGCTCTGAGGTGGGGCAGGACTCACCGCCCTGTGTGTGACGGTGCCGGCTTCCAGCCCCACTTCTTTTAAAACTTCACACTCCAGCATGGGGCGAGCCCAACTCAGGGCTTTGCCCCGTTGGCTTTGGAGATGGGGGACAGGGTGATGTTGCTGGTGAGTGTGTGCTCTGAGGCACCCACCCTGCAGTGGGAGCACATGGGACCCATCAAGGCAGAGCGATCTCCTGGTTAAATACCACCTTACAACCACTGGGGACCCCAGAGAGGCTGCGTGTGGCAGCGGGGCCATGGCCGAGCTGTGTTGTCAGGAGGCAGGTAGATCGCAGAGGCTCTTGGAGCACAGGTTGGTACCTTTTCATCTTTACAACGTTTTCGTTTGTGCTTTAGTGGTGCCTGGGAGAGGCTCATGTTATTACCCAATGCACTGATCAAGTACGTTGTCTATCACTAATTCCTCGTTCCTTCATTCCTCATTCCCAAAGCTAATCTCAGCGCTTGTTTGGCGATGCCAAGCAAGCTGGGTTTGAGATGACGGCTGCTACAACATCTTCTGGAACACAACATGGTTTTGAAACAAAATTTGCGAGCAGCTGCTGATGGAAGGCACTTCATGATGTCAAGCACTGAAGAAAAACTGGCATTTGATGGTTGTTCATCCTTTGCAGTCAAGAGTAACACAGCAGCGTAGGGGGGGCACGAAGTGCATGGAGCTAGGGGCATGAAGCACAGAGCCCACATGTGTACAATCTCATCTACTGAACTTAGTTTGCCTTGCACCAACCCATTTCTCCAATTATTCCTTTCCTCAGGTGTCAATGTCCTCCAAAGTGTTTTGCTTACTGGCACCTCCAGCCTCTCTTCTGGACCTGTGTGGGAAGTACTACCTGGTCAACTCCGCTGGGTCTTCAGCCCACCATTACCACGTGAAATGGGCCACACGCATCTTTCCTTTGGCAAGTGACTGATGCTGTTCCATTGTCAAAGACCCTTTGGTCACAATTTGTTCAGCACCAAGTTCCGCTTGAAAGTGGCCTCAATGTTTTCCTAGCCTCTGAAGACCAACAGCTGGCCGCCAGGAAATGTGTGCCAGGGGCACTTAAACCATCCAAATGTGGCCTTAGAGGTCAGCCTAGAGCGGTTGAGAGCTTGAAATTAGCACTTTTCAAAACCTCGTCATTCATCACATGGTTGTCACAGGCAACCCAAAATGAAGTAGAAAGTGTGAGACAGAGAATGAAATGCTGGGAGGAGACGGTGGGGCAGATAGAGAGGAAGGAGGCCATCTGCGCTTGGTGGCCATTGTCTATCTTCCTCTCCAGAAAGACAGGATTCATCAAGGCCAAGTGCCAGGTCCTTGCACTTGGGTCACAACAACCCCATGCAGTGCTACAGGCTTGGGGAAGCGTGCCTGGAAAGCTGCCTGGCAGAAAAGGACCTGGGGGTGTTGGTTGACAGCCAGCTGCATATGAGCCAGCAGTGTGCCCAGGTGGCCAAAAGGCCAACAGCATCCTAGCTGGTATGAGGAATAGTATGGCTAGCAGGACTAGGGAAGTGATGGTTCCCCTGTACTCAGCACTGGTGACGCCCCAACTCGAGTATTGTGTTCAGTTTTGGGCCCCTCACTCCAAGAAAGACGTTGAGGTGCTGGAGCGTGTCCAGAGAAGGGCAACAAAGCTGGTGAGGGGTCTGGAGCACAAGTCTGCTGAGGAGTGGCTGAGGGAACTGGGTTTGTTCAGCCTGGAGACAAGGAGGCTGAGGGGAGACCTTCTCGCTCTCTACAACTCCTTGAAAGGAGGTTGTAGCCAGGTGGAGGTTGGTCTCTTCTCCCAAGTAACAAGTGACAGGATGAGAGGAAACAGCCTCAAGTTGCCCCAGGGGACGTTTAGGGTGGATATTAGGAAAAATTTCTTCACTGAAAGTGTTATCAAGCATTGGAACAGGCTGCCCAGGGACGTGGTGGAATCGCCATCCCTGGGGGTATTTAAAAGCCGGGCAGACGTGGTGCTGAGGGACATGGTTTAGTGGTGGTTTTGGCAGTGTTAGGTTGATGGTTGGACTCGATGATCTTAAAGGTCCTTTCCAACCTAGATGATTCTATGATTCTATGACCCCAGAATAACCTGTAGTTAGGGTTGTTCTCCTGGTCTCAGACTCTGAGGGCAGGAGCTCTGTGGTGACTCCAAGTTCTCCGTCTGTTCCCAACACGCGATAGTGAACTGGCTGTGCTGACGTGGTCCTCCATGGCTTGGTCCTCCTGCAGACGCCCATCTGCTCTTGGGAGAGGTGACGAAGATGGAAGGAGACAGTTTTAAAAGCAAAGTGTGAGTCACTTGGAGGTGGGGAAAAGCTCTAAGCAGAGTTGCCCTTGCCCCGCCAGGCACCCACCGCTATCGGGGGGCTTTCGGGGGCACCACCAGCGGTAGCAACTGGCTCAGGCTGGATCTGAGCCTGTGAACCGAGAGATGAAAAGCTGCGTTACGGGTCCAGGGAGCCCACCCAGGGCCCTACAGCCGGCCAAGCGCCAGGCGTGAGGATGGATATGCGGGCCATTGAAAGACCTCATCCAGCGTATATTTGGTTTGTCTTGTGTGACATGGAGAACCTGAGTTATTATTTGATCCTGCTCTGAGTAATAACCAGATAAATGGGCCTGCGGATTTCCAAATAAACATTTTAATAAATGATGGGTGAATTAAAGGAGAGCTGCTCCCCCCCTCCCCTGCTCCCAATATTAATGTTCAAACGAAGGCAGGCGGTGTCTAACAGAGCCCCGTGTACTGTAAATACATTTCTTGCACTGTCACACATAAACACTGGAGAGACGGAGATCAAAAGGTCTCGCTGTGCAGAGCAGAGCCGCGTGATGAAGTGAACATGTTGCTTTGTGGCTGGGGTGGGGTGATGGGACGCCTGAGAATAACAGACTGGCTGGAGACGTAGGAGCCCAGAAGGCCTGGGGGGCCTCAAAGGGGGGGGAAAAAAAAAAATCCCCACTAGCAGCAGGAAAAATAAATAATTCCGTTATCTCTGATGAATTTCTGCCTTTGATCTAGTTTTTCCTCTCCCTCGCGCTGCCTTTTCGTTCCCTCTTCTCCCCCCCCGGCTCGCAGCCCCCCCGCCTCCCCCTCGGACACTTTTTTCCCCCCACCTTCCCCTCTTGCGGTTTGATTTATCCCACGACCGGCTCAGGGAGCCTGACGGGCCCTGATGAATGGGCAGAGCTCGTCTGCCCATAGCCCTGCCCCGGCGTCTGCCAGGACATCCCCGGCTTCTTTTCATTCTTCGAAACCCGGCGTCCCGCTGGGCAGCCTTGTGCAATATATTTGGTTCGCGGGTTCTGCTTTCCTCGGCCGTCTTGGGGAAGGTGCTTTCTGCCTCTCCCGCTCATACACACACACACAAAGCCCAGCCTTCCCCATCCCGGGGTTATTTAGCTTATCCTTGACAGCTGCTAAATAATTGGGTGTTTCTTCCACAGCCAGTACCTCCTTTCTGAGCCAGTGGAGGCCACATGGGTGCCTCTGATATTTCCCTGCAGCATTGCCAAAAAAAAAAAAAAAAGTTGGGTTTTTGGAAACAGAGCAGAGTGGCGTGGAAGTGGTCGGTGTCGGGATGGTGGCACGGGAAGGGGAACGGCCCCCCGGGGAGGGTGAACAGGGAGCTGCGATGGGAGGCGGTGGGTTTCGTCCTCCTCGGGGCTCGCAGAGATGCTGGGCTGACCCTTCCAAGGAGAGGAGAGAGGAGTAACACCAAAACGTTGCTCGCCTGCAGCTTATGCTCAGCTCAGCTCTGAAATTCAGGTCCTAGAAACTACCCAAGTCATGGCACAGGTCAGCACAAGTGACCGACATGGGGCACTTCTGCTTTAGTGCCCAGGTGAAGATGTCTTTAAAAATAACCTGCCATTTTGACTCTCCGTGCTTCATAACACCGTGAAGATGCATCAAAGCCATACCATGGGCCTTTTGTAGGCCACCGCCTTCTCCCTGCAACTACTTCAGCAAAGTCGACAAAATTTTGTAGCTCAAGCTGGAAAAAGAGGCCAGCGGGACGCTGTGTAACAACCTGCCTGGGCCAGCAGACCCTTGCGTTGGTGCATCAACCGTTTCCCATGGCTTGAAGCCAAAACTCGTACAGTAGCTTGACCGTCGGATTGTTAAAAGGTCCATTAAATAAAATGTCTTGCGGTTCTGTTTGGACATCTCCTCTCTCCCAGTCCAGCTGGTTAAAACTTTTGCTTCTATATGACATTTAATATTAACAATTTCCATAAAAATCACTGTGAAATACGTGATGTTTCTGTCTGATTCAAGCCCACAGATCCAGCCCAGCTCCTTGGTCAGATTTTTTTTCCCTCCTTTCTATTTCTTTGTGCCTGCAGTGCTGTTCTGCTTGATCGTTCCTGATTTTCCATGCCCTGGAGGTGTCTCAGTAATGGCAACCTCTCCCTTTGGGCTTCTTGGCCCTAAGTGAACTCCTCCTTTTTCCAGAGGATGTTAGCTTAAAAATTCATGCGTGACCCTTGGTGATAAGCATTTGAAATTGTTCGTACATTGATACAGAGGTCTGGTGTCTCCCATAGTCTGCTCACTGATCCACTTCCTTCTTCATAGTCCTCTATCCTCCAAACCTTTTCTTTATATAATTTTGCATGAAAGAATTTTGAGAGTTTTTGTACAGTCGATATGTTCACCAAGCCTACTGGCAACGAAACACCTCCAGACTTCTTATCCCCACCAAAAGCTATGTAACCCTTGAAAATATGTATAAAAACTATGTCTTAGAGCCCTAAAATCAAACCCACCCATCAGGCTGAGCACGATACAGCCCGTCGTGCAAGGCATTCCTGCCCTAAACACTCACAGCAAGGGTGAAGAACTGGCAGCCAAAAGCACAGAGAGATGAAATAACTCGGATAAAGTTGCAGAGCGGGTTGGAGACCCAGCTGGGAGGAGAAATGGGGTCTCTAAGTCTGTTTTTCTTTTCCTAACCTGTTATGATGCCCACCCAGCCTGTGTCGCTAACGGCTCTTGATGAGAAACCTGCCTCTGATAATTATCCACTTGTGTGTTGAGTAATCAGGAGCTCAAACACATCCCGGCAGTGGTTTTTGGGGGGCTGTAAGGCGAACGGTAGCAATCGCAGTGCCAGGGAAGGTCACATCCAGCCCTGGGCTGGGTTTCGGGATGGGGCTGCCAGGGAGCATCCAGCCGCGGTTTGAAGACATCCAGAGATGGCAAATCCATCACTTCCCATGGTGGGCTGTGCCAGCGGTTAATCACCCTCACTTAAATATGCATGCCTCGTTTCTCACTGGAATTTGCAGGGCTTCAGCTTTTGAGCCGTCTTTCATTCTTCCTCGCACGAATGCAGACCCTTCCGTGGCCGGTGCACGGCGAGCTCGCAACACCGGCTGCGCAGCTCGACGCCCTGATGAAGGACTCGGACGGTTTTCTGGGCTTGCCGTCTGAGTTGCTTTATTAACCGTCTTTCTTCCACAGCTCAATACCGAGCTCTGTCCTCTCATCGTAATCTCCTTGTATTAATAAGGAATAAACAATTGTGTTTCTGTTATAAATAAGCAGATATATTTCCTTACCCATGCATAGGGATTTAAAAAAAAATGTTCTGACTTAGCATGGATTTTTTTCCCCACTAAATTTCCTGAAAATGATCATTTGCAAAAAACAATCAACAATCAAAAGGCTGCACAGTAAGTAAGGTGCCCTCTGTGTTTCTGTAACATCACCTTCGTTCTTTGGTTTTCATTTGTCTGTGCTATTTAAGTGTAATACGCTGTAATAAATATGATAAATACTACATCATTTAAGGAAATACTTTTAAAGTATCGTTTTGTTTCCAACTACGCACCGCAGACCAGCCGTAGGGCTCCACACAGCAAAGACACAAGTCGGAAGACCTCCAGTCTGATTTTGAACAAGGAATGGGATGTCCTTGGCGGCACAGCTGGTAAAGACCCAGGAGTGAAGGAAAGAAAGCTAATTAGCTGAACAACCTGCTGGTAATTAGAGAAAGGGCAGGACTTTCCCCTCCCTGGGCTGGCAAACCCTATATAAGCCCCAGCACCACAGCAGTTGTGCTGCTGGTGGTGTTTGGGTGACAGTGAGGTGTGCTTTCCACGAGGCAGGTGGGGTTTTTTTCATACGGGGAGCAGGGTGGGAAGGTGCTGTTTGCTTATTTGTGTTGTTTTGGGAGATGTAAACGTTCTGCCCTGGGTGCTGCCGGTGTTCGGGGAGCGGCGTTTGGAGGGGATGTCCTGCTGTGCAGGTATGATGGCCCAGGATGCACCCATGGGTGCGGAGCCCTGGGGCACCGAGGGGCAGGATTAAATCTCTCCCTGTCCTCTAGAGGTGAAGGTTACACTGAGCCCCTCCATCAGCCAGAGGCTGTTCCATGCTTTTTGAAGGGAAGAGCTCCTGTTCCAGCTGGGGCGGTTTTGGAGCTAACACAGTAAACCTGGTGGATAATCTCTAAAACTCCTAAAAGCACCTAGCCTGGGGCTTGGCTGTCCCTGGAAGTGGAAGTAGGAAGAAGAACTGGATGTGTCGAGTTCTGGTTCTTGGTTTATTTTCTTTCCTTTTTCTCCTAAGGTGCAATGGATAGACGGCTTTCAGGTGGCCTTACAGAGAAGCGAGGGGTGAGGCAACACCTCTGCTGGAGGGGTGTTAAATCAGGAGAGGCGAGGGCTCAGATGAGCCCGGTGTGGTCAAGCCCTGGTCACTGGGTACCTTGTGCCCTGACAGGCACCGATGGACCCTGGGGTAAAGGCTTGTACCTTCCCTCCTGGCCTCCAGAGGGATACTGGTTTTGGGGAAAGCTCTCCAATGCTTCAGATGAAGCAGCCCTTGGTGAGCAGAGCACTTGGAGTTAGGAGCAGTAGTGGAAGCTCCTGCCTGCTCCAGAAAAATAAGTCCCCCATCGCAGATTTCTTGGGCGGTGACTTGGAACACATGAAGCTTCAACTCTGTAAAGTTTTTGCTGTGTGCTTCACCCCTCTGCTTTTCACCGAGGGTTTGTTGCCTCCGGTCTTGTCTGCCCGGGCTCCGTGATGCACCCCACAGCCCCGCACGTGGGGCGCAGATGGAAGGGGGAGGCTTTGGGGGACGCTGGGGACCGGCAGCGCTGAGCTGAGCAGGCTGGAGCTCAGCTCCCAGCACGGGGTGACTTGCCTGCAGCAGCGAGAGGAGGAGGAGGAGGAGGTTGATCAAACATATCTGGAAGACCAGATTTGTGCGCGCTTTGAGTGACTCACAGAAATAGCCCAGGCTGCCGTCCCTCCCGGGAAGCGGCCGTGGCCGGCGGTCGCGCCGCCGCCTTATCTTTCCCCCCAAACATCAGAGAACCGATCTTGCTCCTGAGGCCGGGACCTGACAGCCTTGTACATTAGCACTTTTTTAAAGTGATGTCCACTTTTGAAATAGTACCTGTCCCGAGAGTGGTCACTTCATTTGACAAATGCCAGTGATGACAGCTGGACGCCACTTTACAAACTCCAGCCTTCTGCTCGCCCTCCCTCCGGCCCCGCTTGCAGCTCGCCCGCCCCGGGAGAGGCGAGGGAGGAGAGCCGGGCTCCCCTTTGCCGTGTCGAGATATTTGTACGTAGTGCCCTCTCTGAGCCTGCAGCCAGGGGCTTGATGTCTATTGGGACCTTGGCTGGTCCCCCTGGGACACGTGCCCGGATCCCACCAGCAGCACGGTGCACGGACCATCACCAAACAGGGCAGCCGAAGGCGGCGAGCAGGTAGATGGGGATTTTCCCAAAAGGTCGGTGGGGTTTTGTCACCCTCTAATGTCTGCCTGGTGCAAGGAGCAAAGCGTGGCAGAGAAACCAGTCGTCCCCTCGCTACGCAGGAAGGTTGTGGCTGAAACCTTCTGGCTGAGGCTCCTGGACTCTTTGACTGTGCCACTGCCTGGCTCAAAAGTTGTCCCTAGATGTGGTTTTTTGGCCCTGGAGAGACCTTGCTCTGATGCCCAAAAGGGACTTGTCTGGCTTGATGGGGTTGCCCTAGGCACCATGCTGAAGAGCTGAGACAGCCTGGGCAAGAGGAGAGAGGGCTGAGGCTCCTTGTGACCACGCTGCTGAGCAGAGGAGGTGGAAGGGAATTATATCCCTGTTCCCCTAAGCCTGGGCAAGAGCCCTTGGGCTGCTGCTGGAGCACTGCCCGGCTGTACAAGTCGCCCTTAAAACCTGCACTGAAACAATATCATTGAAGACAAATCAAGGAAGATGAGAAACGCTGGAATTTAGGTTGCTTGAGCGATCTTCTGCCCCTTATATTTAAGCAGGAGAATAAATGCACCCATTTCCTGAGATTGGGGCTCCCTGCTGAGGGTTTCCCTGGCAGACGCCTGGCGGTGCTCGCGTGGGGGGTGTGTGTGTGTGATGTGTTGTGTTTACTGTGCACGGGCTGTTTGCGGCACCTATGCGAGGAGGGGGTGTGTGTGTGGGGGGGCAACTGAGACATGGTGCCTGTGCTTTCGGATGCCCACCCGCTGCCGAAATGGCAGTGGGCTGGGAAATTTAAATCTCAGCCTTGTAATTCCGTGGGGATGACCTGTGGGTCGGAGGAGAGGGAGCACCTGGGAAAAGGCTGTGCTCGTCGGGGTCTTCGTTGTCTTCTGTGGTTCCGTGGAGCTTTCGAGTGCCTCGCCGAAGTTTCCCATATTGCACAGCGGGATTTCCGAGAGCGCGGCGTGTGCGGGTGGGCAGCAGGGTGAGTACGTGTTGAATCCTGCGCTCCGGGAAATACCAGCTTCATTGCCCGTGCCCCATGTGCTTCGCTCTGATGTGTCTTGCACCCATGGGTGTGTTTGGATCGCTGCTGCCAGCGATGCTGCGGTTCATGGGCAGGGCCCAGGTGGACGTTTGAGACCTCGGGGCAGCCAGCAAGGCATCCAGAAATCTCCGAGCCTGGTAAAATTTTCAGGCAGAGAAAATGTATTTGGGCAACTCGGGCACAGCTGAACTCTTCTCCTGCTGGTGTGTCGAGGAAAAAGCTCTTCAGGTATCTCCTTGGCCACTCTCTATGGTTTAGTGTATGTTGGTTTTCTTCTTTTCCTTAACTCTGGGGTTCTCCATCATTTGGTCCAACCTCTCCGTGTGCTTCTACACCCCTTCCGCTGCACGCCCTCCCCTCTGGCAGCCCTCTCTCCCTACCCTTACTGTAAATCCTGATGGATAGGGAAGGCTGGGGTGCACCGACTTGACGGAGAGCTGGTACTTCGCAGGAACATGGTTGTCTCTGCTGCTAAATGGCACAGGGAAGTGCTCCAGGCTCATTCGTGCTCCTAGGAAATGGGGATTCTTGGCAACTTGTTCCCAATTCATCAACTCTTTGGCAATTGTGGGGTGGGTGGAAGTAAATCAGATGAATTCTCCTTTTTCTCCCTTGACTGGCTCTTGGATGTTTTCTTCAACCACCAGCTTGTCTCCTCCTGGCCAGCCCGCTGAGATGCCTCTTGGTGCCCACCCCTCTTGATGGGGTGACTCTCCCATGCAGCTGCCGTCTGTCCCCGTATACGTCTCCCTCCACCTCCACGACTCCACCGAGACCCAAGTTATGATGTGAAACTTGGACACGTACGGACAACTGGCACGGCCCAAGCTGAGCCTGTAATTTCCTGGCTCATAAAAATATGAGCTTCCTTCAGGCCCCGGGTCTCCACCAGGTCACACTGATCCGAGTCCCACACCTCCTCCCCAAGGTCCCCCCCAACCCCCCCAAAATATTTCGTGACACCAGCCACGAGCTAGATTTTTTTTTTTTTTTTTAATTGCTCCATATGTTGGAGACACATGGAAAAATGCACAGGAGAAATCCCCTTAGCGAGGGAGTGAAAAGCCACCGAGTTTACAGGGTGTTGCAAATAATCTGAGGCAAAACAAATGTTTTAGGCTGACTTGACTGCCAATTTTGAGTACATTGTTTTAAATGCGGAAGAACAGGCCAAGGGGCAGTTGTTAATGGGCCAGTAATTTTCTTCCTTTCTGGACACCCTAGAGCAACAAATATCAAATATTCCTTGGGAAAGAAATAGTGTGGGGCTCTCTTTATTTAATATATCAAAAGGCATCGTTGACTCGCCCTCATAGGGCGCCGCTCCTTCCAGCGAGGGGCTTTTACAAGCCATAACCTGCGCGCGGAGCGGGGAAGCCACACCGCCGAGCTCGCGGCTTATTCTCGGTGCTGACTTTTATAAGACGCTGGGGGGGGCTTACCACAGACGTGCTTTTTGTAAAGCAGTCCATTAAACAACGCAGCCCGAGCTAAACAGCGGCGGGGGACGGAGCCTCTGGGGGACCTTGCCGAGCCGACCCCTCCGCTTCTGTAGTAAACTCGGCAGCATCCCACTCACGGCTCAAGCGGCAAAGAGCCCGTACAGAGAGGTTAATGTATTGCTGCAGAGAAGGTCAAGTACGAAAAAGACCCAGGTTGGGATTTTTCCACAGCGTTTGGCTGTTGTTACGGGATCAGTTGGCCAAACCGTCCCTGGTCTGTGTGGTTTTATTGCTGGTGGTGGTCTGAGGCTTCTGGGATCCCTGTTGAGAAGGTTTCCCTCTTCGAGTGTTGGTGTGATCTTTGGGGGTATTACATGGGTCTGCAGCCCAAGGAGAAGCGGCCGTGTGCCGGGCAATGGTCCCCAACCTGCCGCAGGGGACTTGATGTAGCTTTGTGTTCCCACCTCTGTGGCACGGTGTGGCTGCGGTGGCTCCGGTCACTCCGGGGAGCTGCGTGATGATTTCTCCAGCTACCACGCAGGGACAGGAGCATTTCCTGGAAACTATGTCAGACAGAGCCAGCGTGAATTTTGATGATAAATTGTCTCTCTCCTGGGCTGCGAGAGGAGGGAAGGAGCTGTTGCCTTTCGTCATTGAGTGCGGGACTCACGCTTAACAGCGCGAGCAGGACTTGCTGTTCGCACGCAGTGGGAGCGTGGTGGTGCAGGAGCTCGGGCAACAATGGTCGGGGTCTCTGCTGGCACCGGGAGGTCTCTGGATGCTCACCGGGACAGTGTGGGTGAGAGCAGGGCTAGCACAACGATGCCGTATGGTTTGGATTGAACAATTCAGTTCGGAGACTGCGGTTTGAAACAGCCAAGCCAAAAGTCCCCGTGGTCTTGCTTGGACCAAGGAGACTGAGAACCCCCAAAGCTCGCTGCTGCTGCCAGTGTGTGTCGCGGCGGTCAGCAGCTCCGGAGCAGAAGGGGAAAGAGACAGGGAGGGTGTTTCACGTATCCTTCGTAATTAGCGCTGCTGAGCTCAGCCGCCTCTCCCCCTCGCCGCAGCAGGCGGCGATGGTCCCACCTGCCGGGGGTGGTGGGGCTCCTGTTCCCTGGCTCGAGCTCCTCTGAAATCCCATCGTCGCTCTTGGACGCTCCTGTTGGTCCTGGCGCAGTCTCCACCTGGGCTCCCGGGTCTGCCCAGGTGGGCTTTGGCCACAAGGCAAAGCCTGTGACTCTGGAAGAGCAGGCGATGCTGTCGGAAAGCTGCGGCTCCATGGGGTGTGGGGGGGACAGTGTGTTCCGGAGGGATTTGGGGAGGAGGAGGGGGACTCGCCTTCCTGGGAGGGTCACAGAAAAGGGGTTGTGCTGGCTGGCTGGGCAGGGGCCACAGTCTCCGCAGACCCTGGTGGCACATGCTTGGGGACATCAGCTGCTGGATGTCCCAAACTGGAGAGGGCAACCAGCCCTCCCGTGAAATTCTCAACTCTTTCCGAGCTCCAGATCTTCATGACTTGTGGCAGGGTGTTCTCCGATTGGATCACAGGTTTAAAGGGGGGGGTGGAAAAAGTCTTTCCTGTTTAAAACCCGCCACCTGATCAGCACCCTGAGGTCCTCTTCTTGCAGTGTGAGAAAGGATGAGCAGGTCCCCTGTCCGCTCTCCCTGCCCAGCATCTGTCTGCCCACACCAGTGCTGGATGTGGGGGCGGGGGGGGCTGCTGGGGGTGGATGAACAGCAAGAGCAGCTCGGGGTGAAGATGTGACACTCGGATAGCTGGGGACCTGAGGAAGGGGTCGGGGCTCCACGTTTGAACGCTGAGCTGCAAAACTGGGCTTGGTGGTTGTGAGGTGGGGAAAAAACCCTCCGGCATCCCCGCTCCATCTGCTTTCCCCTGCCTGCCTGGTTTTACTACGGACAAAGCGGAGAAGAAGGGATTAAGCACTCGCTTTTCGCGGAATCCAGGAGAAGCTGTTGATGGGCAAAGCCCCCATGAGCGCAGACCCCGGCATGCAAAGGGCACAGGCACTTGCGTTCTTCTTCTCTTTCTGAACCTGCTGGTGTTTTTTCCAGAAAAAGCCATCCAGAGCATTTAAACGAGCTCTTTTCCATCCCCTCCAGCCCTCGCAGGCAGCAGGATGGAAATCCCGGGACACTCAGCCCGCTGGGTGCAGAGGGTGGGCATCACCCGGCCGTGGCAAAGCTCCGGGTGGACTTCAACTGGGGAGGTGGGAGGGAAGGAAAGAAACAAACCAAAAATTTTAACATTAAATTTGGCCTTGCTGAACGCCACTGGTGTCCTTCCTCTGCAACGGCTGCCCTTGGTCCTCAGCTCCTGTCACTTGCCGTGGTCTGAGCAACTTCGCGCTGGCCGAGGAGGCTGCAGGCAGCGAGGAAAGACCCGTGTCTGCTTGTCCTTCCCCGAGTGCTTTCAGTGTTGCACTCTGAGCTTGAGGCTTTTACCTGTTGGCAGGTCTTCTACTCCCTGCCGGGGCTGGGGGAGGAAAAGGGGTCACTACAGAAAACGCTCAAGCCTTCCTGCTGATCCGAAAGAACTTGGCACTGGTTGCACTTTTCAACAGTATTTTTAGCTGGGGGGAAAAAGAAAAAAAAATACAGACCTGACAATATGGGAATGTTGTGGGAGGTCCAGGCTCTCTGTCATATTGCTTTAGAAAACTGAATTTCCCCTCGAGTCCAAACCGCTCGCCTCTCTGTATTTGCAGAATAGCCCTGTCATTTGTCTGCTTCGGAGCAATCTTGACTTTTAATTTTTCTAATCCTGAATTTTGAGGGGTGTTTTTGTTCGAACCGAACAAATAATTTTGGAGCAAAGTATCTTGAGGAGTCCATGCTTTAAAGAAATTTCCAATTTACTTACTTGCAAAACCAGGGTGTTTTGTTCTGAACCAGGACAATATTATTCAAAACCCCTCTGTACTAATTCAGCTGAACGTTTTCTTGCGTGGATACTTACTATTGCACTCCAGAGCCAGAAAGCCTATAATTATTAGTTTGAAAGCAATTTATTCTACTCATTTTTGATCTGAAGAGTCTGGCTTACAGGTCTCTGGGTGGATGAAAAATTGAAGGACAAATGATTCCAGTCCAGGAAGGGGTTCAGGACTGGGACCGCGAGGGCTGGTCCCGTTGTACTGTGCTGAGCGTCCCCAGCATCCCCTGGTCCAGCACTGCTCACTGCGGGGATGCTGCAGCCGGGGGTTTCCATGGAAACGGGAAGATGCTGAGTCTGAGATGCAGTTTGGTCCCCGTTGGTGTTGCAGGGGACGAGGTGGCATGGCCGGAGCACCCCAGAAAGGGACAGGGGGGGAACCCTCGGGGCAAGCTGTCCCCAGCCCGGCGGGGGGCTTTCGGGGGGCTTCGGGCGAAGGGTACGGGTGACATCTTGTGGCGACGGCTCCTCGGTGGGGCTGTGCAGCGATGGGGACCGCAACAGCAGAGGCTGCTCGGCCGTTCCGGCTCAGATCCCGGAGCCTGGAATGGGGAGAGCTCCTCCGGGCCCTGGGGCTGCAGCCTTGCCCTGAGGCTTCGCTGCTGGCTCCTTCCCGGAGCACCCACACGTCCAGGCACAGCTCGGGCTCGGCCAGGGCCGGAGGATGAAGGTGACGGTGGTGAGGCAGCCCCAGTGCCCTGCAGAAGGCTAAAATCCTTTCCCCCTCCCACTTTTGCCCATCAGCATCCGTGCCAGCGAGTGAAAATGTCAGCCATCCTAATAAGCGCAGATATGGCCAGGTTTTCCCGGGTTCGTGCCTTGATGGGGACACGGGGTGCTCGGTTTAGTCCACCCTGATGCTCGGAAGCAAGACCTTGTCCTGCCCAGTGGAGGGTCTGTAATCAAATGTGAACTCACTGCTGCGAGATGCCATGGAAGCCAGAAACATCAGTGGGTTCAAAAGGGGCCGGAAACCCTGAGAAAGAAGAGGGCTGTTTGTCGGGGGATGTTTAACACCGTGGTTTGAAGATAACTTGGGATGTCCCTAGAGCGGCAGCTGAGGCTGGAGTAACTCCATGCACGTCTTGCTTCCTTGCCCGAGTACCTGACGCCAGCTGGTGCCCGGAGGAGGATGCTGAGCCAGCTGGGTGTTTGGACTGGCCCCCTGTTGCTGGTTTTTCTGGAATT
This sequence comes from Burhinus oedicnemus, assembly GCA_008921705.1. Lineage (NCBI taxonomy): Eukaryota > Metazoa > Chordata > Aves > Charadriiformes > Burhinidae > Burhinus > Burhinus oedicnemus. Next base: position 59,508 of record VFFE01007987.1, on the reverse strand, counting down.
CATGTCTTTTGGGAATCTGTTTCAGTCCGCGATGTTGAGATATGGCATCGGGGCAGAGTTCATTCACGCCCCAAACTGCAGCCAGTGCCTGTCCTTGCGCTCTGGTATGCGGAGGAGGGATAGCACCCTACTTTCTTGGGAGACAGGGAGGGTTTAAAAGTGTCTGGCTCTTCAGGGCTTTGCTCTCGCTGCTTATTCCGTAGAGGAAAAGGTTAATCCTTGGGCGGGGGTGATGGCTGGGACTGTGCCACTGCTGAGCAGCTCAGGGATTTTCTTATTCCCCTTGAGTGTGGTTTGTCCCCTGGCTCCCAGCACCCTCCTGCTGCCATCCCGGTTCCCACGAGTGACAGGGACCTGCCTCCCCTGAGCTGCCACGGGAGCAGCCCCCACCTTTGCAGCCAGCAATGCCCAGCGTGTCCTTGGCGTCTCCGTGCCTCCAGGCACCCAACGCTCCAGAGCAGCTCCAGCAGCAAGCAAGGAATAAAGCGACCCTGGGGATTTTGGTCCCTGTGTGTCACTGGGCACCTGCTCTTTGGCTCAGAGATGCCTTCCCTGACCGTCAGCAGCATGAAGCGTGGTCCGTCTCCTGCTCTGCGGGTGTCTTTTTGGTGGCACAAGGTCCTTGGTTTGAGTCCCCATGGCTTTTTGGGGTAGGACCTTCTTGGTTCCTACAGCTTGAGTGGAAGCAGGACTCGAGGTGCAGCTGGGGTTTTGTACGTAATGGGGGGGCTGTAGGTACTTCGGTGCTGTAATTAGGTGGCTTCGGTAGCGCTGTAGGGAAGGAGCCATGGGGCGAGCACCTATTTTGGGGGTTGTGGCTCTCCTCTTCCCCCGTGGACCCACGTGGGGTGGTGGGTACTTCCCATAGCGACTTTTGAGAGCACCTCTTTGGGCGGCTGAGTTGATGGAGGGTTAATGAGTCGAGAAGGCCCCCCGCTTCCTTGGTGGATGGAAAGGTTTAACTCTACCCTGCCTCAGCCACCATTTTTCTGGTCGGGTGGGCAGGAAGCTTTAAAATGCCACTTTGGCTGGCAGAAAGATGGGGGCCAAGGGGAAGGGCGAAGAAAAAAGCTTTTACTTCCAAAAATAACTCTGGAACAAAATGAAGAGGTCGGAGGGCGAGCGGGGAAACAGAGAAGTACCTTCCCCAGGGGCCAGCGCTGAAGTTTTCATCCTCTGAGTACCTGCGGATGGAAAGCTTGGCTTTATTAAAGACCGTCCCCCCGCTGCCGGGGCTAAAACAAGCTGTGGCACGGTGAGTGCCGGCACGTGTGAGAGCAGCCGGGTGACCGTGGCACAGAGCATCTTCCTGCCCTTCCTCCCCACCGGCTCTTTGTAGTCGAGCCTCCCCCAGCCCGTCTTCTAACCAAATTTTTCTCCTCCGCGCAATCAGAGCCGGGATGCAGTGGGGCATGGGTGGGCAGGCAGGGCGGTGGTGGCATCATGGTGTCGGCCACGTCTCTGCTGGTGGGAGCTCTGACCGGCTGGGTCGCTGGCTTTCGCAGGGTGATGCTGCAGCTGCTTCTCAAGGCCAGGACTCCCACGATGGTGGCACGGGGCAGGAGGGGGGGACACCAAGGGACTCCTCTGCTCCGCTGGTCCCTTACCCATGCGTGTGCTGGTGTGTGCCCGGGCACAGGGCTGGTTGTCTTGGAGATGAAGGTGGGACAGGATGGGATTGCCCAAAGGGTGGAAACATTGGTGATGCTTCACCAGGCTCTGGCGTACGGGAGGGGAGACGAGCGGAGAGGGAGAAAGGATTGGGGTCTTCTGTGCGTGAACCCAAGGGGAGGCATGAGGACATCTGACATCCCCTTAGGTGGGGACCGACCTCCAGCTCCCCCGTACAGAGCAGGATTTGATTTGGGCAGAGAGAGGCGCTGGGGCCACGTCTCTGCTTGTCATGGGGGAGCTCTGGCTGGAAGTGCTACGGGTGGTGGGAGGAGGAACTGGCTGCTCTGCCGGCTTCCCCCCCCCTGCCCACAGTGTCCCACCCTTACACCAAGCTCTGGGCTTCCTGAAGAAGCCGTTCCCTCCAGCTTGGTGCTGAGCTGGTCAGAGGGAGCGCCTGTGCCAGCAGTCCCCAAGCCATGAGATCCAGGAGCTGGCACAGCCCTTGAGCACCAGGACACAGGGATATCCTGAAAAAATCAGGATAACACCCCAAAGGGTGTCTCCTGGCCAAGAGCAGGCCATCCTGCCGGCATCCCTGCAGGGCACTGTGGCCTCACAGGCAAGGCGAGCACAGGGGCTGTCCTTGCTCCCCCACCCTGGCACCCATCCCTGGACCCAGCATCCATCCCTGCCCACCATGGGAGGGCCTGGCCTGGGGGTCCTGGCACCTGGTGCTGCAAACGCCACCTCTGCTGCCTGGGACCCTCCCCAATAAAAAGAGATTTACGAAAGAAGAAGATGCAGAGGGTATTTCCCAAAGCAAGCGTTGGGTGGGCATTTTATCGCTGGCGGTGGCCGTTGTGCCAGGAAATACTGTTATTCCTTCCCTTCCCAAAGCTGGGAGATGATAAACACTGGGGTCTGCCTCCATTCAGCTGTGATCCATCAAGGCGGAGGGGGGGACTCGCACCAGAGAGCGGGTGAAGGGAGGTCGGTGATTGTGTAAACAGGCACTTTAGAGTTCACCCCGAGCTGGTATTACTGTAATTCATTAGAGGTGTCAGCCCGCTTTGTAGTTCCATGCTTGGAGACCCCCTCGCCTGGCAACTTCTAACATCCCAGCCTTGCCAGCAGAAAAATAAACTGCAGGCGACGGCTTTGCAGGAGACAAAGTCGCAGTTGCAGCATCACCCTGGAAGGGGGAAAAAAAAAAAAAAAAAAGGTGAGATTTAGCATCTCTGCATGTTTTCAGTCCGGGGTCTGTCGCACCGATGAAGGCTCCTCCTCCGCTGGGGCACCTGGTGTTGAAGAAGTCCTATTTGCTCCTGCCAAATCGATGCTGAGTGAGATGCAACGTGGTGCCCTGACCAGGCTGGTTGGGCAGAGCCCACCCACTGCTGAAGTTACCCAAATTGCCTGGGGTGGGGGGGGGAAAGGCATAAGGGCACTGAATGCTGTGCGCTTTCCCGCAGCCCTGGCTTTGCTTTGAGGGACCCCAAAAGTTGGGGAGCACGGGAGCCTGCTGCCTCCCCCTGCGCATCGGGACCTGCGGGCTGATTCATCTCTGCGGAGCATCTTTTCCCACTGGGATCAAACCCCTCGCACCGAACCCCCGCCAAATAGATATCCCCGTTCTCCCTAGGGTGGTGTGGTGTTCGGGGAGCCCGCGCTCTCCTCCGCAGCCCACCTGGCTGCCGGGCTCGGTGGGAAGGTCGGTACCTCTTGTGAGCTTCCAGGGATGGAGCGGGGTTTTGCAGGGAGCCCCGTGTGCCGGAGGAGGAGGAGGAGGGTTGCAGCGCTCTCCTGCATCGGAACAGCTTGTTCCCGTCCCCTCGCCAGCTTGCTCTGCTGCAACCCTTCACCTGGCTTAAAAGGGCACTAAAATCCCCCCTCCCAGCAGCGGGGAAGCCCGGTGCGGTACATAAACCGCCGGAGTCGTCCGGTGAGCGGCTCGTGCGGTGGCTTAGAGGGCTGTAAACACCGAGGAGGATGAAGCACTGCTGAGGACAGCCCGGGGGCTGCAGCAGCTCGGATGGGCACCCTGGCAGGGCGGTGGTGATGCTGAAGACCAAGCTCCAGAGAAAGGAGGGAGCAATGTGGTGTTTCGCTCTGCCCGGCGGGTGTTAACACCTCCCAGGCAGGGTGAAACTGCTCCTTCCCACTCAAATATCCCTGTAGGTGTGCTCGCTAAAGCAGATGGAAGTGTTGGACGGCTGTTCCCGCACCGGCTCCTGCACGTTGCCGTACCCAGGAGGTGCAGCACGCTCTCCGAAGAAGACTTGTGGCCTCAGCTGTGTGTTGACAGAAGATGAGCTGAAGGTTGTGAGTCCTCTGTGGGCAGGGCTGCGCTCTCTGCCTTGGTGGGGCTGCTCGGGGTGACCCTGTGTGGGACCGTGGCATGCCGGTCAAGTCCAAGGTCACCTCCCAGCGCTGGGGGCACTGTCCCCACCGATGTGATAGCAACAGGCAAGTAAATGCGGCGAATTCAGATCTGCTGCCCGATCTGGGGACCTGGTGAACCCCCTCTAGGGAACCGGTTTACTTCATCATCAGCCTGCAGATGACACGGCAGCCGGGTTTTCTGGCTTTCCCAGCGTCAGGGGGTTGGAAGTAACTTTTCTGTTTGTAAGGAATGGTTGAGGTGCACACGACGTGAGCAGTTGGGGCTGTGCATACACAGGAGTGAAATCCCTGGCACAAATGTGAGATTTTGCATCTCTAGAAAGCCCAACAGGTCTGAAGCTGCAGCAGAGGAGCTGGTGTGGGGAGACAAACTAATGGCCTTAGCCCTAGATGTTGGCCCCCTGGATGATTTTTATATTTGGTGTGAGAATCTTCTTAATGGATTCCCGCGTTTCTCTTTTATTTCATGCTTCGGATTTGCATGTTTTCAGGCCAGGCTGTGTTGCACTAACGAAGGCTCCTCCTCCACTGGAGCACCTGCTGTTGAGGTCCTACTTGCTCCCACCAAACCGATGCCGAGCGAGATGCAACGCGGTACCCTGACCACGCTGGTTGGGCAGAGCCCACCCACTGCTGGCATTACAGAAGTTACTTAGATAGAACAGCGTGGGGGCACTGGACGCGCTTTGGGGTCGGTGAGGACGTTTGGATCTGCTGCAAGCCTGTTGAGAACCCAGCAGTTCCGTGTGTCTCACCTGCTGGAGCGAGGCTGGCTCCCTAGGGAAGGGACGTGCGCTCCGGATGGGGTGGGAGGAAGAACCGACCTTGGGATGCGATGGAGCCGACATCACTAGTGGGCTTTGCATCAAGCTCCGGTGCTCTGCTCAGTGAGGAGGGGGAGCGGTGAGCCCGGGGCAGCCTGCGGAGCGTCAGCTTGTTTGGCCTTCAAGGCTACGAACAAACACCTATTAACCCGGGGGACAACTTCCATTTCTCCCTCATCTGCCTCCTCAACGCCACAACCTACTCTAATCCCATCTCTCCCCTTGCTGACCTCATTGCTGCGGTGTCAGAGGGCCGCGTTCCCAAATAAATCCCACCTCTCCTGCCCCGTTGCTGGACGGGGGGGGGAGTGTGTGTGGTGCTGGCGGGGGAAAACACGTCCGCGATGGACCCGCTTCTGATGCCTTCGCGCTGGAACAAGAAAACAAGTGTCGGCTCCCAGCTCTGTAGTCGCTAATAAACCATCTGGCATTGCTTATTTTAATTGCGTCGCGCTCCGATGGAGGGTCGGCGAGGAGAGAGGGTGCCCTACATTCTCGCACGCGGCATTTGGTCAGGGATAATTGCGCTGTGCGAGCGGCGGGATCCCAGCGCCGGGGCCTTTGATTCCCGGCCAAGGGAGGCAGGTGCTTTCAATATTCACCCTGCTAAGCCTCTCTGATAGGGAAAAGTGTTTGCAAGATGCATATGGTGGAGGAGAGGCCGAGGAGGGAGTGGGTAGGTGACAAGTCCTTGGTCCGGGCTGTCCCGCAGCCGTCCCTCGGCGCGTCTTGCCCTTCCCGTGCTGCCTGGCCACGTGTTTGCTGTGTGCGGCTCTCCCCGGGTGTCAGCGGTGGCCTGTCACCCCGCGCTGCCTCGGAGCAGCTCAAGCGGTGTCCCGTGCTTTCCCCTGCCTTCCCGTAGCTCCCTGCTGCTGCCCCCGTGCTCTCCCAAATCCTCCCCTCCATCCATGCCCAAGCACCAGTTTGCCTTTTCGGGATGGGACGGGGCAGCTGCATCCCTGCGCCGAGGGCTGTTTCTGCAGCTCGGGGAGCCTCTGGCCACCTCCATAATTCACATAAAAGTGAGGATCTTGGCATGGTCCTTGGGTTGCTCCTAGTGCCAGGTATGGTGAGGGGAGGCTGCGGCTGCATCCCTGGCTGTGTCACCAGGCTTTGCCCTTCCTGTGCCTCAGTTTCCCTTTCTGCTCCTCAGTTTCCACGCTCAGCTTCCAAGCGCTGAGACGCAGGACTGTGCGGGCGTAGCTGTAGATGGAGGCTGCCATCTTTGGTTTGTTACCAGGTGGGGAAAAAAGGCACTTTGTGGCCTGTGGGATATTTTGGCAGGCAAATCCTTTGGGCTGGGACTTGTGTGATGTGAGTATATCCATGGGGACGCGGCAGTGCTCATCAGGCTTTCCCTCCCGCCTTATTTCTCCTTACTGCGGATCTCGTTTTTCTTGCAAACCTTTCCCAGGAGTCTTCAGCTTCACTCGCTCCCTGGGGACACCCAGCACCCCCCAGCCCCGCGTTGTGCTGGCACCAGCAGGGACGATAAAGCAGGTCTGGCCCAGGGGCACAGCACCGCCTTGTCCCATCAGTGCGGCACTGGGGCTGGGTTCCCCTCTCCCTGGCTGCTGCCTCTCCTGGTCCACAGTGGGACATCTCAGATGTCCCTGCTTGCCATGACAGCTCCTCCATGTGCCTGGGCTTTGCTGCGGAGATGGCCAGCAGCATCACAGCACGGAGCATCGCCACTCCGGGAGCCGGCTGGGAGCATAACCCTTGAGCTGCCGGTCTGTTCCTGCCACTCTTTGCCTCCCGAACCCTCCGTGCCAGCCCCATCAGCTCTCAAGCCCAAAGCCCTCCGTCCACACAAAACAGGCTCATCCCTGCCGGATCGTGTGCGAGCAGACGTTTTCATGTCTTTATTTTCCCAGGGTTTGCTGATAAATCCTGTCTCCGTAACCCCAGCCTTGATTGACTCATTATCAGGCAACGCGCGGCGAGGAAGCGACCCGTGACCCTGCCTGGGGAGATGGGGTGACCCCGCGGGAGTAACCCTTATCGGCCCTTTTTAAAAGCTTCCCTTTTTAACATGCCGAGGGAGCCTCGGCCACACCGAGCAATACCTAAAGAGCGATGGGGTGGAGGAAGGTGTGGGAGGGGTGAGGACAAGGGGGTGCAGGAAGCATCAGGCACGTGGGGTGGGATTATTTCTGCTGGCGGCGTCTGAGGGTGTTTGCTGAGATTGGGAAGAGCCTCTGCCTGGGTGAAAACGTCGCCCCGGTTCCCATCGGAAGAGCCGAGCATCGCGGTGGAGTGGGGCTGGATGTGGCTTTGGGGGGGCTGAGCGCACCCTCACCCGAAGCCTTGCTGGGTCCACCCGCTTTGCGCAGATGGGCTTCCCGGCTTCCCAGCGGGGTTATCAGGAGAAAGCTCCCCGGGAGATAAGAGCATCCATGGAGGAAGGTGACATCAGACAGGCTCTGCCTTGGGGCCAAGCCCGCAAACCAGGCTGTCCCGCGCGCTGCCACCCGGGTGCCTGGGATGGAGAGGAGGCTGTGGGCTGTGTCCTCGCTGTCCCCAAACCCTGGGTGTGTATTGGGAGGGGGCTAATTTATCTTCCCTTTTCCTCCCAGCTGTTTTTATAGCAAGCGACCTTTCAACCCTCGCCTCATCTTTACGGAGGCGATAAAAGTGTTAGGGCATTACTGATCCACTTTCCCTTCGGCATCCCCTCCCGGGGGGCTGCAGGAGCTGCAGGGTTTGGTGTGTGCCGGGCTGGCGGAGATGCTGGCAGGGGCAGGCAGGGTTGCTCAGCGCGTGGGAGCAGGGATGAAGCCACGGAGGGCAAAAGAGGAGGTGGAAATCCCATTGCTTGCCTTGCTGCAGAGAGTATAACACCTTGCTCGGGACAGAGCCCCGCGAGGCAGACGGGAGCGACCCTCCTGCCCCTCACCCTGTGTCAGGGCACGGATCGCTCCCTTCGATGGGCCGAGGGCCGGCTTGCCTGTGTGGGTCGCTGATCCGACCCCCCAGCTGCCCGGCAGGGATTAGCGGGGATGGGTTTTTGCCAAGTCCTGGCTGTCACTGTGTTCCCACCTTTGATCAGGAGTCGGCATTCCTGAAGTGCTCCGTCTCCCACATGTTGCGCTGATCAAAGGCAGCTGTTGCTTGGACCCTCCCCTGAGTCCATTTACACACACCCAAAAAATACAGAAATACAAAGGAAACTGAAGGAGGTGGAAGAGGTGACGGATGGAGGAGAGACCAGGCAAGGGGGAGCAGCAGGCAAAATCCTTCTCCGTGGTCTCCTCATGGAAGGGTCCCATCCACAGCCATCAGGAAGGCTGGTGGGGAGTCTGCTGTGGGTCTAAAAAGAGATGCTGGAGTCTGGCTTGGGGTATCCTGGGAAAGAGTCAGACCAGATCTGTCATCTGGAAACGGTGGGTGATGGCACTTGCCTGGGCCAGATGCAGCTGCGGCAGAGCATAGTCAACATTCCCCATGGCTTTAGGTGGCATCAAGATGGAGACTGGGTGAACCTCTCTTTTAAGCCCTCTCTGATCCCAGCAGTTTGTGTGTGCTCGATGCCGAGGTCCACGCAGTCTCCTCTGGAGGACCGCGGATAGCTGTGCTAGGGAGAGATGTTCCTGGAAGCATGTGGGCTAGTGGTGATGTTCCTCACCAGCCCACGGGCAGAGAAACACCATGAGGGGTCTGATCTTATGGACCGTGTCCCCCAGCTCTGCCAGTCACCAGCATCAGCTGCTTCAAAGGGAGAGGAAGGAGGTCTGAGACCTGCTCTGGTGGTGGCTCCTCTCCAGGGCAAGCGTGGTCCCATTAATTGTGTTTTGGCAGATGATTTATTGTTTGTGCACATGTTTTACTTCTGCTCCCCAGCTTCTGTAATGCAAAGGACTTGGACTATCTGGGTTTCCAAGTCCTTTCTGAATCACAGAATCACTGGGGTTGGAAGGGACCTCTGGAGATCATCTAGTCCAACCCCCCTGCCAGAGCAGGGTCACCCAGAGCAGGGTGCACAGGATGGTGTCCAGGTGGGTTTGGAATGTCTCCAGAGTCGGAGACTCCACCACCTCTCTGGGCAGCCTGTTCCAGTGCTCTGCCAGCCTCAAAGGAAAGAAGTTCCTCCTCGTGTTCAGATGGAACTTCCTATGTTCAAATTTGTGCCTGTTACCTCTTGTCCTATCACTGGGCACCACTGAAGAGAGACTGGTCCCATCCTCCCAGCACCCTCCCTTTAAGTATTTATCGGCATTGATGAGATCCCCCCTCTGAGCCTTCTCTTCTCCAGACTAAAAAGACCCAAGTCCCTCAGCCTTTCCTCACAAGAAAGATGTTCCAGTCCCCTGATCATCTTTGTACCCCTCTGCTGTCCCCTCTCCAGCAGTTCCCTGGCCTTCTTGAACTGGGGAGCCCAGAACTGGACACAGTACTCCAGATGTGACCTCACCAGAGCAGAGTAGAGGGGGAGGAGAATCCTTCTCCATGGCAAGCCTAGCTGGTGCCAGCGGCTCGTTTGTGCTCAGAGACCTGATGGGGGAAAGCTCTCCTGCCTTTCCTCATCCTCGCACCCATCTGCTTCTTACTCAGCGTTACAGTTTAGCTTCAAAGCGTTGAAAAGACGCAATCTCCGCCCCAAAACTGTGGACACGGAGAGGGCAGAGCACAGGACACATTTGCAGACTGTTTCCTTAGCTGAGGCAGGCTGGTTCAGGTGACGGTTTACCTGGTTGAAAGCCAAATTCTGCTGCCCACGGTGACACTGCGGCAATCACATCCTCCAGGCAAGGACGAAAGCATCCGCTCCCTCTAGCAGAGGGTCCGGCAGACCAGGCTGGGCGGTCCCAGCTGCCCAGGGATGAAACCCTTCGGAAGGGCAATTTGTCCTCCTGCTCCTCCTTTGGCCCCATCTTGTTGTGCAGCGCACCAGGGGCACCTGTACCCGGCACGGCATTTCCAAACCCCAGCTATACCATTAAAGGCAGCCTTTTATTTCCTTTCTCCAGGACTGGGCGGGACAATTTGCTCCTACGAGGAGGGTCCAGCCATCTCTGCTCCCAAAAGCTAATGTCTCCAGCAGCAAAACCAAGGAGGTTTGGGCAACATTTCCAATGGTGTTAATACAACATTACCCGCGTAAGCAGAGTGTCTCGGTGGGGTGCCAGTGCACCAAAACCAGGCGGTCAGTGTTGCTGGGTCACATTCATCCCTATCATCGCTGGTTATCTGTAGGTTAATTTAATCAGCTGAAGAAGGTCCTCAGCCAGTTTACAGCCCTCTGCGGTAATCCCCTGAGGCTGAGTTTTGCTCATTATCCACATCTAAAAGCAAAGAGAGGGACTCAAGGTCTGAGTCTCAAGGAAACTAAGCATCCCATAGCGCTCGCTGCCGTGGAGGGGTTGGGGGTACGCTCAGAATTCCCCTGCGACACCAAAACCTGCTCGGCAGCACCCCGCAAGCGCCCGATGGGCTGCCGGACAAGGCTGCACAGGGGATGCTGTCCTAGCGAGGGTGACCCTGGCTCAGACGGCTCTTACCTCCCCTGTTCACCTTCACCAGCGTCCAGCGGTGGCCGAGGCGCTCCCGATCAGACAGGCATGAAGGGCTCCTTGGGGCTGCGCTTGTCCTTCTCGGGCAGGGCTGGCAGCGCCTGCCTCCAGCCCGGGGCAGTCGAGGGCAGGCTGGCTTGTCACCGCAGCAGCCATCCCAGCTCGGGGTCACGGCTTTGCCTGCCTGGGATGGCAGGAGTGACAGGCTGTGCTGTGGCACCTGGGGAAATTAAGGAGAAACCTCTGGTGCCTCTTTGGACACTGCGGGAGGTGTAGACCAAGAGAAGCAGCTCCCCGAAATTCGCAGTAGACTTTGCATCTGACCTGTCTCTTATCATACCTAGGGATAGACGGGATCTGTGGCAGCTTCTTTCTTTCTCTCCTTCTCAACAGCACTTTACCCCCGGTTCACCTCCCTGAGCACGGCGGCGGGGACCTTTTGCCCTTCCACCCACACCTGCCTCTCCCCACTGAGACATGCCCCCGACACCGCGGTCCCTTGCCCTAACCCTGCTTTCCAAAGTTCAGCTGCTTGGCTGCAGGCAGCCCATAATACCATTTTACAGCAAGGTGACCCCTGCTCTTTGGCGCTTGTGCAACCCCCTGTCCGGCCGGCCGACGAGCCGGCCACCTAACGCGTTGTGACAGGTCGACTGGAAGGAGCTCGCGGAGGGACCACCTCTTCCCCCTCCTCTCGGCGGTGGGGTTGACAGAGCGTTGGGTCCCCCTCTGCCGAGCGTGGAGGGGGGGCAGCGATTTGGAGGAGTGAGGGCGAAGGGACAGTCATCACCCAGACCTTGCCACCAACCCATCGGACACTCCAACACAGAGCTACCAGGTGGGACAGGAGGGCAAACCTGGTGGGTTGATGCTGTGTCACCTGTGCCAGGCATGTCACCTCCCAGTCGTCCTCTGCCTCTCGTTGCTATAAGCCAGCGTAAGAAAGAAAACTTGGACGGAGTTGCTTCGTCTTTCATTTCCCCACTCAGCTCCCGGCGTAGCTGCCCGCGTCCATCCCACGTGCTGCTGGGGATCTCCCACCGGGAGCAGGTCTGGCACTGCTGCGGGGACAGTCGGTGGCATGGGGACAGGAGCATCTCACACTGGCATCCTCAAAGATAATAGTTTCCACGGGGAAGAAAACAAAAAAACCCCAATTTATTCAGTCTCTTCCCCAGTTTCCGCTTTGGAGTGCGGGCTCTTTGACCCGCACCCAGTGAGCCATCCGAGCTGGCTGTACAACACCCGGCCTGCTCCCTTCCCGTGCCGTGTGCCAGCAGCAGAAGGGTCAAGGATGATGTTCAGGACAGATATTCAAGCACTGGGAGCTGCTTTCCAAAACCTCCTTTGAGCCTTCTCAAGATGGGGCCTCAGTTTCCCTCTTGTCTGCCCGGGGCTGGGATCTCTGATCAGGAATGAAGCTGCTTTGGGGGAAAGACCTTCCATGGCACAGCAGAACCACCTGCTGAAGGAGCAACTCTTATCTCTCTGATGCCCCCAAAATCTCCAGTTTTGCTGGAAAGAGGATGTTCTTGCAACTCTCACCTTTGTAAACTTCAAATCTTGACCCACCCTGGGGAGCAGAAACCACAAAGTTTCTAAAATCGGAATTTGTAACGTTTGTCCTTCTGTATTGCATCTTTGCATCTGGGGAGGGCTAAAATATGTTGTTTACAAAGAAGCGAGATTAGCAAAGTTGAGCATCTTCATGGACTTTGCAAAACCCTTGTCCCCACATGGACACTGAGGCTTCTTTTCTGGGATCAAGAGTCAGCTTGGCTACCTCTGTCCCAGCTTCCGTGGAGAACTGGCTCTTTCTGGTCCCAGGCACCCTCAGAGGACACAGCCTCCGGAGCCGAGCGCTGGGGTCAAGCTCTCACCTGGGGAAAATCAACCCCAATTTCAGGAGAGGTTCCTAGGAGGGAAATTGCAGCCCCGGGTGAAGTTGTGGCCGGAGGTGAGGACCCACCGAGTGCGGGATGGCCGGCTATGGCCGGGGTACGTCTCTGTCCCTGCTGTGCCTGGTCAGGAGGCAGGGACAGGCGAGGACAGTGCTGCCTGGCCAGCGCGGGCAGGAGCCGGGCACCGCTGCCGGCTGCGAGCGGCAGGTGAGGAGGAGATGGAGAGGGAGAGAGGGGGGCAAGTGTCTTGGAGAGGACGGGAGCGACAAGGGCAAGGTCTGGATGTGTTAGTGATGGTGCGAGTGTGGCTCTGTCAGTGCCAGCCTTCATCCCAAGTGACAGGCCTGACAGCCCGGCCAAGGACGAGGCAGGAGCAAAGGGCAAGGGGGGGAGGGAGCCGGGCCCCGGGTACCGGTGACACCTCACGGAGACCCCTTGGAAGGGCTAGGTGAATGGGAGCAGGAGCGTCTCCTCCTGGGCACCCGCGGTCAGGGCTGTGGGGCAAGAGGGGTTTGTGCTGTGGGTTTTCCCTTTGGGCAGAGTCCCAGCAGCATCCCACCCTCTCCTGTTCCCTGTGCGCCGAGCCTGGCCATTGCCCCGGCTCTCCTTCCCTGGAAAACGCAAGCGTTTCCCTTGCTGCTCACCCGGGGAAAGAGCGTGGGCTCAGGCTGGGCTCTCCAGTTAACAAGCCCGCATCCCAGTCCCGCCAAGACACTGGGATGTAGCAGTGGTGTGGCTGGGTCCAGGGCTGCCTCCTCCAAACATCTTGTTCCATGTGCTCCCTGCTGCTTTGAGCCTTCGGGATGGGCGCAGCCAGCTGGACCAGCCTCAAAGGGGCGTTAGGAGATGGTGTCCATGCTGTTTGTGGGGTGGAAGACCTCCGTGCCGGGGTGGCTTGGGCCGGGCAGAGGCAGCCTCCATCCCTGGGGGAAACCAGACGTGGAGCCCAACTGGGGGTGAAAAAGTAGTGAGGAGCCAAGAGCTGTCCTGGGCATCTTCCCCTGGGAATAGAGGTGTAAAGCCCCATTTGAGGCCCAGAGCACCGTCCTTCGGGTAGACCAGGCAGAGCTTGGGCTGTGAACAAGAAGGGATGCTTCCAGGAGAATAGTTCTGCTTCCCCAAAATAAACTTAGCCCTCCAGCAACGAATGTTCGGGGCAGGAGAGGACCCTCTGTTTAATAACCGTCAAGGGATATTTTATTTATTTATTTTTTTTCCCCCATGATATTTGGCCTCATTTGCCCGTGGCATCTCCTGCAACGCAACATCCGCAGGCTCCGTGGATCCTTCCTCCCCTTTCCCTTCCCTCCTCGCTCCCGCCGCGGGGGTTTCGGG
>VFFE01007987.1:25588-45898 GCA_008921705.1 Burhinus oedicnemus | reverse complement strand
GCATGTGCTGTGCAGGGGTGTCCTTGTGGGAGAGGGGGAGGCACCCTTGGGGGTCGGGTGGTGGGGGACCCTGGGCAGGGAGTGCCCCAGGAGCGGTCAGGGAGAAGCCCTGGTGGGAGGAGGAGGAGGCAGAGTGTGGAGCACGGGCTGGGGAGGGGAGCTGGCAGCCCCTCAGGGTGGGGGAGCGGAGCTTGTTGTGGTCACTGTCGTCCCCTCATTCTCCGGGAGCTGGGCGCAGGTGCGCACTGTGCTGCTCTGCTGCCATCTGGGTCCCCTCTGAGGGTGTCACCATGCCTGTGGTTGAACTGCAGACTGGCTTAGGGCAGTGCAGTGGGGCCCTGGGCTCCCCGAGAGCACCCTTTAGCTGTGGGGGCATTGCAGACAGAGATCTGTACGTGTAGTGGATCCACGGAGGAGATGCAACAGTTCGGTAGCTGATGTGTGGTTCCTACAGCACTTCGGAAGCCCTCTGGTAGCAAATATTTTGTGTTGGACACAGAGTGTCTCTCACTGCATTGCTGACTTGCCTTCCTGTTGTCATCCTTCCTCATTTCCCAGATGAAGGAAGATCGCTTCCGGAAATTGTTCGCTGCCTTTGGTACTCTGACCGATTGTTGCTTGAAGTTTACCAAGGATGGCACGTTCCGGAAATTTGGCTTCATTGGCTACAAGTCTGAAGATGAAGCTCAAGCGGCACTGAATCATTTCAACAGAAGTTTCATAGACACCTCCAGAGTCACAGTGAGTTGATCTTTAACAATACCTTATTTTGATTCTTAAGAAAGTTTGTCTTTGGGGATTTTGGTGGTCTTAGAGATCAACAGCCAGGGGCCAAGAAAGCCTAAAGATTAAGTCCTCTGCAGCAAAGCTTGATACCAGGTGTCATTGCTGGAGTCTCAAGCAGGTACTTGATTCAGAAGGGCTATGTTCGTGCGCTAGCAGTCATTTCAGTGCTGGCTGGAGCAACAGTGTCAGATTTTGAGCTGTCATAATCTGAACTTGAGGTCATTTTTCATTTAAAGTCATTCATCTTGCTCTTCTGGGCAAAGGATGATTCGTGATGAACAGGACAACTTACTTGATTGCGCTTAAATGAGCACAACAAACTATTCCCCATGGTGAGAGAACACATAGCTCTGTGCTTCCAAAATGAGTATCTATGTGAAGTTGCCTGTTCTTCTGCACACACCCCGTCCATCCCATTGTGGTTATAGGAAATGTTCCTGAATGTGGCTTATCCAGCAATTACAGAACCAGACTGTTGAATATATGTTTAATTAAAGATCTGCTTGATTCTTTTCAGGTTGAGTTATGCAAATCTTTTGGTGACCCTTCAAAACCCAAGGCGTGGAGTAAGCATTCTCAGAAGGCCCCTGCCTCAGAAAAACAGACCAAGAAACCTGCGGCAAGTGCGGCTCCCGCAGGCACAAAGAAAGTGAGTCTTGGTTGCTTCTTTGAGGCTCTGATGTACGTCAGTGACTTGGCAGAGAGAAGAGTAGCCCAGCATGCGGAGAAGGGGACAGAGTAGCTGGGATAGCGGATGTGGGAGTCCTGGTTCTGGTTATTTTCTGTCTTAGGATCTGTGTTGCCTGTACCATTAGGTTACCTGAGAAATTATCTTTGCTGTGCTTCTAATAAGGCTTTCTAAAAATGGTTTATTTTCCTAGGATAAAAAGAAGAAAGATCCAACAGAAAACTTAAAGGAGGTGAGTTGAGGTTGAAGTTCCTACGTACTTGCTAGCTTGTATTAAGAGTGAGAGCTGAATAACTTTTCTGTATTTCTTCCAATGCTGTTAATTGAGGCAAGGTGTATGATTTAACCAGCTCTGTGACAGTCCAGTTTTACTGTGACAAACTTTGATTTTAACAACCCCAACATTGGGGACCAGTCTTTTAATTGTCAGCTACTCCTGTGTGACCACACACTGCATCCAGGACAACCCTGTTCCAACAATTCTGGTTTTTAACCATATGTGCGTTTTGTCACATTTAACTTGTACGGTTTTTTTCTCTTTTTAATGTTTTGTTTTCTTCTTTAAAGTGCTGTCTAAACATCAATTACAAAAAAGAAAGAGTAGGACTGAGAAATCTCGAGAAGACTTTAGTCTCTTTAAGTGCTCACCTTGTGAGTGTAAAGGGAATTCCCCTCTTAGGGATATTTGTTTTTTTACATTGCTAGAAATGAGATGATATCTTTGAATTAAAACTTACTACTAGCTCTCCTGTGTCTGTCTTCACAGCTTGTCTGCTTGGTTTCTTTTTCAACAGCTGGAAGAAGATAAAACATTCCAGGAGTTCTTGGTGGTTCACCAGAAACGGTCTCAGGTGGCCACTTGGGCTAATGACACTTTGGCAGAGGAGCCCAAGAAGGGAAAATCAAAGCCAGCAGCTGATTATCTCAACTTTGATTCAGATGAATCTGAGGAGCTGAGTGAGGAGGAGGATGGGAATGAACCCTCTGAAGAGGAGGAGGAAACTAAAGGTACCAAAAGGAGCTATCACCCTTTGCTTGTCTTTGTCACGGTGAATGTGAGAGCAGGCGTGCTGATCCGACCTAACTTGGAGTCCTGCCTTCAAATAGAGACAGTGTAATCAGGAAGGTGGTTTCTCGAGCATGAGACTCATTCTGTGTGCTGGGGATGTATGGTTGTTTTCCTGAATTTGAGGAAACGTGGGAAATGCAGTTTCTGATGATAAGGGGATGGCTTTTATGCTTTCCCCTGGGTCCTTAAGTCCATGTTTAGGGAAGAGTAACAGGGCAAACATTTGCATCTTTCCCTTAAATGTTCTCTTACCCTGCAGCCACTTTCATTGCCAGGATTTCCAGAGCTGCATGTGGCTTCTGTTTATTAGGTAACCTGTAGCTGATGTCTGTGAATTTGTCTGGTCTGCCTTTGATGCATATTTCTGGAAACGTTGGTGTGTCCTTGAGCCTTGTCAGAGTTGATGGGAAGGGACAGAGTTCAGTATCTTGCGTCCTGAAAGGAAAACTGTATCTAGTGGGTTAACTTAAAAGACTGAGAAATCTGGGCTGCGGTCTGGTGTGTGATGTCTTAGATTCCAGTGTCCCTGCACCAGGGATGAATGTGGTTTTGGAGCCTTTCTCCCTCCTTCTATGGTATTTCCTTATGCTGGTCCTTTGGAGTGAATGGCATTTCCCCGCTGCTTCTCGCCTGTCTTTGGGTAACTAAAATGATCAGTTGATCTTTGGCGGGGAGGAGTGTTTTGGAGAAACAGCTTCCTCTGTCCTTTAGCTTGCAAGACTAAACGGGTCTGTCTGAAGTATTTAGTTAAAATTGAGACAAAATACTCTCCCATGGAGTTCCTCAAGCTCCTTTCTAATTTGTTTTATACACGAACTGTTGCTTTGAAAAATACTCATCCAGACGTGTCAGTCTGGAATTGCCGAGATAAAATTGCTTTGCTCTTTTCAAGCCTTTCTTTCCCTTGGAAAGGTTAGAGGAGGGGAAGGTGGTTTTTGGGATTGTGTCTGTTCTCAGCTCATACCTGGCTGGGGAGAGAGCAGCAGCATCTGTATGCAAAACTTCTCTGGTCTCTCCCCTCTGACAGCAAAGAAAGGAGAGAAGAAGGCAGCTACCAGCAAAGACCTCTCGGATATGGATTACCTGAAATCTAAAGTGGTGAAGGATTCTTCCTCCTCATCCAGTACAGAGGAAGAAACGGACAGTGAGGAGGTGGAAGAGGAGAGTGAGGAGGAGGATTCGGGTATTGCAGAAACTGTTGGTACCCACACAGATAAAAGGGGGAAGCCAAAAGCCCTGCAAACACAGCAAGAGACACCATCGGAGAAGAAGAAAAAAGGATCCACACTAGAGGTACAGCTGAATTAGACTCTTGTCTTATCTAAAGCAGGAGCTTTCTGGGATAGTATGTGTCTGTCCATCACTCCAGGGATGAGCTGAAAGCTTGAAGTCTGCGGGACCCCCCAGGTACCAGCTTTCTTGGCTCGCTGGGCAGGAGCCATTAAAAAAGTTTGCTGGATCTCCTCTTAGTGCTGACTGAAATCCCAGCAGATGGGGCTTCCAAACAAGTGCTGCTAGTGCCCTTTTCAGAGGCTTTTCTGTTTTTCCTGTGTCCGTCTCTGTCTGCAGGAAACGCTGTTCTGCAGAACTCAGTTTTTAGTGGCTGGGTTTGACTATCCCAGCCAAACCTCCTACCCTCATCTGGCACCTCCTGCCCAGGCTGATGCAGTTGCGAGAATCTCTTGATATTCTCTCCCACTCTTCAGCCTCCTGTTTGTTGGACAAGACCAGCTTGTTGTGCTATGACTTTTGGTGTTTTTTCACTCAGCTGCTTTTCTTTTTTTTTTTTTTTCCTTCCTCATCCTTCTGTCCAGAACCAAGGCAGCTCAGCGGAAGCCAGCACACCACACACAGTGAAACTTCGTGGTGCCCCCTTGAACATCACTGAGGCAAGCTTTGTTACCGAGCTGGGAACGGAGGCTCAAGGGTGTTCTCAGCGTGTAACTCGGCGCGATCTTTGCAGAAGCTTCTGTCTTCACATATGGAGCTATATGGGTGGTTGGGGAAACTTTTGAACTGGCTTTGGGCAGCGATGTTGTATGTTGCACGTAGTGTTTTTTATAGCGTATATAAAAAACCCTCTAAGTCTGAAATGTGCTGCTTACTGTGTCTGAGAACTTACTTAAACAATTATAATCCTTCCTGCAGCAAAAGATTCGTGAATTCTTCTTGCCTCTGAAGCCAGTGGCAATCCGGATAGGAAAAAATGCCCAGGGGAAAAATACAGGTAATGTCTTTATGTGGAAGGGGGGTTGGATCTGTGAGTTAGAGGACCTCTCAATTACACCTCTGCTCTTTTCATCTGCAATTCTGAATTGCTGGCTCGTGTCCCGGTTCTCACAGACCTTTGTGTGACTTTGCAGCTCACCTGCCCTAGTTGCCGTCCGTAGGATGCCGTGGGCAGAGTAATGTTGGCTGTACTCCCTTAGGAGTAGCAGCAGGAGCCTTTTCTTTGATCTGCCTCCAGAACTTTCCAAAACATCCCAAACCATGCCAAGGAAAGGCCTCTTCCTCTGGGATAGCTGCAGCAGCACCCGGGCACTTTGCTGACCTGTGCCTATCGGCTGCAGAGCAGTCTTTAGCCAGGGTGGGTCTCCTGACAGACTGTGGCTACTGGAGGTACCCATCAGAAAGAGTGTGGAGCAGGTCCCTGGCAGGGAACTTTGCTGTATGCTGTTTTCCTTTCATAGCCGAACAGCAGATGCACCTTTTATTTGCTCTTGGAGACACCTGTAAAGGCCTGCTTCGGCTGTTAGGTCAGGCTTCTTTGGTTTGCTTGTAGAGAATAAGCTTTTAAAAGGCAGCCTTCCAGTCTGACATGGCCATTTTCAGGCTGGATTGAAACTTTTCATGGGAGTTGAATGCTTTATCTATAGGAATCTATGTTAAAGAAAGCCCAATTCACCCTTAATTAGCCAATTAGTGGTTGTGCGTTCCCCACATGATGCTCAGTTGAACCTTTCCTTTCTCCAAGGTTGTATCTTTGTTGACTTGAAGAGCGAAGCTGAAGTGCAGAGGGCCTTGAAGCGAAAAAAAGAATACATAGGTAAGGGCTGTTTGTTCCAGTCTTGTTCTGGCTGATGCGGATGGCAGGGTGCTCAGCTGCTGAAGTGTTCACTGCAGAAGTACCTCCCGTTGTTTTAGTTTTTCCCAGGCAGATGGTGGGGGTGGTTTCCTCCACTCAGCCGCTGTGGGATAAGCCAGGTGCTGCGTCAGGAGCAGCACAGAACTGGCAAGTGACTGAGCTGTGTGTGTTGCTCTTTGGCCCTCGGTTTTTTGTCATGTGCTTCAAGTGTATCTTGCTCTTGGTATTAAAATGATATTGTTTAAATCTGGTTGGGATGGTGTAGGGGATTTGTACAAACGATTCTGTAAGCCTGTGTTTGAAACCTGCTGTTGGCCCAGTCCTTAGCTGAACTACTGGAATTTTATTTGCAAAAATCCTATGCCAAATGGGAGTATCTACTTGGAAGCCTGTGGACTAGGTTGGCGCAAGCAGAAAAGCTGGAGCTCTCTGAAAGGAAGGGAGACTGTGGAGCTGTCTGGCAAATGTTATCCTGTTTTTTATGAAGACTATCTCTTGCAGCCCCTGCCCCCTCTTCTTTTTAAATCGGGCAGAGAACTGCTCAAAGCTCGTGAAACTGTAATTGCTTGTGTCACTGCTGTAAGCCCAGGCTCTTTGTGCATTGGTATTGATTTCCCGTGGCTCTGGGAAGCATCTCATGTGCCTCTGTGTGTGTTTGTGGATTAGGTGGACGATGCATTGAGGTATTCCGATGCAGGCATACCCCAAAAGAAACTGTTACAGCAAAACCTGATAGCCAGCCATGGCAAAGAAGGAAGAGGGACGATGAGGAAGAGGAGGACTTGTCTGAATCGGGGAGACTCTTTGTCAGGAATCTTCCCTTTACTAGCACTGAGGAGGACTTGGAGAAGATCTTTTCCAAGTACGGTAAGTATTTGCTGCGGGACTGGGATTTGCAGGGCTGCGTCTTTCCTTCGTGCACACAGAGGTTTTCTTGCGGGGTGTGAATGGATAAAGCTCCGTGTCCCACACCTCTTGAATATGGACGGACTCCCATCATCTTTATTGCCTGGTGTGGTAGCGTGCAGCTACTTGGTTTTGAAACTGATGCTGGCTCCGTGCTTCTTTGCTTGAAGCATGTACTGCTGCATCCACGTGCCCTCGCCTCTCTCGTCGCATCTCTGGTGCAGTGGTGGAAGCTCTTGCTAGGCAGTGTAGGCTCTGAGTCCTAGTGGGGTGGGGAGGAGTGAGGGACAACCAAAAGCACCTGCTGCATGAAGTACTGATCACTCAGATATCTAGGTGCTGTAGGTAAGAGGTGGATCTCTTGATATACACCCCAAATTCATGTTTGGCTTGTCGGGTGGAAGCTTGAAGCTTCCCTTTTCTAGCTCAAAGTTAAACAAATGTAAGGTTGTCTTGGCATTTGAGTGTCCTGGAGGGCAGAGAGGGTTAGGTTGTGGAAATCTTTATTCCTGACTAGAAGGTAAAGGCAACTGCTCGGAGCTTGCCTGGTTTGTGTTGTGTGTCACAGCCCTGTGAGCTGCCCCATGGTGCACAACTGGAGTTGGGGTGCTTTTGCTGGCCCTACCTTGTCGGTCTGCAGCCAGCAGCTCCTCACCCAGGCTGGTGGCTTGCTGTGCACGCTCTGCAGTATTCGGAGCTGCTCCCTGCCTCCTCTCCTCCCTGGTGTTGGCCAGGAGGTGCCAGTTCAGAGTGCGTGATGGCTGCGTGAGGACATCTCTCATGGAAAGGCCTTGCCTTTTGCAGGACCCCTCTCGGAGATCCATTTCCCTATAGACAGACTGACCAAGAAATCCAAAGGGTTTGCTTTCATCACCTACATGATTCCCGAGCATGCTGTGAAGGCCTACGCAGAAATGGATGGGCAAGTGTTCCAGGTACGGTGACTGATGGTTTTCCTGTGCTGTTGAACTGCTGCTGGTGGGACTGTTTGTTAGTAATGTGGCCCAGGGTTTGCTTCTGTGCTTTGCTGAAAAGGTTGAGTCTCTTCTGCCTTGTGCATGGGAACACAGTTGCTTTTGGTAGAGCAGCCTGGTTTGAACAGTCTTGCAGGTACCAAAGTCTGAGCTGTTGGTGGAGAAGGAGATCTGAGTCTCCATTTCTCACAGTGTGTGGCTACTCAGACTTGCAATAATGTCTGCTTTGGGAAGGAAGGTTCCCTCCTTCCACCTAGGCTGCTCGACTAGGAAAGGTGCCACAAAGTTTCCTCTACTCTGCTTAGTTCATGGACTTCTGTGGGTTATTTCAAAGCTGCTGGACCTCTTGTTCCTTTCTTCTAGGGTAGAATGTTGCATCTTTTACCGTCCACAATCAAAAAGGAAAAAATCGAAGATGTAGATGCAGAAGAGTCTTCCTCCTACAAAAAGCAGAAAGAGGCGAAGGACAAAGCCAACAGTGCCAGGTACAGAGGTGTCTTGTAGCAAGACAGCACAACCTGCCAAATTCCCAAGTGGCGGGGATGCACGTGGGGTCTTTGCGGGGGCTGTATAGATTACTAAAGCCAATAAAGTACTTGCTGTGCAGCTCTGTATCCTTTATCTCTTACCTACTTGATTCCTCTGTCCACGTAGCTCTAGTAGTTTAGTGAGCAGCAGAAATTGAGACAAACGTGGTTTTGAATAGCTTTGTGTACGAGTTTATTTCTCTGGTGTCTAATAAAAGTTGGTCTGATGCTGTAATTCTTTAGGGTAGTGGTTTCAGGTCAGTTGGGTCTTTCCCCTCTACTTGGCCACCTGTATTTCTGAAATTTGTAGGAACTTTATCTTTTTATGTGACAAATTAGTTTGAAAGAAGTGGCTGATACTTTGTGACTTGAAAGGAAAGGAACACAACCTTGCTTGTGTGGGTTTTGTGCTTTTAGGAAACCAGTTGAAAAAACATCTGAGCTCTGAGCCAAGATCTGAACTTCCAGCTGTAACTGCAGAGCTGTGACGAGTGACCTAGGGAAGAAGAGCTAAGCTGCCCACACTGTGGCCTTTCTGTTCTCTCTCCAGTCATGTCTTCCTCATCCTGTCCCTTCTCTAAGGATGTTCCACCCTTCTTTCCCTCTGACTCTTCACCCTGGCTGCTAATGGTGTCATTCAAAACTGTTTTTTCCCAGGACCATTGAATAGAGGAACACCAGTGGAAGAAGGGACCGCTTGGCTCTCAACTTGGCTCTTCTTTCTCTTTCCAGCTCTCACAACTGGAACACGTTGTTTGTGGGGACAAACGCCGTGGCTGATGCCATTGCTCAGAAGTACAACGCTTCCAAAAGCCAAGTGCTGGATCATGTGAGTTGGGTTATTGATCGGCTGGGATGGGACATCACTTTCCTATCTGTTTCCTCATGCCCAGGGCCTTCCTCTGTGCATGAACGAGCACTGTGCTGGCTGAGATCACTGGTGCTGTAGCTCCTCTGTGGGAACTAAGCCTTACAAGCCCTTTGTCACTGGAAGGCAAAGTGACGCTCCCAGCCCTCCTTCCCGCTCTGCTTTTCTGTGGCTGAATTTTGCATTTCCACATAACTAGAAGTTGATGGGAATTTACACTCTAAAGCTCAGCTCCTTCCTGGAAACTTCATTTTGCTTTGGGGGGAGCGTTCTGACTCCAACAGCGAAACTCCCAGCACCCTCAGAGGAGCTGGAGCATTTTACCTTCAAGCTCTCTGCCAAATTCTCTTTGCATCTGCTTCTGAGAGTGGTAGCAACAGCAGGTGACTGACATTCTTGTCTGCAGGAGAGTAAAGACAGCGTGGCAGTGAGGGTCGCTCTGGGAGAAACTGAGCTGGTCCAGGAAATTCGCCGATTCCTCATTGAGAACGGAGTCAGCCTGGATTCCTTCAGTCAGGTGAGATGCCCAGCTGGAGGCAGCAATGCGGACTTACCTCTTCTATCTGATGGCCCCAGTCCTAGTGTCCTCAGCTCTCTTTGAAATTAGTAGTTAAATCCTCAGCATCGCGCAGGATTGAAGTGTTGCATGGGTTAGCGAATGTTCTGTCCATTTGAAAATGCAACTGCCCTTGGGATGGTTGAAATAGGTAGTATGGTGGCTTATAGTGTGACGGTCAGCTTACTGTAGGCAGAGGAGGAGTCCTGTGTCCATACCAGCGTGGATCTGGAGCTCCTGCTTGTGGAACAGGGAGGTTGTACTGGGGTGTGGATCTTGTAGGAAGTGTTTTCTAAATGGCTGTTGGCCCTCTTGGATCCTGGAAAGGGGTGATGACACGGCGTGTTGGATCTTTGGTTAGTAAGATACTGGGTTTTGCTTTTTTTAAACCCCATCTCCCCCTTCTTCCCCCACCGAACGTGGCAGGCTGCTGGTGAGCGGAGTAAAACGGTGATCCTGGTAAAGAACCTTCCGGCCAGCACGAGTGTAGCGGAGCTGGAGGATGTCTTTGGCAAACACGGCAGTCTGGGCCGGGTGCTGCTGCCAGAAGGAGGCGTCACAGCCATTGTGGAGTTCCTGGAGCCAACTGAGGCCAAGCAAGCGTTCACCAAGCTGGCCTACTCCAAGGTGAGCATGGCGAGTGGCAGGCAGCTGCCTGGAGAGTGTGGATCTTGGCTAGTTGTGAAGCTGCAGAAAGGAGCGCTTGCTACATATGTGAGGGGCAGAGGACTTGAGGGAAGTGAGTTATCCCAGAGCCACTGCTGTTACTCTCTATGCCTTGGATTTAGGGAGATCCTTGTGCGGCAGTGGCTGAGTAGGGCTCTCAACCTGCAGAAGATGGCTGGAGGAGGGGGCTGTGACACACCCAGAAAAGCCTCAGTGGCCTGGAGAGGGTTTCTTTTACCTTTCGCAGTACAGGAGTGTGGTACATTGTAGACTGTGGTCCTGTGTGAGGCTGGATACAGACTCTCCTTCGGTGAAAGAGAGTTTAGCCAGCTGAAAAAGTTCCTTAGCTTTTCCACTGCTGCTGTTTTCCATTACAGAGTGAGAGGAAAATAGAGCTGAGAGCAAAGCTTTTTCTTTGGGCCTTGCCCTCCGCTCTTCATTTCTACCCTGTGTTCTCTTTACAGTTTCATTCTGTGCCGTTATATCTGGAATGGGCTCCAATGGGTGTCTTCTTCAGCCCAGCCCCTCAGAAAAAAACCCTTGAGGCTCCAGAAAAGGAGGGCAAAGCAAGGCTGGTCCCTGGTAAGAACTTTGACTTTGGGACAGAGGTACCTCTGGTTGTTTCGCCGCTCCTTTATATGTAAAGCAACGATGCTGATATTCCTCACCCTTTGGGGATGGAACCAGCCTCACAGAGTCATCTGCATGGCCCGTAGGGTCACCCGCTCTGCGGTACGTTAGTTAATCATGTCACACAAGCGTTGTGCTCGTTCCCATCCCTGCGCTCCTCACCTCCTGGATGAGGCGTGGGCAGTGCCGTGTTGCTTGTGACGCACAGGTCCAGTTTGGACTGGGCTAACGTGACCTCTGGGAAGAGATTTTTGGTCCCGTCTGGTCTTGGCAGCAGCTGTCGGGAGAGCAGTAGCTGTTTTCTTTAAGCTGGACCTGATCCCTGAGTGTGTGTGCAGTTGTGCCCTGTGCAAGGACACCGTCCCTGCCCGTGGGCGGCCAGGCAAGCTGCGACAACGGGAGTACTGGGCGGCAGTGGTCAGAGTGGCTGACTTGCCGGTGACAGGTTGTGGGTCCCTGTGCATGTTTCTTCTGTGCTTTTGTGTCAAGCTCCGCTGTATGTTTTGTCCGGGTGATTTCCTACTGCAAGGACACAACATTCCCTCCCTGAGTATAACCTCTTTCTCCCCCTCCCAGGGGCTGTAAAAATTAAATCTTGCCGATATATTTAAAACCTTCCAAGATCCTTTTAAAAAAGAAAAAGAGGAGGCTGAAGAACCGTGGCTTTATATAGGTTTGTTTTGCTAGAAGGTATTTCAGGACTCTGAGCTTTGGGGAGGGGGGAGAAAAGCGGATGAAAAGCCTCTTCCCGGGCTGCCGTTCTGCACCTGGGTCACAGGGGAAGGCTGGAGCCAGGGGGAGGTGGGGGGGCCACTTTATCTCCCTGTAACTGAGACCCTCACCTGGAGATAAAGGGCTTTAAGCACTGGAGCTCCTGGAAGGCTGCTCGGGGCTGATAATGGTCTTTGCTGCCAGCCTCTGGATCTGGGAGAGGGAAGGGAGGGGATGTGCGGTGAACGCCTCGCTCTTACAAAAGGGCTCTGGGCAGCAGCGCGTGGCCGTGTTGTCTTGTGCCAGCCACAGACGGAGACACCTCTTCATCCTGCTCCTGTCTCACTGAATCTCTTCCCTCTTTCCTCAAATGAGCCTCCTTCAAAGGCGATGGGGTTTTTTTCTGTGCCTTGTTGGCAAATGCCCTGCTGTCTGGAGCGAGGAGGATGGGACCCTCGGACCAAAAAGGCTTGGGCTGTGTGCTGCTAGGGGCAGGGAGGGCAGGCCGATGGAGCTGTGTGGAAAAGACCTTTAAGATCATCTAGTCCAATCACTGACCCTACTCTACGAGGTCTGCCACTAAACCATGTCTCTAAGCACCACATCTACACGACTTTTAAAGACATCTAGGGATGGTGACTCAACCACCTCCCTGGGCAGCCCGTTCCAATATTTGCTAACTCTTTCAGTGAAAAAATTCTTCCTAATGTCCAGCCTAAACCTCCCCTGGTGCAACTTGAACCCATTTCCTCTTGTCCTATCACTTGTTACTTGAGAGAAGAGACCAACACCCGTCTCGCTACAACCTCCTTTCAGGTAGTTGTAGAGAGCAATAAGGTCTCCCCTCAACCTTCTCAGAAGAAGCTGAGGGGTCTCTCTGCACCCCTAGCCCAGTGCAGGTTCTCCTCGTACGAAATGAGGGAGAAATAAGCCTAGAAATATCACGGAAGGGGATGTTAATGCTGAAGGGAGAGATGTAGTTTGCCCCTTCTGAGCAGAGCATCAGCTGTGCTGTAGAGGATGAAGCTGCTCTAAAAGACAAGTGGTCTGGCAAGGAAAGGAGTTGGTGAGTCAGTGGATGACAGAGTGAGTGTGCGTGCACGTGCTTGTGTGTATTCTCTGATGTCTAATAAGGGCCTAGTCCCACTGCAGCCTCTGCTTCGGTGCAGATCCAACAGAGCTCTCCCCAGCCTCCTCCATGCGCGAAAGCTCAGTAGCTTTGAAGCCTTTTCATCATGTTAAATACAGTCATTTTAGAAGTTGGGAAGAGAGGGAAATGGATGGATGGCTGTATGGATGGAGAGAGTCAAAATGCAGTTGCCAGAACCTCCCTCCCGGGTAAGACCAACTGCAAATTCCAGCAGATTTGCCCATTGATGAGCTGTACAGCGTCCAGGTTTCTGTTAACTTCCCAGCTGTGGGCAGGCGCTCAGCTCCACTACGGGGCTTGGGTGCCCCAGAGGAAGCTGTTGCGTCGGCTGCTGAATTGCAGCTTGATTACTTGTCTTTCTTTTTACAAGTTTGTCTTTGCAGAATCCCAAAGCAAGGTTTGTACAAAATAGGGTGTGTTGCTGTTGGCCTGAGTGAGGTTTGTGGGTCGAGTATAAACTCCAGAAGTGTTAATGCCATACTGAAGCCCTTTAAGACACTGGCTCAGGTTTCCCAGAGAAGCTGGGGCTGCCCCATCCCTGGAGGTGTTCAAGGCCAGGTTGGACGGGGCTTTGAGCAACCAGATGTAGTGAGAGGTGACCCTGTCTGTGGCAGAGGGGCTGGAACTAGGTGATCTTTAAGGTCCCTTCCAACCTAAACCATTTTATGAAGACCACAGCCTCTGTGCTGGGTGCAGTTCTTCATTGCCCTTCAGTATGTGTTTGGGCTTAACAGACCACATTCCTTCAGATACTGATGGAGAAGCTATCATTTCACGTCCTGTGGATACATATTGGCAAGAGATGAGGTTTCAGAGCAGCAGAGCAGAAGAATGCTCAAGCAAGTTTGGGGCCCCTTGCCTAGTTCAGCAGGTGTCTGGCTGGGTTTGGTGTGGGGGTGCCGGAGTGCTGGGAAAGCAGGTTTGTGGAGTTTCTATACTCAAAAGAATAGGCGATATTTTAGTTTTCATGGGGATGTGTTCGTACACTGTTTGTTGAGCTTGCTTCAGTCTATGTCCATCCACAGAGAGACAATAGAGAAGTGGCCTGTTCGTGCTGGAGTAGTAACTATTGGCTGGGGTAGCGGGCAAGCTCCCCCAAAATCTGGCTTTGTTACATCTTACAAAGTTGGGTTTATTATTTTTTTTTCAGGAGAAGCTATGAAGGACTCGGAGGAAACAGCAGCACAGGAAGAAGAGGAGGAAGAAGAAGAGGAGGAGGAGGAGGAAGAAAGCATTCCTGGGTGTACCTTGTTCGTCAAAAACCTGAACTTTGCCACCACGGAAGACACGCTGAAGGAGGTGAGCCATACGTGAGGAGAGGGGACTGGGTTTTACTTATCACGGTCGGCTCAAATGGAGCGGGAGGGGCTTGAGTGTGTGGTTGAGGGCCAGACTGAAATGCCTGATGGGCTAAAGCCCCTAGTCCCAGCATGGACTAGAAGAAGGCAGGGGGCAAGCTGTTCTCCACCTCTCTTGTGCTGAGGATAAAGTGTTTAAAGGAGCTAAATTGCAGCCAGTATGACATAATGGGAGATGAGGGAGCACTGGATTGTACTGGGACTGGGAACCTCTGCTTTGGGGTTTCAGGCATCAGTTAAGAAAAATGTATCCAAAACTGTTTTGGTGGGGTTTAATTCCACCTTGGGGCAGGTGGAGGCAGTAGGAAATCTTTTAAGACTCCTCCTTTCCCATCCTTTCTGTAATGCTTCTCCTTGGGACGAGTGCTTTTACAGCTGTGGTACTGGTTTGTGTGTTCAGGCAATAAATAAATAAATGATGGTTTCACTGGGATGCGCTTTTCATCAAAGCTTCTATCAACATTGAGCTGTCTGTGCTACTTTACCTCAGCAAAGCACTTGGGAGAGATTGTAGCATTTCTAAAGCCATGTGAGATGTTAGCAGCAAAATAGGCAAAAGCAACTGGGAGTTCTTGTCTCCACCACTTTTTGTAGCCATGTGAAATGCCACATTTCATGGCCCAAGAATGCTGGTGCAGCGTCAGTCCATCCTGGACCTGTGCCCCTCTACCTTGGGACTGTGGTACCATGTAGAGACCCTGGTCCAGGTGGGTCCGGGAACAAATGTAAATGTTCAGAGGAGGACTGGGACTTGTCCCTTTGGTTTTTTTCTGCCTTCTGGCTGCAGTTTTACAAGGGACTTAGATGGTTTGCGGCCCCTGCTACCCTCCAGCCCCCCCTGCGTGTCTTTGGAAAGAACTGTGTTCCCAGGGCATCGCAGGAGTCACCCACCCCTAAGGTCCCTACCTGGCTGAGGGCATCTTGTAATCCATAGCGTTCCTCCGGAGCCACCCCAGATCTCTGCACTGTTTCTGAGGAGTGGTGGAGGATTTCTGGGAAACATGTGTATTGATATCGTTAAAAGTCTCTCTGTGTGTATATTTGTACAGAAATAATTTTATAAGAGAAGGCACAGCTGCACCGACCGCTTGTCAGGTGTGCGTCGGGGGGAGGTGGGCCTGTGAGCGCGTGCTCCTGGCTCTGGAAGAGGGCCACATTGTCACTCGAGTTGCAAGCCTGTGACAAAGGGAACTGAATCACGTGTCCAAATTCCTTGCAGACGTTCTCCAAAGTGGGAGCTGTGAAGAGCTGCACAATATCCAAGAAGAAAGACAAAGCAGGTACTCTAGATGTTGCTGTTCAATTCCTTCCCTCGGCTGGTTGCTGAGGGCTCAGGTGTGGCATTGCTTTAGCATTCATCTGGCTGAGCATTTGTATTCTCGTTGGCGAAATCCTTAATATTTCTAGAAGTGTGCCTGTTGAAATGGTTGAAAGCAGCAACCAAAAATGCCCCGGGGTTCAATCTAGAAGGTTAAGCTCAATTGTGGGATTGTGGAGACGTGGCCTTCTCTTGAGATCTTTAGATAGAGAAGCCAACTCCTTCAGGATCACAGAAGAGAGCAGGATGCAAGTTGAAAGGAACCGGTGCCCCACGATGATTAAACCTGCGCGCGACACGCTTTATCCGCAATAACGGCCGGGATCTTCAAGGCTGCCTGGCTGAGTACTGTGCTGGGTGAGCTTCGTTTGCCTTCTGCCTGCCAGCTTCAAACCCAGCAGGCTGCGGTGACGAGTGGTTACGCCTGTTGCGTTGACTGCGCTCGCCTTGGATAGG
Organism: Burhinus oedicnemus; assembly: GCA_008921705.1. Classification (NCBI taxonomy): domain Eukaryota; kingdom Metazoa; phylum Chordata; class Aves; order Charadriiformes; family Burhinidae; genus Burhinus; species Burhinus oedicnemus. Next base: position 30,150 of record VFFE01007987.1, on the reverse strand, counting down.
GAAGAGTTTGCTTTAGGCAAGCGCTGGCTAGATGGGCTGTGTCATCTTTCCGGATTTTAGGTTAGGGAGTTGCACAGCTTTACTGGATTTTGCCTTAGCAGGGCTCCTCTTGCATGGGATACTTGAAAACGCGGCTCCACCAAAAGAAAAAGAAATAAAGTGAACTTCAGTACTGCTCGCCTGTCTGGCTGTTGGCATGCTCGTGACCAGACAGCAACGTTTGAGTCTAGGCTGGTCTCGTACCACCTGCCAAAGCGATCCCCTGCTGTCCCTGTGGGGTCATCTCTACAGTCTGCTACCATTGAGGATGGAAACGGGGTGTTAGGTTTTCGCTTGTGGATTTTTCCTTTCCTCACCCAGCCTTAATTATGGCTCTTGTACTGGTCAGTGCGTTCCTCAGAAGCGTGATGTTGACCGTAGGTGCTGCAAACCTTTGCTGTGCTGTGGGGTGGAATAGATGTCTCCTCCTTTGGCGTGGAACCGGCAGGTGCCCACCCAGACTTTTAGAAGTGCTTGCTCCTCTTGTGCCCTGCAGAGCTCGAAGGCGTTTTGTCCCTGAAACGAAACATGGGGCTTGCGTGTTGCGATGGTGGGGAATACAGCACGTGGCAGTCCAAACTGAAACAGATCTCAAACGCTCGGCTCCCGGCAGTGGTCGGTAACTGACTGCTTGTCAAGTGTTGGCCAAAATGAATATCTGAAGGGGTCGCAGGTTACAAGCGTCTTCTCTGGGGACCAAACTGCAACCTGTACATTGCTATCCTGCAACAAAAGTCACGCCCTTTTCTGGGTAGTTGGCAAATTTTCCAAGTGAAGGTCTCATTCCAGTCATGAGGAAGAAGTCCTGTGTATAAACAAACGTTTGTGTATCCGTAATGGGATCACCTACCCGACCATGACCAGCGGCTGTTCTGTAGGACTTGGTGTTTCATTTAAGGAGGTTGCACTGAAATTACTCGAAGCAAAACATCTGTTTTGCGTGCAACATCTCCTCTTCAGCATCAGCACAAAAGCAAGCTGTTCTAGAGCAGCGTCTTGCTCAAAACAAGTCATAGTAAGGGGTGCTCATGAGGAACATCGGAGTTAGGGCACGGCCAGGCTGGCCCTTTGCCTGCGGTATTAGTTTGCTAGTTTGGCAATCAGCGCTTGCTTCTGATTTGGTTTTAAATCTGCTTTATATCGTCACTGTTTCCTGCTAGCTTAATGAGTCCCCTTTCTCTTCTGGCAGGCACTTTGCTTTCAATGGGCTTTGGATTTGTGGAGTACAAGAAGCCAGAGAGCGCCCAGAAGGCCCTGCGCCGCCTCCAGGTAAGCTTAAGCACGGTTGGTCCAGATTTCTTTCCAGAGATGATGGGCGAAGGCTTGGGTGAACTGTGAGGTTCAAAACGTAGCCGAGGCTGTCAGTGCTCCGAGTTACACTGTGCAGATGGAGAAGCCTCTAAAACAGGCCGGGTTTGTGAGGAAAGAGGGTATGTGAAGGGACAAGACCTCATGCAAAAGAATGTCTCCTAGTGCTGATCCAATACAGAGGTGACAGAAGATGTGCCGTGACTGAAATTTAGTGAGTTTATTCTGCAAGGTGTCCTTTGCAGAGGTGGCAGAGACCCAGGTCCCCACTCGCAGTGAGAACGAATATTGCTTAGTATTTAGTGCTGCAGAGTTTGGCTTTACCCTCTGTGACTCTGCTTCAGGGTCTTCTAGCCTCCTGCCTTCTCCATGATGCACGCCACAGGGTTTGGCTGCACTCTGAAGGAATAAATCATTCTCTTTGCTGCTAGAAAAACACCCGAGCGTTTGGTCCACGCTGCCCGGAAGGTGTGGGCGAGACAGTTGGAGTGATCCCGTTCTAGGCAGGTGGGAAGGAATTACTCTGTGTAATCTCTGCACGTTCAGTGACCACAATCCACGAGTCCCGCCTTCAACAGGCGGGCATTTCACATTCCACAGCCTTGCGGTAGAGACGTGTGTTCTCCATTCTTCTGAAAGACAGAAACCTGGGGAAGAGAGAAAGCAGGAAAATGGGTATTTTTGTGGAGGGAATGGCCAGTAGGGCTCCACGTTCCCAGTCGTGTGCCCTGTCAGGGATGGTTAGGCAAGAGGCTGCTTGTTTTCAGTGCTGAACTGTAGGAAAGTTCTTTGAGGCGCAGGAAACAAAGAGACAGAAGACTTTCTTGCTGTATTGGCTACTGGTGGCCAATAAGACATCCTCGGCTCATTCCAGAACAAATAAGACGACGGTCACTGCCTTGAAGAGTTTGCAGTCTAGAGGTGGAGGAACCCATAGCCCAGAGCGGTGAAGTGACTCATCTTTGCTAATTTAGTGGCAGAGTGGAGACTGATGGACAGCTGGAGCGTGGATGTTGGTTGCTGCTTCAGTCAGTCAAGCTGTCTCCAACCTCCTGTCAGAAGCCTTGCCTCGCATGAGCAGTGTCCAACAGAGAAAAACTTTGGCAGGGAGAAGGGGAGGAATATATGGGGAAGAGCAAGATGTGAAATGCTGTGTTTGTATTCTGGAAGCTTGGAAGCTGTTGTGACCTTGATTATTTTTTATTTCTTTTCTTAACTTTTTTTCCTGTTGTTTTTTCTTTGTTTTAACTTCTAGGGCTGCTCTGTAGATGGCCATAAGCTGGAAGTGAAAATCTCGGAAAGAGCTATCAGGTAAAGCATTATGTCTCACCTCTGTAACAAGGTTATATTTAAGCTGCGGTAATGCTTGGTAGGTTCTTAATTTCTCACCTAGCATCTCTGCGTCGTGAGGGATGCGATCAGCAGCGCTCGGACTGTTGATCAGCCTTTGTTGTGCTGTACTCAGAGTCACTTTAGTCAGTCCTACTTGAAAAGAAATGACGAATAGTTGATGCGAAGGTGTTCGCTCACTAGATGACATGTTTCCAGTTAAAATCCCTAAGCAGCACGCAGTAGTGGGACCCCAAAAATGAGCCCAAAGTGAGAACCAGTCACTTGAGTTTTCTTCCACGCTTAAGGAAAAGACTCCTCTAAAACCTCGGCTTTGATGACAGTTTGGTCAACATTGCAAAATCAGCTGATAGCCCGAGTTCCACGGGGTTTAAAGAGTTCTGGAAAACAAATATTCTCTGGGTAATGAAATCTTTTAGCCTAGTTCATCAGGGAGAACAGCAGCTTAAGAATAATGTTCTGCTGCTAATTCTGATCAAATCGAGACGAATGCTGGGTTGGGTTTTTTTTTCTTGCTTGAAAAAAATATTTGGATTTAACTTGTTTTGTTTGGGCTGTCAGGTGCGGAGGAGGCGGTTACGTGGGGATGAATTTACTTAGCGTTAGTCCTGCTTTTTAGGGTTTCCTTCCTAGTTTTTATTCAGTACAGATCTTTTAAGTGCAAAGTTGAAAATCAGTCCGGATGTTTGAAGGTGAATGTTGGCACCTAAAGAGTGTCCTTTACACACTTTGGAAACCCCACTGGAGGAGGTATCTCTGAAAGGTCAAAATTTGTTTGAAAATCTGCTTCCTGGGGACCAGAAGCAGTCTGTCAGCTCCCTGTCTGCGCTTTGTGTTTCAGTTCTTTAATAAACCATTTTCATCCATTTTAATTTTTAAAACCCCTTCGGTAGGTATCCAGCCTACAATGCAGAATGCTTTGCTTTATGAAATAAGCTGCGGTGTTTTGTGTTAGGTAAAGTCTCGTTCAAATGCAATACAATTCGGAAGTAAGAAAAATAAATAGTAATAATCTCTTCAAAAACTTCATTTGCTGTTTTCTAAGCCAGTAAGGAAAAGAATCAAAACTAGCTTACGTTAAGCTATTTTTTTTTTTTTAATATGTCAGATAGTTCATTCTCGGGACAATTGAATGGACGAGATTTGGTGTGAAACCACAAGTTAGTGGCAAATGTGAGTGCAGGCCTGCTGCCTGTCGGCAAGCTGGAAACGTTCATTTTCAGATGTAGGATTTAAATCATTTAAATCCATTCCTTCTTGGTGTACTGTATGACGCTTCCGTTGTCACCAGTAAGATGCCAGTGAGGATGTCGGTGTGAGCTAGCTGGTTCATTTTTCGGCATTCCTCATTTTGAAGGAGCCAGTGTGGGCTGGGTGTTCTGGTGCACGGTGGTCCTTACCTGTCCTCTCCGCTGACTTCACAGGCCTGCTGTGAAATCGTCCCGAAAGAAACAAACCGTCAAGAAGCAGAAGACTTCCAAGATCCTGGTCCGAAACATCCCGTTCCAGGCCACCGTCAGGGAAATCAGGGAACTCTTCAGGTAGGAAAGCGCTTTCCGTTGGGTCTGTGGAGCGCTCCGGGCTGGAGCCGGTATGATTTTCATAGGGAGTCTTGCTATCGGTTTGTAAATATTTTGGGTTTTTTGTTTTCTTTATGGAAGTGAACAAGCCTTTTAATGAACGTAAGTACGAATGGCTTGGCAGGTTACACCAGTGCAGAAATTCTGCTGGTGAGACAGCGATCACATAAGCCAGCGTTTTGGCTGGAGCCACTGTCAGCCCCGGTGGCCCATCACTCTGCAGCAGACATCGGTGGAGCTTCGAGATCTTCCTCGCCTGTCGAGTAAATGACATAGAGTTGGGGG
>VFFE01007987.1:5562-25568 GCA_008921705.1 Burhinus oedicnemus | reverse complement strand
CCCGAGAGGTGTGCGGCAGCTTTCCCGATGCTCGGCACACCTGGCTGGGGAGGAGCATCCAGAGCCGCTGCAGACAGCTGGTATGAAAGCTTTTGGCTGGGGCTGGCTCCCTCCTCCATCTGTCTTGCCCATGTGATGGAGTAGCTCCTTCCTGGCATGGAGGGAGCACTCACATCTTGCTTTCCTTCCACGAGTGTTTCGCTGCCTGTCCCTCACGTCGTCTGTGGTGGGCAGCCCTGTGTCCGTAAGGATGTGGGACTATGCTGTCTGTAATACCCTCTCCGGCGAGAAATACCTTGTCAGCCATGGGACCTGCCTGGGAGAGTGCTGAGCGTTGAACGGGGATTTTGGGATCCCAGCCTGCATCCTTCGGTGCGCTGGCTGATCTCTGTTGTCTTTGTATCCCTCAGCCTTTTGTGCAGGGGTTCGTTAAGCCTTGTAATGCATCCTGGAAAAGAGGTGAAACTTTGTAAAATACAGCATCTTTTCTGCTCCCGGGATGAGAATCTTCTGCTCATTGACCCAGGCCGTTGTCTGCTGGCTTGCAGAAGGAATTTGAAGGAATCAGTGTCCGGCTCTGCCCCATTGGTTTTTCCCATCTCCAAAATAATGGTGATATCTCACATCTGCGGGGCACGGTGAGGTACTGTGTTAGGAGGTGGCTTTTCTTCTAAGCAAAAGGCAGGTGCTTCCGCCTGGTCAGGGCTGTGGTGTCCCTTCCCGAAGGGACTGAGTTGAGGAATGGCTTAACCCTTTGAAACCTCCCCAGACCACGCAGCAAAAACTGCCTTGCAAGGAGCTGTGGGGCAGTGATTTGTTGGTTGTGGGGGGAAACGACGCATTTCCCTACGTAAAGTGAATTCTACCTGCTTTATCAGCGTGTGATGTTCCCCTGGCTTGTCCGCAGGTAAGGACTGGCTCCCGTGTGGCCGGTAGGCTGTTTCCTCGCAAGGTGTAAGGTGGAGAGGAAAGCGTTGCAAGGCTGTTTTGGGGTGGGCTCTGGAGATTTAACTGGACACAGACCGTGACTTGGCTCTCGGAGACACGTTGCAGGAAGGGTGAGGGTAGGCACAACGCAAAGATCTCTGTAGAAGAGCAAAAGGTTTTTCTCGCTTGTGCTGTGCAGCTTAGGTGCTTTTGCTTCAACGCAGCCCTGAGAGGTAAATGGGGCAAAAATCGTGGGCTTCCGAGTCACTGTGCGGAATTTTCTTAGCAGGTGAGGTGCCGCTAATTTAAAACCCAGCACCGTGCGGCTACAGACATGACCTTTGTAAAGCTGGAGCAAACAAAACCAGGGGGATCTATTTGCCTTCTAGGGCCCTGGGTTAAGTTGAAGGAGCTGGCAGGCTTATGTATATCACGAGGATAGACAAGCCCAGCAGAGACCTGTGGGGGTGTTTTTGGTACGTTTTTTTCCTCCTGTCTTGTCTAGCACCTTCGTGCCGTGGAGAGGAGGGGTAGAGGAGCCGTCTGATTAATATTGCAAGGAACATGCAGCTTCTAGCCGCGTGCGCTGTTGACAGCGCTCTCGGAGCGATGCGTGAACATCCGTTTCATTTACCTAGGATATTCAGAGATGTGTGTTTTATCCTCAAAACAAAAACCAACGGCTTTGGGAGGGGGGGACGCGACCCACAATCCTCCCTCCACCCCTGCCATCCCTCCTTGCCTCCAGAGTGGCTAAAACCAGGCATGACAGAGCGCTGCTAAACACTTCATCCTCCTAAATTGCTTTTTTGGTGGTTTTAAATCAGAAACCTTTGCTCTGGAGCTTTTAGCTCTTTCTGCATTTAGGAACCTGTCTTATTTGTATTTTGTTATTTATTTATTTGAAACTGCGAACAATTGCTTGGCAGCGGAGGCGGCACGGACGGCAGGGCTGCAGGGGGCACTCTTAGCCTGCCCAGGAAAAGCTGGCTGGGGACCACCACACCGGGGACCGCCAGCATGGGGACAGCAAGGGACAGCCAGCCTGGGGACCACCGGGCCATGCCGCCGGGCATCGCCACGCAGGGCAGCAACCCCGGGCCCGTGGAGGTGGGAGGCTTTGTAGGACAAACATCTCCTCTATTGTTTCACATGCTCAAAAGCCACTTTCCAGCCCCGCAGCTGATGTCTCCCAACCTGCTTCCTTCTGTGCCTGCTTTTTGTTTTTTTTTCCCTTTTCTCAATTGCCTGGGTGGGAGAAAAATTAATAAATAAATATATGTACACACTTTTTATATATGTATTAGTGTGTGTATATATTACCCCAGACAAATACATATATTAATCAAATAAGTATTTCCAAATATATATCTATATTTCCTGGAAATAAGGGTATAGATTTGGAAATAAGCGTATAGATTTGGAAATAAGGGGATGTATTTCCCCAAACACATATTTCCGTGTTTTGAGCGTTGTCAGGGAGCTGTGTCTTCCTTTTTAAATGGACCCGCAGTAGACGTTAATGACACCGGAACAGTGAAACGAGGGAGTTGGGTGTTTTGAATAGCGAATTTTGAAAGGTGTTGTACCTGTGCTGCTCAGCCCTGGCGGTTCAGGAAATCCTGCCCTGGTTGTCTTTATGCTTTTTAATATGGCTCTTTATGGATCCGTCACTTAAATGCTCGGACTTGCCCTGCGCCATCGTTTGTGTCCTTACGGCAGTCGAAGGTAGCCCGTGGCTGTCTCCGCTGTGCCCTCCCTTCCTGTTGCCCTTCCCCGGCTGTTGCGGGCGACCTGTGCAAACCACGGGGAAGGGCTCTGGGCTTGGTTTGGAAGTGGTTGGAGACACGCGTGCTTCCCGTGGCACATGTCCTCTGCACCGTGAGCAGCCGCAGGGTTGGGGAGCCGCGTTCCCCAGGAGTTTCTTCCTGCCCGTCCCCGGCGGCGAGGTGGGTCCCTGGGAGGAAGGAGGCCAGCCAGCCCCTTGGGAAAGGTCTGTGAGCGGGTGTAAAATCCAAACTGATTTTTCCCCAGGCTCATAGTTTGCAGGAGATTCAAAGCCAAACGCCTGTCTTTTAATTTTGGCGTCGGGGGATATCGAGCTCTAATTTCTTGGGCTGGAGAAAGGCGGTGCTTAATTTTCTCTGTACGGGAGTCACGAATGCTCTGGTTAACAGCTAAAGTCCTCCGCCCGCAAAATAAATGTCTTGTTTGCAGGGCTCCGTGAGCCGTAGGTGCTGCCCACCCTCCACACCGGACCCGGTGGCTTTGCTGGGGTGCGCGGCGCTGGTTCGGAGTGTGTCTTGCCATCCCCTGCTGGAGGTGTTAGCCTCTCTCGCACCATCAGGGGATGGTTTTATTTATTTTATTATTTTTTTTGAGGCCGAATAGGTGTTATTTTCTTCAGAGGGAGAAATGCTTTTCAATTATAGGGGCTGGTTTTGGGCTAGGTGTGAAGATTTAGCTTTTGTGGGTGTGTTTTCCACCCCCCCACCCCCCCGCTCCATTCTTGTTTTTTATTAGATTCTACTCTTATCTTTACTACCTGGAAAAATAACAAAAGACAAATGGTCCTTAGTTCCTTCCAGAGGGCCATAGTTAGGGGAGGAGAGACAAAGGGATTGATATCCCATGAAGGCTGCTGATTTTTGCTACCAAATTGGGGGGCTTTTATGGCAAGATTTTTTTATTTATTTTTTTCCGAAAGGAACTCTAGATGTGGCAAGCTGAATTGGAGATCTGTGAAAGGCCACATTTTCACAGATTGGCGCTCTGGCAATTTCTGAAAATTGGGCTCCTTTAAAATCTATCACGTTAGATCCACACAGCCTTCCTTGGAAGTTCCAATTAACTGTTTGTTTCATAGCGTCCTCTTCCATCCTCCTTCCCTCTCTCTGCACCAACTTTCGTGAATATTCAAAATCAGGCTGTTTTGCAGTTGGCATGTGACGTTTCAAGGAGATGTATGTTTTATTTTCCCTAAAGGGGGAACGGTTAGGTTTAGGAAAAGGCTTCTTATAGATTTTTACCCAGTCAAATGCAACCTGAGGGGTAGATACTGTAGAAAGCCTGCCTGGACTGTGACGTACCTGATGCTTATACCCCCGAAGGAAGCGGTTATTAGAGTTGCATTTCAAGTAGCATGTTTTGAGGCTGGCATTGTTTCCTCTGTTCTTTGCAAAATATAGCTGAGAACTATGGCCTGTATCTATAAATTCTCCTTAAATTGCAAAGCCCATCACTTCCAGCCCTCCCCTGCCAATTACTTGCGGTAGACCCTAAACCCTCAGAATTCGGAGCGAGATCAGATGTCGGCGCGGTGAGTGTGGAAGGTGGTTTAATGTCCGTGTGGCCGTCCTTTACCTTTCGCCTGTAGGAACTGGATTCAAACGCATTGTGTAAAGCTGTAAAATCATAAAATTATTATCAGCTGAGACACTGGACTTCGGTTTGACTAAAGAAGCAGCTAGCAGAAAAAGCAATTGAAAGGTATGCCAGAGCACAGAACAGGTTATCGGGTGCATTCATCTCCATATTCTGACTTTCCCATAAAGAAAGTAATGCTGCTGCTTAGGAAGACCTTCAGGGATGGGTGTCTCTTTTAATTTTAACTACTTTGCTGACTATTTGCTCCGTCTTGACAAAGACATGGCATTTATTGCATCTGGCAAAACAAGTGCCTGGGACTGATTAGGAGAAAACAGATCTATTCCCTCTGATAGAGGGTAAAAGGGAAGACAGCCAGTGGGACAAGGCTTTGGAGTCATGTCTCTTCTAGAAGAAGAAAAATCTCTGAAGAAAGATACGGTGGATAAACTGGCAGAGATATTTTTTTTTTTAAAGGCAGGCTTTATGAAGTTAATTTTATAAGATGATGCCTTTCACTTCTTCTGACCTATTATAATAAAGTGTAGTTATCAGAATGGGCTTTTCATTTCCCATTATAAGGGACATGGTGGTATAATGAATCCGTCTGCCAGACATATTTGCTGTTCACACCTTTCTCCCAGTAATGGAGTCTACATGACTGGAGACAATTTCTCCTTCCCAGAGTAACGTTGCCCTGTTGAAGCCCTGGAAATCTTTGCTACCGAAAAGCAGAGGAGGAAAAAAAATTGGTCCCTTCGTAAACATGTGAGTTTGTTAAGCAAGCGCTGAGCGGTATTAATTAGAATAGTCAGTGCAAACAGCCTTAGGATGCACAGTGCTGCAAGCGTCGCTTGCTGACCAGTCTAAGGTCAGATTACTCTGCAGGGGATGCTTTTGCTTTTAAAACCCTAGACGTTGTGCTAGAAATGTTTCAAAACCCATTGCTGCTTCCTCTTAGCTGTTTAAATTTTTTTCCTCTCCCTGCTGTCCCCCTGCAGGTAGATGGCCCGTGAACGTGGGGGGAGCTGCAGCACTCACAGTGAGCACCTCCTTGTGGTGTAAGGGGTCTGCTGGGTCAGGGCAGGGGCTGCGTAACAGCAGCCCAGGGGAGATGAAGCTGGTGGGTGGGATGTTGGGGAGAAGCCTCAGGAGCTGCTGAGCCCATGCTGGAGGTCTGGAGGTGGTGGACGAGCTCGGTGATTCCCAGTAACCATGGGTTCACTGGCCTGCCCGTTTCTTCTCCCATCTGACCACATCGGCAGATCTGTCCTAGGTGAGACATCTCCTTCTCCTGGCCAGATGGCCTGCTTAGCTCCTTGCTGTCTGCTGGGAGTGGTGTCCCCCAACGTGTACTGTGTCCTCCTGTGGAAAGCCAAAGTGCAGATCTTCCTCCACTGTTCAACAGCTGGAAACTCCCCCCAGCGCCCTACAGAGTCTAGGTAAGGGCATGTGCATTGAAAACACAACTGTGACTCATAGGACTATAAAAATTCCTATTTATTGTGCTCTTAGCCCTTTACAATCAAAACAAAATGAAATTGACATAGATAAAATATTGAGAATATTATTTGAGGGGCAGGGGGGACAGGGCAGAGTTGCTAGATGCACAGGCGTTGGGTACGCTGTGCTGCTGTACTGGTGGAAGGAAGTGGAGCAGATCATCGATCCTTTCTTGTGGTGGAAACCACTGTTGGGTTCATTCCCTGTTCATGGGGTTTATATCTATGAACAGATTAAGCTGCATTTCTGAGTCATTTTATCGAGACAGTCCAACTGTCAGTCTGCAGCTAGATCCAGTCTGAGGGACTCGGAAGGGGGGTAGCTGTTTGGGTGCCACCTAAATGTCTCCTGTCCTACCTGTGTGTAGTTACTGCTTTAAAGCTAATAGTTTCTGCTCCCTTATTGGTGAATACAAAGATGTTCCCCAGAGCAACATGCCACCCCTTCTCCCCAGGAGGCTACTTCCAGTAGCCTTCCAGTATCTGAAGCTGGAGAGGGACTTTTTACAAGGCCATGTCGTGACAGGACAAGGGGTGATGGCTTCAAACTGGAAGAGGGGAGATTTAGATTAGATCTCAGGAAGAAATTCTTCACTCTGAGGGTGGTGAGACCCTGGCCCAAGTTGCCCAGAGAAGCTGCGGCTGCCCCATCCCTGGAGGTGTTCAAGGCCAGGTTGGACGGGGCTTGGAGCAACCTGGTCTAGTGGGAGGTGTCCTTGCCCATGGCAGGGGGTTGGAACGAGATGATCTTTAAGGTCCCTTCCAACCTAAACCATTCTATGATTCTGCCGAAGGAAGAGCCTCTTGGTCTTCCTCAGTCTGGCGCCTGTGGCCCAGCAACCTGCCTCGTTGCTTGGTGTGGAGTCAGATGAACAAAATCCTGTACTGGAGGAGCAATCTGCAGATGAGAGGAGAGCGCCTGGTCCTGTGGGGTCCAGTCAATCCTTGCTCAATTCTTTGCTCATGTTACTCAGGCCAGTATTGATCACTCCCTTAATGACCTTTGTGGATTGGGGCTTAGGTGCCTCGGAAAACGGACACGGCTCCTAAGAAGGATTGGGAGAATAAGTGTATTAAAACAAATGCTGTCACCTTTGCTTGTCCCAGGGTACCGTGCTTGCAAGCCTGTGCCCGAAGGGGGTGCACAAAACGGAGTCTGCACAAGCAAGAAAGACCCCAGGGAAGCAGCTGGCATCAGTGGGCGCTCTGCTCCTGTCCGTCGGGTCGGTGTTGGATCCCAGCTTTCTGGCTTCCCCTGTGAATTGGGACGTTGGTGCCAGCGCATGGAAGGACCGTGGAACGTGTATCTTGCTGAGAGGCACACGTTCAGGTGGAAACCTGTCAAAAACAGTTTTAGGAGCAAGAACTGGAACGTGTCTCATTACACATTTGAGCGCTGACAGTGGTAATGATGCCTCTGAGTTTGGTTTGGTGTGGAGTGGGATTGCCGTGTCTTGTTCTCAAGGGGGAAAAAACGGGTGGTTTAAAAAAGTGACCTGTCATTCTTTGGGATCTCCAAAGCCATCCCAGCTCCAGGCCATCGAGTGCCCTGAGGTTACAGGCACTCGATGGTGTGGTGGTTTGCGTCCGAGTGCACGTAGGTGCGTGTATGTGCTCCGATATCTCTATATCTTGGTATCTTTATCTTGAAGCATGGGTAGATTCCCATGCTAACAGCGCTTTTGCCCTATTTTGGTCTATCTCCAGGGATAGAGATTCTTCCTGTTTTAAAGGTGGCTTCCCAAAACCACAGTCCAAACCCGTGCTGGGAGCCCTGCGGGGCCGCATGCATGGGAAGGAGCATCAATGAGACAGTTCACGACCGCATCCTCAGGAGATGGAAATGCAAGCGGCTTCCGATGATGCCAGCAGATGATGTGGCGCTTTGCGTTAATGCTGGATTTCAGCTTCCTAATTAGGATGCGAGGTCTGTGCGTTGGGCTGCTGAGCGTCTGAGGAGGAGCGTGTCTGGCATGGGGGGGGCTGCAGGATGCTGCTCTGGATTTCAGCTTCCCGGCGCAGCGCTGCCCCTCTTGCTTGCCTGCCGCGTGGGCCCCGTCTGCCCACGGAATTCGAAGGCGCTTGCCAAAAAGAAAAATACGGCTTTGTCGGACGTGTTTTCTTTGGCGTGGTTAGGAAGCTGGTTGGCTGGTTGCTCCCTCCTTCCTGCCTGAGGAGCTCTGCCCCATTAGTGAATTTTTGGTTTGCAAGGAGGAGATGGAGTTTCTTTAATACTACGTTTTCCCCTGCGCTCCAGCGTCCGTGGCAGTCTCTCCTCCCTGCAGCCTTCCAGCAGACTTGGGGCCGGTGTTTACACCAGGTCCTGACTCTGCAGAGCTGGTGTTGAGCTGCTGCGGTCCCACCACACAACCTGGCTCTCCTCCTGCCCTTGGGCTCTGTTACTACCCCATTTTCCCCTCTTGCGGGGTGCTGTTGGAAGATTTAAATCTCTTTTTTTTTCCACTTAAAAAAAAGATTTAAGCCTTCCCCTTAGGCTGGACTGCTGGACCAGCCCGTGTCATCTGCCTTTGGATCATGTACAAGCTTGTTCTCCTGCACAGCCTACCCCAGGTGCGTCCTTACAGCCCGGCTCGGCGTGGGGGATTTATTAATCCTTGTGTGCTCCTGTGTCCAAACTGCGGGTGCGCAGGGAAACGCGGGGTGCAGGTGCTTTTCTGGGCAGCAATTTGGAGATATGTGCACCAGCCTCGTGAGTTGAGAGCTCTGGATGAGAATACAGGGATCTGCTGGGCTGGTTTATTTCTTTCACTATCTCAAAAAAACGTAAATGAAATGGGGTTTTTTTGGTCCTCCTTCAAGCCTTTTCCTTATGTGCTGGAGATCCAAACACAGCAACGTTGGGCTGAAGTTCAGAGACCAGAAATGTAACTGGCCACTTTAATTTGACTATCCAAAATGAGCCATGGGGCGGGGAAGAGTGAAATAGGTTTTCGGTGCTGTTTTTCAGTTTGAATCATAAAGGTGTTTAACATAGATAAGGAAATGTTTAACTCTGTGTTATCTTGACAGGGTTGCTTTAAAAGGTGGATCTTCCCAAGAGCAGAAGGAAGATTTTTCAGCATGACTTTTTCCCTGCCTTGAATATTCATTGCAATACTTGATTTTTATATTTCTTTTTTCCCCTCTTCTGCACTCCATGTACTCCCTACGCACAGGTCCCCTTTTCCGCTCGCCCAAAACCTCTGCCGAGGAGTTTTCGGCTGCCTGCTTTTGTGCAGTCCGGTTGTCCGATGCAAGTGAAGGGAGTTTCTAGGCTGCTTCCTTCTGACTCCTGCCGAAGCATCTCTCGCCAAGGCTCCAAGCCGAACCTCCTGATGGAACTTAATTAGTTTGATGCACAGACTTCGTTGCTCATCAGCGCGGAGGGGCTCGGGGAGGTGGAAAGCGATGGGGAAGGGGCTGCTGTTGAAATGTCTTACTCAAATTGAATTCTGGGATTTCGTTTTGGGGTTTTTGTCATTTTTTTTCCTGTGCCGAGTGGGACTGGCACACGTGCATGCATACGTGTGGGCTTTTTCTCCTCGATAGGAAGCAAAAACCAGAGCCCACAGGAGCTGCTGTCTCCTGTAAATAACCCGCTCAGTGCTATTAGTATTATTCGGTCTCCTTTTGTCCGAATTGTAAAGAGGAGTATGTGTGCGTCTATATATAAGGAAGGGAAAATGTGTTATTTTTTTGCCTTATGTTGTAGCCAGTTCTTGTTCATTTTCAAAATTGTCCCTTGGCCACTGGGGCTACTTTGGGGGCTAGCAGCCGGGGGGCGTTGCAGAATCTACAATGTTGAAGTGACACTGGACTGACTTTTGAGCTTGCGTCTTAGCCTATAAGTCAAGGAGCAATCAAGATGATTATTTTCTTGGTCTTAAAATTCTTCTCTCTTGTTGAATTTCTTAACTAGAATTCTTGCACGGTGACACTGACCCACCCACCTTCTGTCTTTGCTAGCGTGTATGTGTGGGTATTTTTCAGTCTCGGTTTATGGGAAGGTCCTGAACAAGCCTCTAATGAATCACAGTTTTCTCCTCAGGATGACATTGTGTCCTTTATGTGCAACTCTGGCTGCATCATTACGGTTTTTTTAACCTCGAGCCTGCCACGGCATTTCTGGCTCTTCCAATCCAGTGGATTTTAAGCCTTGGGATATGGTTACAATTAAGGACCTTTCCTTGCACAGCCTCTTGCCTCCCCCAGGGCAGACCCCTGCCAAAGGCGTTTGAGCTGTGTTGGCTTCTGCAGCTGGTGGCACCATGAGCGTTTCTGTCTGTGCTCCTGCCCGCGCGTTGCTTTTCCTGAAGAAAGCAAGATAAGGCGGATTGGGCTGACCATCTGTCTTCTCACCTCCCTTTCCTCCTCTCCCAGCAGTATCCTGACCGCTTCCAGGCATGTGGCAGAGGAGAGGAGATCTTAAATTTGAGAACTTGGTGCAATTAAGTATAGGAGGAAGCTCCTGAGGCCACCAGGAAGGCGGTATTATGGGATTGACCCTTATTAGATATCCAGGAGTTTGCATAAGCTGCCCTTGAAGATGGGATGTTTTTTCTTACCAAGTTCTCATTTTATTAGAGACCAGGGAAAACTGACCCTGGGAAAGCCATCTCCTTTGTTCCACTTCTCACAGCCCTACTTGTTAGCGGAGCGGCTGCCCATCGGTGGTCTGGGCTCATCAGGCTTTCCCCCTCATGGATGGCCTTCTGGGAATTGCCCGAGGATGTTTGGAGGACAGGCTTGGTCCCCCTTCACCCTCCCACATCTCCTTGTGGAGCCTCGCTTGGAAAGGCAGCAACGATGACTTCTCCGAGCTCAGGAGCGCTGATCTCGGCACCTGGGCGGGCTGGGCCTGATGGCAAGCAGCACGGTTGGGATTTGTGCCACAACTTGCCCTGCAAAGTCAGTTATTAGGTGGGCTCCGTGACCCCTCTTTGGTTCTCTTTAACCAAAGGTCTTGTTCTTCCCACCCTTTGATCCCGCTGCCGTGCTAGCAGCTGAAGGGTTAAAAGAGTTCGGGAGGGTGAGGGGGTGGAGGCAGGTATTTCAGATGCTCATTACTCACTGCCAGCTTCCCCCAAAATCATATTAATTTCACGCTGTCACGCAGGACTGCGCTGTCTCTCTCGTCAGCATCCAGGAGGGTGACGGGGATGGGGGGAGCGCGGGTCCCCCCCCTCTGTACCACGCCTGCGATTTGGAAAGCTCACGGGTGGCCTTTTTCCTTCGGGATGGGGCTGGGGCTGCTCACCTTGCGAAGGGGGATCTGGGGGACGAGGTGGTGGTGGTGGGGGGGTCGTGCTTCGTCATGCGCTGATCATTTTCCACCCTGCTGCTTGTGCAAAAACCCCATGAAATTAGGTCTGCCGCAGTGTGGAAGTCTCGGGGAAGGGAAGGAGCGAGGGAGGGGAGCTGCTGACCTGCCCTGCCCTACCTGTGGGCATCCAGGACCCTGCTTAAAAGTTGGTCTTTAACCAGTTGTCTCCCTTTCCTTTTTTTAACGCGAGCGAGCGCAGCCTGGCTCTCCATGCAAAGATCGCTTCCCCGGCTGCCATTGCCTCCTTTCTCGTTTCTCCCCCTTTTCTGCAACATTTTCGGCTCTTTGCTCACAGCCTCTGCCAGAGGTGTCACCTCTGCGGGGACTTCTCGCTGTCACACAAGGTAGGGCTGGGACTCTCACAGCTCCCCAGCCCGTCCTGGCTGGCAGCTCGCTCCCCCGGTAGGGTTCTCAGGCAGTGGGGATTCTGCACCATTCCCAGTGAATTTTGTTATTCTTATCCCTAAAACATGTCTCAACTTTTTGTCCACGTCTGCTCTTGTAATTTTTTTGGTGGGTTAGGTCCAGATGGATCATCTCCTCCCTTTTTCTCCCATCGTGTACCCTATGGCCACACTTCTTGCCGCACTTGGCAAAATGCAGCAGCAAAAAACCAGCTCGGATCTCCCTGTTTGCGGAGCAGAGAAGGAAGCGGAACGTTAGGAGACACAGCTCTCTCCCCACAGCAGAGAGCTGGTGGCCCATCCCATTTGGGACTGAAAGGCTTTATAATACACCTTGGGTGAAGGGTTACCTGCCTGTGCAGGAAGAGGACTCCCATGAGCCCCAAGGGACCCGTGGCTCTCGTTGCTTACAGAGTCCTGGACCGTTGGGAGTGGAGGATGAGAGCAGCAAAACCTGTGCCAGCAGCAGCACCAGCCTCTGGTACCCACAGCTGGGTGCTGGGTGTTATCAATGCCTTCTAACTGCGGTCAGTTTTGGGCCCTTCACCCCAAGAAAGACATTGAGGTGCTGGAGCGTGTCCAGAGAAGGGCAACAAAGCTGGTGAGGGGTCTGGAGCACAAGTCTTGTGAGGAGCAGCTGAGGGACCTGGGGTTGTTCAGCCTGGAGAAAAGGAGGCTGAAGGGAGACCTTCTCGCTCTCTGCAACTCCCTGAGAGGAGGTTGTAGCCAGGTGGGGGTCGGTCTCTTCTCCCAAGTAACAAGTGACAGGACAAGAGGAAACGGCCTCAAGTTGCACCAGGGGAAGTTTTGGATTAGGAAAAATTTCTTCACTGAAAGGGTTATTGAGCATTGGAACAGGCTGCCCAGGGAAGTGGTGGAGTCACCATCCCTGGGGGTATTTAAAAGCCGGGCAGACGTGGTGCTGAGGGACATGGTTTAGTGGTGGTTTTGGCAGTGTTAGGTTGATGGCTGGACTCAATGATTTTAAAGGTCCTTTCCAACCTGGGTGATTCTATGATTCTCTGATCGTAATGCTTATTGAGCATTAGAGAATCTACGAATCTAGACATCGCGCCTTTTCTTTAATCGACTTTGTGCTTTTCTGGCTCTGATTCCTTTCTGAGGTCTTCTCTTTCTCGAAAAGGCCATCCTCTGATGCGTGAACCGAAAGCAGGCTCCTCCTACTTAGCCACGTCCCTTGGGGACATTGCCATCTCTCCATGGTGCAGTGCGTTTCCCCCACCTTTGCATTGACCTTACGAGCAGCGAGTGGTGGCAGGAAAGCTCTCTGAACCTCCTTTTGCAGGGCTAAAGCACGGCACCCTCGCAGCTGGCTGTCCTCCGGCACCTTGCATGCGACCAGCCTGCGGTGATGCTGCTTAGATTCAGCTTTTACTCTTCCCCGTGTAGGGGATCTTCCACTTGAAGCGCAGAGATGTTTCTTCTAGGAGGTACGTGGGAAGTTGTGGCTGTTCAGAAGCAGACAGGCAAGGGGTGGGAGGTGGTTTCCCAAGCCCTGTTGCTTGATACCAGTGCAAGAATCGGAGGAAAGCTCATGACTTGGCAAGTGCCTCTATTCAAACAAAGCATCTCTTCTTGGGGAGTTGTTACCGGCTCCCATCTCATTTAATCCGTCAACTCCAATACGAGCGTGGCAGCTTGTCTACCAGCTCGGAGAGCTGTACCGATCTGTTTTGCCTCTAAAAATTAGGATCTTCTGTTGGAAGCCCCTGGCCTGCAAGCCTTGCAGCATGGAGAAATGAGGTCCTTGCTCTGCCTCCAGCTCCCTGCAAGCTGGGTGTCCCTGCCCAGCCAGCCAGCGGTCAAAAGCTGTTGGCAATGCCCGGTCTGGGGAGAGCGAACTCCAGCCCTTTTGGACCCCAGTCAGGCCTGGCAGGTTATTTTTAGGTGTATCATTGCCTCTTTTTCTCCATCACCACCCCCCGCCTTTTTTTCTTTCCCCCTCCCTGCATCCATGTGTGCATTACAGCTCATTCAGGTCAGCTGATGCCATCATTGCTGGCAGATGGAGAAGAACATGGTTTCTCTCCCTCTTCTGTAGCCCCTCGTTTCTACCTCGCGTTTGCCTTCTCAGCGAGCCTGTGGCTGCCACGCTGTGTTGACGGCATCTGTCAGCAAGGTACAAGTGTCTGCTCTTGCCTGCAATTGATTGTGAGCACCCAGAGCGTTGTGATGAGTCTTCCTGAAGGTTTGGGGAGGGGGGCCAGCAGAATGAGGAGGATGGGGAGAGCTTGCACCCCACCGTGCAGGTGCCCTGCTCGGCGTGCGGCACTGCCTTTGAGCTCTCCTGCCCAGCTCTGCCCTCTCTTGCGGTTTTTTTCTGGCTCCCACCGGAGAGCAGAGCTCTAAAACGCTCAGGTTGCGTGTTTTTGTTGGGTGGTTTATTTTATTGAAGAGGCTTTGAGTTGGGAGGGGGTGGGCAGGGCTGAGGCAGGGGGATGGGGAGCGCTGAGGCAGATGCTTAGCCTCGTTAAAGTCCATGTATTAAATGAGCAAGGTTGCGTTGGCAGGGTTCACAGCTGCTGCCGGTGTTTGCGTAGTGATCGGGCGAGATGCTGGGTGAGGACAGTGTGGGGAGACACGTCCCCACCTCTGGGACATCTCCCTCCACCGAGGAGGTGGTAAGTGCCCGGTGGTGGCTCTGCAAAGGTCCATCCCTACGGGGAGGATCCGCCTCTGGTGCGGTGGTGGGATGTGCGTGCCTGGCCCTGGGGCAGCACCGGTGAGCGTGGACTTCAGCTTCCCTACGCATGGACACGCACACTCCTGCTTGTGCAGCTCAATCACATTGTATAATGCTAAAGACATAAATAAGGAAACAAATTAAAAAAAAAAAACCCAAGCCCAACAGGAGTTACTTCCACTGTAGTTCTTTTTGCCAGGAAGGTCCTGTGGGTGGATCAGCCGGAGTTGTGAACTTCCATCCTGGGCTCTGCCGCTCTTTGCTGGTTGCAATGGTGCAAACCTCTCTCCTCTTCATCCAGTCATGGCAAGCGCTCCCTGAGACCGGTGGCTGGAGACCGACGAGCTTTCTCCAAAAACAGGATAGAAACATCCCTGTTGAATCCCATGGTGGCTCAGATAACGCTGGCACCAGGCAGTCGCTCCCTGTCCTCCCGTCTCCTGGGAGTTTTCCAAGTGACCTGTGAAGACGTGTCCCGCTGCATAAAGTGGCCTCTGAGCTTTGGCAGGCGTTGTGGTTTGGTGCAGGTTGGGAAAGGGTGACTGAAGGACAGGGCACGCTGGGAGCAAGAATAGAGCTCGGGTAACAGCCGCACCTCCAATTTTGGGGACAGGGTGGGTGAAATCAGACCGTTATCAGAATAAATACATCTAGAAATACTCCTCTGCTCACGCTGATTTTACAGTACCATGAGAAAATCTAACGTTTTGCGGTTGGTGGTGTCTCTGGAGAGGACGGTGCTGGTCAGGGGAGCACGGTGGCTCCCAGCCTGCCTCGCCAAAGGTGACACGTGCCTGTTCTTAACGCTTTGTCTTGTTCTCATCCCGGGTGGACTTCAGATGTGGTCGGGCTGGGCTCTTCGGAGACTAGCCTGCGCTCGGGACATCTCACCGTCCTTATTGTATTGGAGTCACCGGAACAGAAGCACTTCACTTGAGCTCTCCCGTTCTTAGCGCATTTGCATGCATTTGATCTTCCCTACGTGTTTCTCTGTTCTTCTCATGAAAATAATTAATCTGGTTATTTTTCTAAGTCATCCTGCAGCTTTACAGAGACAAGACTTAAATAAGGATTCTCTTTAAAGCAGAGCTGTGTTAAAATAGCTGTCGGCCTATAAATATCTCAATGCTTCTATATTTATTCTCCTCCAGCTCGGTGCAGGAGGTTCTGTAGCTGAATCTGAGATATGGGTTGGGTTTTTTTTCCTGACTGTTGATGCAGCCGGTATCTTAACAGCAAGACTGGTTTCTCCGAAGGACGCTCTAGGTACCCCTTTGGGGGCCCAGGAGGCATGGCGAAATCTCCCCACTCTGTTTACTGCTTTGCTAGTTGTACAAATTTCCTCTTGTCTCTGAAACAAGCTGGCTCATAAGAATCCTAGAGGAGCGGAGATTTGTACCGGGCCCTCCTGTGAGCACTATTTTAGCATAACTTATTTTTGACCGGAGCTGCGCTCTGATCAGGATTTTCAAAAGAGCCCAGGAGAGATAAATCCCCAAATCTCAGCGCTGTCGGAGCTGCGAGTTCCTTTGAAATCCTGACCTGCTGGTGATTACTGCGGTGACTTGGTGGCTCCTAAGCCCTGGTCCGGCAAGGTGCTGCGCGCGGGGAGAATTGTGGCTTACGAGCGCAAGCTCTGGGAAAGGCTTTGCAAGCGTTGGAGGCTCTCATTGAAGTCGGTGCAAAGATTGAGATTTCACGGGGTTTGGGATATAAAGGTCATGACTGTGGTGGTTTGTACATCTCGGTGAGAGCCACCGCAGGAAGGGGGTATCAGAAGCTGTAGTTTGGTCCTGGTGTGGTCCTTGGAAGTAGGTGTGATGGGAGGCTGGGGAAGGCTCAAGAGAAGTCCTCTTCCAGTTGTCGTGGTAGAGCTGGCCCTTTCTCCACTATACTTAAATGTCTTTTCTCTCCCCACCCAAAAAAAAAATTAAAAAATTACGGTACCATCAAGAGGAAAGCCACTGGCTAGGTGAAATCACAGAATTTGAGAGCGGGCAGAGCCCGGGTGGAGTCTCGTCAGGGGCTGGCACGCAGCGGCAGAGGAGGGAAGAGCCCTGCGGCGACCGAGACTGCGAGCGGAGCTCATCTCTTGGTAAGATGGCAAAAGAGGGGAGAAGCAGCAGCAAAACCTAAATAATATTAGAGTGGGATGGTTGGCTGGTTTTGAATGACCTTTTCAGCCACACATGTCCAACAGCGGTTGGTTTTTAAGTCCTCTGAGTCACCAGCTCGCACTCCTTGGGACCAGCAGATGACTTGGAGCCCCCAGCTCTCTCGCAGCGTTCAGTGCAAGTCCAACAGCGCTGCTTACACCTGGAGCTTCCTAAAGCTTATGGCCTTCCCCGTGCCAGCTCTGCACCTTCCCCTGCGCCTTGGGAACGGGCTTGGAAATACTGAGCATTGAGACGCAAAGTTTTGGAAGGAAATCTGCTCATGCTTTAACTAAATAGTGAATCACCGTTGTCTTGAAAGCATGAAAATAAATGTGGATAATATACGGGTGTTTTCTCTGGGAGGTGTCAGCGTGCTCAGAGAGTCCTGGGCATTTTTTTCTGATCTCGCCAACTCTAAAATAGATGTATAACAATAGGTAGATTTAAAAAAAAACAAAACAAAACACCTCCCCACCCCATGGCACGCGCTGCTCCATCAGTGGAGACCAGGAAACAAAGGCAGGACAGATGTGGACAGATGTGAGTCTGCAAGCGCAGCGCCCCGTGGGCAGGCACAGGTAGGAAGGGACCTGCGGAAGAGCCGAGATCTCGCTTTGCGGTCGGGCCAGGAGGAAGATGGGAACAAACTGGGAGATGGCCGGGTCCGTCCCTCTGTCCGAAAGGCTGCTGGGTGGTTTTCTGCACGTTAGCATCTCCTGCTGCAGGTACCCCAGGGCTGGTGCTCATCCTCCCCCGGCGCTCCCTACCTTTCTTCTTGCCCTGGCGCCCCGTTAAATTCAGGCGTGGGAGCCAGCTCGGCAGGGCTAAATTGGTGTGACGGTCGCACCATAGCAACTGTACCCGTGTGCCTCTGCCAGCGCCGGCTGCGGGCCGGGAAGCTGTGGAAAAAATAATCATCGTTTGGGAGGAGCCGGGGGCAGCGGGGGGTGAGGAGCGGCGAGGGGAGACCACAAGACAATGCGATGCCGCTTCCACCGGCACGGGAAACCTGTGCCGACTGGGAAAGGGAAAGGCCCCTTTTAACACTAGCCTTTAAAGGAAATCTCTTTAAGGAACTGAATCTCTCGCACGACGTTAAACCTCGCAAAGTAGGATTAAATGCGGCAAAATTAAGAAACCCAACCTGGTTGCAGCACCTGTTTAAAAAAATGACTTAAGTGGTTGGGATATTAAAATTTTAAGACCTGCCGCTGTGCCGGTGATGGAGGATTTAAAAAATAATAATTACCGTTTGGGGTTTTTTTTTTCCCCCTTTCTTTTTGCTTGGTTTTCAGAATTGGTTTCTTTCTGTTTAGCATGCAGCCTAATTGCGTAATTACACGATAGACTGGAGTAGAATTTAGTGCGTGTAATACCAGTTATAAAGAAGAGCCCTAATTATGTGTATCTTCTCAGGTAAATAATACATCAGGGGCATGGAGTGGCCTAATTACTCTTCTGAAAACCTGCCTAATGACTAATTTACTTGGAATTTCAGAAAGCTTTTGATAAGGTCCCTCATAAGCAACTGTTAAGGAAAATAAATCGAGAAGGGGTAAAATGTTTTGCCACACTTTTAAACGAGCCGTTTAAGCGATGGGAAACAGCCGCTGCCTTGGGGTCTTGCATCTTGAGGAGAGGCGAAGGTCCCATGGCCGCGTGTTGGTCTGGGGCCAAAGCTGTCGCGTCTTCTGATCCTGCTTCACTGCAAGCTCCAAGGGATGCTGCTGCCGAGTGAGCTGCCCACAAAAAATGGGATTTAATATCGGCAGGAGTCTTGTGGGTTAGTTCACAGTTCCTTGGAAAAAGCACTTCGATGTCCGTATGGCCTCTGGTACCAGCAAATATATGCGATGTTGAAAATCCAAATAGCTTTTCAAGATCTGGGCCAAAATCTGATAAATCCAAAAAAGAGCTAAACTTTGTTTGATTTTCCCCATGCAGAAGACAGGGGGAGCGAGGGCAATCCAAAAGCTGGACCGGCTTCCCCGGGACTGCTTTCTAGGTGGATCTCCTGGGCTTTCTCTGCCTGCTGGAGCTGGGACCAGTGCCGCCGATACTCTGGGGAGCGTGGGGAGCACGTCAAGGAGACACCGCAGTGAAACTTGGTCAGTAACATGGATAAACGAGTCAGCTGGTGGTCCCCAGTGAGAGATGGGCGCTGAGCTGACAAGGAGGGGTAGGAGATGTGAAGACTTGCACGCAGGAGAGAGGAGAGTCCCGGTGAAGCCTTTAGCTGGGACAGAGGAACCCTGAACCAGCGGGATGATGGGGATGAAGGAGGAGAGATGGGTGAGGACTGCCCGGTGCAGGCGCTGTGAAGGCTGGGCAGGGGGTGCCATGGGGGTCCCTGAGCCGTGAGGCTTGGCTGGGGCAGATGTGCCAGGCCAGTGTGGTGGTTGGACAGGGGAGTCTGGGAGGGTGGCACAGGGACGGGGACATGGGAGCCTTGCAGGCTCCCCTCCACTCCCAGACCACATCACCCTGGCTACTGTGGCTACCAGGATGATTTCTGGGGCATGTATTTGTGGCAAAGCATCACTTTATTCTGCCACGGGCATGGCGCCCGCCTCTTCCCCAGATTCAGTTTTTTAAAAAAACCAGGTAAAACACACAATTCGTTTGTAAGACCCTCCGCCACGTGTATCGCAACGGTCCCCCTCGCCCCTGGACCTCAGGTTCTCCTCCTTCAAGCACGGCTGTGTGCCGCTGCCTCTCGACGTCTCCTGGTACGGGCAGGTTTGGCAGCTCAAGCTGGCTCCCCACTACTGCCCCCTCCCTTTGCAACCCCCTCCCTTTGCTTTTGGGTCTGGGAGAAAGAACGGACGTGTGTTTCCAACTGGAGGAGCCGGAGAGATGGGGGCGGGGGGATTAGCACCGAAGGGTCCTCTGCTGAGCGGCCACGGTGGAGATAAAGCAAGAGGATCTTTGTGCCTGGCTGGTGACGTGCTAATTGGCTTTCCTTCCTAGCAAACTTTGCAAATGATGCTCTTTAAGTCGTCGGCGAGATAAACAGTTGCTGTGGCAGGTGTGCCGAAAGCGCCGTCTGGATGTAATTAGACGCGTTCACGAGAGAGCATCCCGGAGACATGGAACGGTGCTGTTCGTGCCGGGTGCATCCTGGGGGGCTCGTCCCGCTCTCCCCCTCCCCCTGTCGCAGGCAGGGCTGCTTTTGGAAAGCATTGGTGCTTCCAGCCAAATTCAGAGGGACGCGAGGTGGGAATCTGGCCGGTGTCGATTTCCTGTAAGTCTAGCGGAAATAAAGCCTGAGAAAAGGGGAGAGGTGGTGTTTGCGCTGCGGTGGCAGAAAGGTGGAAAATTCCTCTCTACGCCACATCAGAGAGTCTCCGTTTGGGACAGGGAGGGGATGGCCACCCAGCTTGGCCACCGTGTCTCCCAGTTCCCCTGTCCACAGAGCAAAATGCTTCTCATACACCTTTCTCTGGCCCCGATCTCCCGTCACCTCCTGAGGTGACTCCCCTGTCTTGCAAGGCCAGGTCACCCTTCTGCAGGACACGCAGCTTTTCTGCTGCTTCTCCTGCGGAGCTTTTGCTTTCACTCTCGTACCGAAGATGCTCTGCCTTTTCTTTTTTTTTTCTTTTTTTTTTTTTTTTTAAATTCCGA
>VFFE01007983.1:553364-565624 GCA_008921705.1 Burhinus oedicnemus | reverse complement strand
CCTTCTATTGCATTTCCACAGCACCAGCAACGCAAGACTTCAGCCCTTTTTCTCCTTTCTGCCCTGGTAGCCACGACACCAATGGCTTACTAGAGAACCTCTGGGCCCTCCGCATCCCCTGTTTTCTCACCGTTTGCCCCAAATGCCCCCCACAATAACTTGTCCTGTTTACTCACTACGCTTCTCACCAGGGGGCACTGGTAAGTGAAGGCGACTTACGATGACTCTGTCCCAAAGGGACTGCCTACAACGCCAGTCCAAATTTCATGGCTGCTGGCAAGCCTTCAAAATGCTTCCTTTCTTCTCCTTCCTCCTTACAGACCTTAAAAGTAACCCCCAAAGCCTTCACGGAGAAATTGGCCCCCGTGCTATGCTCCGTCCGGAGCCTCACGTTTAAGGCCCTCCGTGGGAGGACACGCTACAGGCTCTTCAGACCACGTCCAAAGACTACCAAAGTCATCGGAAAACAACAGTGTACCAAGCACGTTGGTACTTTCAAGTTAAAAGACTGGTGGGAAGAGCAGCTTTCTCAAAAGACAGAGGTGACGCAACAAATCAAGTACTGGACCCAGACAAAGCGGCGCACGTGTTTGCATTTAACTGAAGTCGCCCTCTGTTCTCTGCACTCCTTGTGTCACTCCGTGACTAGGGCCAGCTCAGATCTGAAGGAGCAAGATGTTGTCTGGATTAAGCTGCGAACTTCCTGTCGTGCAGCAAATTGCATTAATTATAAGTCAATAAATGTTGACCAACTGGGGAATCGATGGTCACATCTAATGCACACTATGAAAACACAATCAATACCTTTATCTTTTAAAATGACATGATTATTTTTATGATTGGAGCCTTTAAACGTTTTGTGTTTCCTGAAAGCCAGTGTTAGTACGGGATTTGTTGAAAAATGGAAAAAGAATGTGTGCAATCAGCAGCGTTCTTCCAGCGAGGACAACTACAAGGAACGCAACGGTATATTTTCATCAACACAGATCTTGGGGAAAAAGAGAAAGGAAAGTATTCCTTTAGAGGCTTCACATATTTTCCATTCACTTTTACTGTGAGCTAACTGAATCTAAGCAGGGAGACAGAGAGCTATTCAATTACCTCCTATAGTACCTGTCTATCCCCAAGCATGCTTCATTCTTGCCTTTCATCATAAACACAGTACTCCTGCACTTGCTTCTGTATAATACACATGTATTTCATTCCTCTTAATTGGAAGAGAACATGCATATCGCAGTCACGCCACTAGCGAAGTGTCAGAGACTAAGGGCATTTCTACCATCTTTAATTTAGAGATATTCTTCCCTATGAAAATTCATCGTCAGCTCTCTTCAAACTTGGAGCTGTAAAATTCTGGAAATACTGTCAGCTCTTTTACAATTTTTTTGAGGGAAATAGCTTTTTCCTTCTCTTCACTGATTTAGCATAAAATGGAATAATTGAGTGAGTAGCTCTTACTTTTTCTAAACTAGCTGCTTTAGTCTTACAGTGCCAGTAAAATGATTTTAATTATAGTTCACTTCAAAGTACTTGACAGCTATTACAAAACTTATGTCATGAATTTAGTTATTCCATTAAAATTAGGCATCTCACAGCAAAAACATCACTTTGTTACACTTGGACTCATGTCAAAACTCATCAAAAAATAATGATATTCTTCCCAGCCTGTCCAACCTACCAAAAAATGAAATCTACGCATCTCTTTCTGCTGTCAACATTTGCCTCCCACTTAAAGGAATTCTGCAAGCCTACATTGCACCTTACCTATCTGACTTTTCTCACCCTTGTATTTGCAGTACTGGCATTACTTCATTAATGAAACACGAGCTGCTTGTTACAAGGTCAGGCTCTTTCAAAGAATGATATATTTCCATTAATGGGAATGATTTCCAGAAAGGGAATATCACCAACCTCTTGCCTGTATGTAGTATTATGCATAGCAAGGTTATCTAGCACTCTGAGAAGTACACTTTTTTCCAGGTGAATGGAAGATGTTTAAACTGAAAGAGAAAGAATGAGACAATGCCAGTAGAAAATAACAATTGTTAAATCACTGACATCTCTATTTTAAAATTATTTTTTTTAATTAAAGATCACTAAAAAATTATGCCGTTGGAACCCTGAATGCCTAAAATGATATTTAAAAACACACAAAATCTCAGCGTATTTTTAAAACGGTAAATACTAAAAAATATACATGCAGGCTTATTTTCAGTCTAAGGTGTTTCAGTTTTAATTGAAAGCAGGGCTATTTGATTAGGAGAGAAAAAAAAGAAGCAGATGGCTCAATAAAAACAGTTGGACAAATTAAAATGAAGTTAATTCATGAGAAGGGAACATGCTAAGAGGTTTCCAGTCATGCAAAGGACATCCAAACCCCTAAGCACAGGTAATTTAAAAGTAAAACCACTCAGTGTCTAATAGGAGGTGGGAGGGGTTATCAGGACAGCACAATCTGCCACAAGCTCTGAAAAATTAACCGATGGCTCACTGCATTCAGAAACACATGCATCTGTTAATAACATACCTCCACTGTATGTACACATACTCTTTAACTCACACAGCTAGGTGGGATGATTCAGGGAGGATAAAGGAATAATTCTTATCACAACTGACACAAGTTAAGGCAATACCTCCGCCAGTGATGATTTTAATTACCTGTAAGAAAACTGTGGGTCAAATCTACACGTTTATGTTCTCTATTGTAGACAGATATGAACTGAATTTGTTTACACTCAAAATCATCAGAAGCTTTGTAACTGTTTTAACTCAAGCTGAATTACCTTGGTTCTCAGGCAAGAAAAGTGGCTATTAAAATAATGTTGGGAGAGAATTCTAGAAGACAAGTCAAAAAGGAATGACAGAGACCTATCAAATCATGAATGGCATGAGTAAGAACAGAAAATGGGTATTCACTGTTTTTCGGAAGGGAAGGTATTCACTATTTCTCAGGAGGGGAAAGCATCGATTTGTCATGTTACAGACTGAAAACAAAAAAATTACTTTTACGTACAACATGTAACCACATTGTGGAACTACTGAAAGCATCCATACTGATAAAATCAAGGGGGGTTTTGTACATATTTTTCTCTTATGATTAGATTCCATGATGTCCCATAAGGCAAGATGTCCTATGGAATGTCTTTTCAAGTTGGGCACATCTAAAAAACGTAGTGTCCGTTAAAAGTTTAATTCATACTGCAGACTTTCTTCACTGTTGGTCCTAATGACCCCTTATCCTCTATCAAGTTGCCTATTTTACAAAACATAGATGAAACTTACGGAAGTGGCCACACCCTGTAGTCAGTACTCACTAGACCATATCTAGAACGCTGGGTCCAGATTTGTCCCTCTGTTCCCTAGAACAGGAAAGACTGACAAAGTGCAATGAGTTCAGCAGAGCCCACTGAAGACAGCTGGGGCTGGAGCACATGCCCTGTGTGAGGAAAGGCTAAGGGAACTGGACCTGTTTATGTGGAAAAGAGAAAGCTTTGGGGGACCTAGCAGCAGGTCCCCAGCGCCTATGGGAAGACAGAGTCAGGCTCTTCATAGTGGTGTGTAACAGGGGTGAGAAACAACAAGGAAAAGGTGAAACAAGAAAAGTTTGGGCTAGGAATAAGGAAAAACTTCCTCACCATGAGGACAGCCTAGCAGCACTGCAGGTTGCCTAGAGATGATGTGCCATCTCTTCCTTTGGAGGCTTTCAAGACCCACTTGGATAAATCCCTGAATGACCCAGTCTGACCCCATAGCTGGCCCTGCTTTGAGTAGGAGGTTGGACTAGAGATCTCATGAGGTCCCTTCACACCTGAACTATGCTATGATCCTATAAATGCAATACCTTTCAGACCTATACTTGTCTGTCAAATTTGCTTGAACTTATCCAAAAGATTTAAATGCTATTGCAGATAAAGTTAGAAAAGGACATAGAAACAGCATGATCACATAAGCTCTCTATCCTCAGGAACCGTTTTTAACAAAATGTAATAATATAGGTAGAAAAGAAATTAAAGATCTAAAGAACTTCATATTTCTAATTGACTAAAAACCGAAGAGAATTAACAAGAGGAAGAAGGAGAAAATGAAAGTGAGCAAACACTGAGTAAAATCGAACTTAGATTTCGTATCCTCTTCCCTACACAGGCAACCAATTTTTACTGCCTGGTTACTATTTTGACTCTATCCATAGAGCTGTCAGCAACTTGCAGAGGTATGCCAAAGGGGTTGTTTCCTCCCCAAATTGTAGTATTGGTAGAAATACAATTACCTAATGCATCTAACTACTGATCTACAGCTATATCAGTATAGATTAGAAGAGCTATAATGAGAGTATTAATAGCATTAAATAACTAGAAAAGTTCACAAGTGAAAATATCAGTTCTTCTTAAATCTATGAAATCATCTGCTCAGGCACACAGCTTTCTAGGGAGAACGGCTTAAGCCTGATTGCCAAGCAGTTCCTTAATACACTATTCCGTGTAATTCTAGTTAGATTGCCAAACAATTCCTCAATGCATTATTCCACATAATTCCAGATATATACCAACTCTAATAATGAAAAAATTAGTATTTATGATGAAATTTACTGCAGCAAATTGGTGGAGTCTTTCTTTCTCTCCTCAGTAAAAAAACCCAAACAGTAATCATTCAAGGTCAGCATCAGCACATGCAATATAAAGAAAAGATCAGGGATGCATTTTGAGTGCAATGGCCTACTAAATACAGTTGTTGATAAAATTAAAGAGTCACAGCAGTGTTAGCTATAAGATTTTCGTATTGCTTTTGGGTAAACATTGTTACCAAAAGAACTGAGCCATTATAACATTGATTAATATATTTTTTTATCAAATTGTTAAAAAGAAAGCAAGCCACTGGGTAAGATTTTAAAGACTAAGGTTGTTTCAAAAGCGTCTTTGAAGTCCAATATATCTTTGTGTTTGGGGAGTTAGCCTGCATAGGCTGTGATGAAAGTTTGGTGTTGGCAGCTGTTGTATTGGTAGAACTATGGTGTGCAGTTCACTAAGTAGCTGAACTCAGTACAGATCTCCCTTCTTACCTCTTACCTTCAGAGCAGCTTAGATAGTATTATGAATATGCTACCAGTTAGATGAAAGGCAAACTTAAAAGTTGCTGATATATTTTATTTAATTCTGTTTTTCTTTCATCTGAGAATGAAACCACTCACAAAAAGAGGAAGTAGAGAGCATGAAGATTTACTCAGACCAGAAAAAAAAACAAAGCAAACCCCACCAAAAATATCGAGTGTATTTATTTCTGAACATATCTCTAGGTGTCCTTGAATTTAGCATCCTAGAAAACTGTGTTGCTATGATGTGTAAGAAAAAGAAAGTAGTTCTTTGTCAACAAAGATTTTAGTAGCTTCTACTGTGTTAAAGTCCATTCAACAAGGCACTTAAAGACATGCTGAAGTGCTCTCCTGGATTAATCCGAAAACATCAATGCTGTGCTATATACTGTATGGTGCAGAACAGATAAGTAGGGGTGAAAGATGGATCAATCAATGAAGTCACTGGTAAGTCCCCCAGTGAGATATTCATCACCTATCCCTGACTACCTGAAAGCTCTTGAGAGGGTGGCTCTGCCTAGCTGGAGCAACTAGCAAAAAGGAAGCTTTTCTGTCTCTTCACAGTTTCTGGAAAGGAGGAAATACTTTATTTTTCTCTCTTCAGTCCAAGAACTTATTAGTGATAAAGATGTCTTCTAGTCTGTTCTCAGAGCTAGACAGAGATGAACAGTTTTTAATTTTTTTTTTTCTGCTCTTACTTAGGCTTTTTAGGGGTTTTCTGTACTGTGAGGTAGAACAGCTACAGAACAAGACTGACATCTGGAAGTACACAGTATTGAAAATTATGTAAAGATGCCACTTACTGAAGCTGAGAACTGGTATAAAATTTTGCTTGGAGTTCTGACTTCTCACTGACCTCTCTTGGTTTTCCAGTTAGCAATGCCACTAATGAGCTTATAATAACCTCTGCTCACACAGTTATCAAAGTATCCAAAAGGAGTCTACAAACCTTCAAAACAGTAGTTTCCATTTAGGATATGATTTAGATCTTGGGCTCAGAAAGTTGACTGTATCTGAAAGAGCAACAGGAAAACTGAAGTTCACTGGGGAAGAGATGATGAAACCCCAAGTAAATGTCAGCAATTGCTGAGAGGTGGAAGAGATTCAGAGTGTCTCAGAATATGACCTTTGCTTCCTAATGTGCTTCTGTCAGCAAATAGAAAAGATTGGCTCTGACTGCTACACAGACAGGAAAATACTCCGTGTGTGTATACATTCTCATATATAAAATGAATCGTTATATATAAAATAAATATACTTTTTATTCATAACTGGTAAAAAAGCACAAAAGAAGGGAACCAAAGATTCAGTGCTGGTATATATGATAATATATATCATGTCTACCTCTCTACAATAACATTACCTCTTAACATTCATCGCTTCATCACAAAAGAGTTCATTTACAGAAAAGTTGCGTTCAGGTGCTCATTAATACTATATAGCCAACATACACTCAAGATTGTTTCTGGCAAATATCCAGTTTAACAATGTTCAGAGATTCACTAAACATAACCAGGATTTCATAATTCATCCAAAAGCTCACACCATTTCCTATTACAGTGGAAAATTACTGATCTGCTTCCATTGTGGTACATTTTAATTCACCTTATTTCAGACTGAGAGCAACAATTGCAAATAATACCTTTTGGATAAACTGGTGTTTTAATTGAAGTACTAAACTAGTGGTATCTAACAGCAGAAAGGTATGTAAGCCTTCACTCACAAACACACTGGAGAGCATATCTTTCCTCTGAGCCTCCACTTTGAAGTCTATACAAATAGATCCTTGCTCCAGAGGATCAGTAATGTATGCTAAAAGATGATCAACCTTCCTGTACTATCTCTTCAGGAGAAATTGTCAGCAAAATCTAAAAAGACATGGTTTATGCAGCAACATAACTTCACATACTTATAAATGTGCAGTGAAAACCAAAGAAGCTGAAGTGGAAAAAATGAGTAAAATATAAGATATTTTAATAATCTACCGATATTTTATTGGATAAAGTCTCCTGTGGATTTTTCTGCAGAATTGTCAATTAATTTGACAGAACACACTCATACCCGCACCACACTCATTAGGTTTTCCTCGGCCATACTACTCTTCAAGTCATGTCTAAGTATTAACTGCTAAAATACTGATCTGCAGACATGACAGGGGACATGCTAACAAGGTGCCAATGCTTGGGCCAATGCAACATTCCTGTTCAGTTAAATGAAACGGCCATAATCTAAGGACACAGAAACTAGCCCAGTAATCACCCTAGAAGAAAGAACCAGTGCTAGTTGTAACAGATAGGTTTAGCAACTACATAATAGTTTTAGGTTAAGTCACGCCAAGTGTTCTTGGCTACCATTTATCTATGCAGGAAAGAGCACTTGGCAACTGGGGCAAGATTAGGGCCATTGTTATGACTGAATATAAACCAAGTCTCTACAAACTATTCAACAAAAAGCAGGAAACCCAAGTCCTGCCTGGAAATAGGATTCTCTATGGCAACCTTAGAAAAGAAAATTTCAAGCAAGAGAACTTGTATTCATAGGAATGAAAACACGTTAGCAGCACCAGGCAATGTGATTTCATTACACTAGGTTATTTGACAGAGGGAATTAACACTCATCTTAGAGTGGCATTACAGTCTCATACTGCAGTAAAGAAGATGCATGTTTTTCATAGTCTTGTCACCTTGCCTTAAGAGTACTTGTTTTCATTGTAGAGGCCCCAGCAATAAATTAAAATGTACGGATGTCAAGGAAACTTGTTTCATTTCCTGCAAATATCCTTCAGTTCCTCCAACTATGTTTCTAGGAATCAGTTTTAAAATGTGAAGACGACCTGTTTGAACCTGTCTGCAACCCACTTCATCACTGCTAAACATCAAAGCCTGTTACCTTGTCAAGGGAAGAAAGGGGCCCAGGATAATGTTTTCAAACAATATGAGTACAATGTATGCTCCTGACATAGATCCAAAAATCAATCAATCCCTTTTCTCCCACTAAACCCCTTGCTTCTTATTCAAATAAAACAAACAAACAAAAAAAACCAACCACCCACAAAAAAACAACAACCAGCCACAAAACCTTTGAGAGTTAAGATCCATGCCAGCATCTGTACTAACCAGACAGTATGGATTTACATGCCAAGAATACACATATCACAGACAAGCTCACTAACAAAGACCAGTTAGATGAAACAGAATCTAGGGTAAGCAGGAGTGCTGACAGTCAGGAAACTCAGTGAGCAACCTGAGAAGCTCCCAATGGCAGTGAAACCTGCTTGTGATGAATCTACACAGCTGTTTAATTTGTTCCAGTCTAGGAGTAAGTTTAAATCCTTGCTGAGCCCTTACACAAGTGGATATCCATAAACGATACTTAGGCATTATATTCCTGACTCCAGCTGTCTGTAAGACCCCACACTGGCACAAAATGGCCAGGTATCATTTTTTCACCCTGTCAAAGAGACGCATTTCTTGTTCTCAACTCCACTTCAAAGTGCTGCAGCAACGTATCATAAAACCAAATATATTCTCAGCTCCCGAGTATGGTTTTCACCATTTCAAGTCAAGTTCAAAGCAATGGCACCCATTTTCAAGGCACTTCCTAGCCTGTAGATCAGGGTATATAAAAGCTGGCCTAAAAGCCTGTGCCAGACCCTACGAGAAGTGAGTTCACTCCTCAAGCACAGTACATCTCACTATATTATCAGTGTGGAAAAGATTGGATTCAGCTCTGTGGGAGATAACAGTTTTTCCAGTAGCCAGTCTTTCCAGAAGACTAAGGTCTGTTATGACTCTTTTCCAAATACCTGACCTCATGCATTGCTTCCACCTTGCTGTCACTACTACAAATATATGGCAAAAGAGAGTAAGTAATGAATTTCTGTTTCCTATAGATTTGTGAACAGTATCTTCCATCACCTGTCCTTGCACACAATTTCCTTATTTGTTCCCTGTGTCCTTTTCATCTTACCTTCCTCCAAGATCTCTCATCTTCTTAGGTGGATAAGGAGACAGCAGATACTCTGACTCAGAGGTTAAATTAAGCATCTGTTTGCTACCTTTCAGAATGCATGTGGGGCTGAGCTATCATGTCTCCCTCAACATGGCCATTATTTGTAATATCTCCTCTAGACACAATGACAAGTATTCCTTCTTAACAACTCAAAGGAACTTCACATGTGTGGATTTTTATCTTTATATCAAATATGGCTGAAATTAGAGAACATGTTCAAACATTATTTGGGAAAAAGAGCCTAGCAGACAAATAGACCACTTAATTGTACAAATTAAGTGTATTTCCTTGGAAATTTTTCCTTAAAATTCCCATAAAAGACATTTCAGTAGTCTTGTTTTTCCCTAGGACTTGAGAACACTAAATACCTGAAAAATGCAGAAGCACAGGTTACATGAATGGGAGGGAATGTAGTAAAACGATATTTGATGTAGGAGCCCATAGGCTGCCACTATGCAGGCTCTGCATTACTTTTCTCCTTCCCAACATATCTATAATTAAACTGCTTAGTGAATAATGTACAGCAGCCAGGTAAGGTAGTATGAACCCAGTATGAATACTTGCATAGAACACGATAAAGAACTAGAATAGAATTCAGGAAATTAAGTAAACAGAGACATTAAATTTCATCTAAAAAGCAGAAGTACCTTTCAGCTTGCTTTCTTCGCCAATTTGAATACTGTTTTATTTTGTTATCCAGAAGCTAGCCATACAAATCTGGCATATGTTCTGCTTTTCTTTAGAAGTAATTCTTTCCTCCAGTAAAGGTAGCTGACAGGTAAGACTTTGACTGTAAGTGTGAAAAAGAACAACTGCCACACTTAGAATTGTCAAGCTAGCAAAAACACTCATTATACTTCTGTGTGTCTGGTAACATCTTTTGTTCTGTCCCATCTCTTCTACTTTATATCACCTTTGTGAATTACCTCACTATTACTATTCATTAACAGGCATACAAAGAAGTCCTGCTGAGATCTCTTTTTTTTTTTTTTCCCCAGCACACTGGTGAAACAGTAGTGAGGTCGCTAAGGCTCGCCAGAATTGAGAACTGTCCTGCTTCACAACAAACATCCTAATTAACCATGCCCAGACCAAACGGCTTATGCCACTGCAGCTTTCATATCATGAAATATTTAATAAACAGGGAAAAACGTAATTCACAATGAAAATGTTAAAGGAGAAATCGGTCAGTTTGCCTGCATTTTATGTCTCAGACTAACAAGCCTTTCATCTG
The DNA here is from genome assembly GCA_008921705.1 of Burhinus oedicnemus. Classification (NCBI taxonomy): domain Eukaryota; kingdom Metazoa; phylum Chordata; class Aves; order Charadriiformes; family Burhinidae; genus Burhinus; species Burhinus oedicnemus. The sequence continues at coordinate 555,293 of VFFE01007983.1, read as the reverse complement.
GTTACATGTCTGTCACTGACAATCCCAGCAGCTGGTAAGAAGAAACGTCTGTCAGTCTGTTCCTGTTCCTAAGGATGTACAGGGCAGAGAAAGAACTTGGGCAAACCTGCATTGATTCAAGCATGCTGAAGAGTTTGTCAGCTGCCTTGATCAGCACAGGAAACAGCCTCTTGAGTTTAGAAAACACCACAGGCTCAAAGAAGAAGAAAATTTCCAGGACACACCGTGTTGCAAGACAATCTGTTCCATTGCAAAACAGGTCTGCTCAGGCTCAGCCCAACACAAAAACTGCAATTTGACGCTGAGCTAATAAGAAATTCAGTATTTTTGTGGAAGTGTTTCTTTTCTAAACAAATTATAACCTTTTTACACAAAAAATACTCCATCAGGACTTGGTATGTATATTATTGTGGTTTTCTAACGCTGATAAAAATCATATACCTTCCCTTTGTTTTAGGATGGATGCCACCAACAACAGCAACTGCTGACAGCACCCACAGATTCATCATTTCAATTGTATGGAATAATGAAAATAGAAGACAGATTTTTGTTTCCGTCAGAAAATATCCAGCAGCCTTAGTACTGGAGAGGTAGAATTGTTGATAACCACTACGAGCGTGTCAGTTCTTGCACACACAGAGCTTCATGGCTGCCCAGCTGGATGACTGAGAATACTAATGTCCATTTTAAAAGTACTTGTTCCAAGAAAGAAATACAGGTCTTTTAATGCACCTACAAAAATAGAAAGTGCAAGCAATTTTAAAAGAAAAATAAATAATTAAAAGATTTTTTAAAAAAGTGAGAGGTAGGATAGACAAGACACACAAAGTGATATTTGCACTTTGACTTTCTTCTGGTTTCTCAGAGATGTCCAATGGTTTAAAATTCTTTCTTGGCTGAAAAGACTTAGTTTCATTCTAGAAATTAAAATGTAGCACTCTGACAGCTTACAAAGTATTGTACAAGAGATGGCATTAGACACTCTATAGATACAGCTTGGTTTTCATTATAAGATGTTTCTGGAAAAGGAGAAATCCAGGGATAAAGGTTGAAGATAAGGAATCTGGGAATCTAGAAAGAAAGGTCAGGAGGTGGCCAAGAGACACTCAAGGAAATATGAAGTAGAAAAACAAGAAAAGAGATGACAGGATCAATCAAGGTAACCAAAAAAAAAAAGCGAGGAAAGGCAAAAATTCATGTCATACTTTGTCAATCTGCTTGAAGACGACAGCAAGTTACCAGGCAGGACAAGAGAAATCAAGGGAGCAAATCTGAAGACTGTGCCTGAGGTGGAGAACAATCAGGGATATCAGATACAGAGGAGAAACAGAATTGCTTCTGAATGGGAAGAGAAAAAGAGAAATGGGCAAACGCAAACTCTCTCACTGATTAAGCACACTTTGAACTCTTAAATATTAATTTGTTATCTATATATTAAAATACCTATAGTATATATATATTAAAATACATATAGTAAGTAAGCAGCAAAGCTTTGGAGAAGAAACCCTGCAGTACACAACCTGGTTAGTGCTATTGCAAAGAAGGAATACCTGATAAAGGAAGCTCTAGCAGATCAATGAAATCAGGGTATAAAGACCAGGTCCTGCAAGGAACCTGCCAAGGGTGAAACTAAACAAAAACAATGCATTACATCAGATTATATCCTTCATATAAATGGAGTTTAAGCATAGACTACATGTTAAATGCCACTGTGGTATTTCCTAGGGTATCCTAGAAAGTCCAAGGCATCCAAGTCAAACAAGGTAAGCAAACTCGACCATCTCAGCAGTTCAGATAACAACAACTACCTACTTTAAAATACTTCTACAATTGAAATTACACAGACAGACATTAAAGGAATTTTCCATAGAATTGATTAATTTGAGCTTTTGGAGGAAAAAAAAAAAAAAAAAAAAAAAAAAAAAGTAA
>VFFE01007983.1:528329-553344 GCA_008921705.1 Burhinus oedicnemus | reverse complement strand
GGGATAGAGTGTGCCATCAGCAAGTTTGCTGATGACACAAAACTGGGAGGGGTGGCTCACACACTGGAGGGCTGTGCTGCCATTCAGCGTGACCTGGACAGGCTGGAGAGTTGGGCAGAGAGAAACATCATGAAGTTCAACAAGGGCAAGTGTAAGGTACTGCACTTGGGGAGGAATAACCCCATGCACCAGGACAAGTCAGGGGCTGACTTGCTGGAAAGCAGCTCTGTGGAAAGGGACCTGGGAGTCCTGCTGGACAACAGGATGACCATGAGCCAGCAATGTGCCCTTGGGGCCAAGAAGGCCAATGGCATCCTGGGGTGCATCAAGAGGTGTGTGGCAAGCAGGTCAAGGGAGGTTATCCTCCCCCTCTACTCTGCCCTGGTGAGGCTGCACCTGGAGCCCTGTGTCCAGTTGTGGGCTCCCCAGTTCAAGAAGGACAGGGAACTGCTGGAGAGGGTACAGCAGAGGGCTACAAAGATGATTAGGGGAATAGAACATCTTCCTTATGAGGAAAGGCTGAGGGACTTGGGTCTTTTTAGTCTGGAGAAGAGAAGGCTCAGAGGGGGTCTCATCAATGCTTATAAATACTTAAAGGGAAGGTGCCGGGAGGATGGCACCAGTCTTTTTTCAGTGGTGCCCAGTGATAGGACAAGAGGTAATGGGCACAAACTTGAACATAGGAAGTTCCATCTAAACATGAGGAGGAACTTCTTTACTTTGAGGGTGGCAGAGCACTGGAAGAGGCTGCCCAGAGAGGTGGTGGAGTCTCTGACTCTGGAGACATTCCAAACCCACCTGGACGCCATCCTGTGCCACCTGCTCTAGATGACCTTTCTCTGGCAGGGGGTTTGGACTAGATGATCTCCAGAGGTCCCTTCCAACTGCGGTGATTCTGTGATTCTGGTAATTCGTAATCAAGTTATCAAATAAGACACATTAGGAGAAGAAAAACAAAGATGTTGATGGAGGAATGGGAATTTGCAGCTACAGCAAAACCAGCTTATTTTGCGTGGTGGGGGAAATCTCAGCTTGCCACCTGCCTACAGACTGTCATACCACAGTGTTCTGCAGGCACTGAAGTGGAGGCGACACTTCAGAAAGCATTTGCAGAAGAATGAGGTAATACCACCATAACTTTTAAAGGAATTTCATCCCACATATGAAGGACTATATGAAAAGTACAACACAGACAAACAAAAAAAAGAGATCGTTAGCAAAGTGACAATCACGAGCCATCTCAAAATTTCTAGTTAAAAATAATTTCCCTTTAGGCATTCACATGAACCTGGACCTTACTCAAACATAAGGATCAAGAACTAGAATCTACACTGCAGAACAAATCCTTTAAAAAGGGCCCAGTATGTAACACTCTTAGTATTTAAATAGTAAATAGTCAGAAACAGTAACACAAACCAAATCAGAAAAGTAATACAACTATTACTACATGCATAATAAAACTAATTCCTTTGCTTATCTATTTGCAGTATTTTTTCAGGATTTATAAAATGTAGTTCCCTCTAGCAAACATTATCAGCTTTTATTTCAATCATTGAATGGTTTAGGTTGGAAGGGACCTTAAAGAAAATCTAGTTCCAACCCCCCTACCATGGGCAGGGACACCTGCCACTAGACCACAATTGCTCAAAGCCCCATCCAACCTGGCCTTGAACACTGCCAGGGATGGGGCCTCCACAGCTTCCCTGGGCAACCTGTTCCAGTGCCTCACCACCCTCAGAGTGAAACATTTCTTCCTGAGATCTAATCTACATCTACCCTCTTCCAGTTTGAAGCCATTACCCCTCATCCTATCACTACATGCCCTTGTAAAAAGTCCCTCTCCAGCTTTCTTGCAGGCCCCTTTCAGATACTGGAAGGCTGCTATAAGGTCTCCCCGGAACCTTCTGTTCTCCAGACTGAACAACCCCAACTCTCTCAGCCTGTCCTCATAGCAGAGGCGCTCTAACCCTCTGGTCATCTTCATGGCCCTCCTCTGGACCTGCTCCAACAGGTCCATGTCCTTCTTATGCTGGGGGCTCCAGAGCTGGACATAGTATTCCAGGTGGGGTCTCACCAGAGCAGAGGGGCAGAATCACCTCCCTCATCCTGCTGGCCACGCTGCTTTTGATGTGGCCCAGGATGTGGTTGGCTTTCTGGCTGCAAGCACACATTGCCGGCTCATGTTGAGCTTCTCATCCAGCAACAGCCCCAAGTCCCTCTCCTCAGGGCTGCTCTTGATCCATTCTCCGCCCAGCCTGTATTTGTCCATGGGATTGCCTCGACTCACATGCAGGACCTTGCACTTAGCCTTATTAAACTTCACGAGGCTGGCATGTGCCCACCTCTCAAGCCTGTCCAGGTCTCTCTGGATGGCATCCCTTCCCTCCAGAGTGTTGACTGCACCACACAGTTTGGTGTAGTCAATGACAGTTTATATATTATTTTTCCTATTAAATATTCAGTATTTTATATTAGGAAAGAGATAAATTTTAAACATATGCTTTTATTTGTAAGAACTGTTTTTTGATCAGAAAATGACGAGCCAATTAATAGTAGAATGGATACACACAGTCAGTACTCATAAGGACTTTTCTTTCAGAAAATCTCTTTATAACAGTACACTAAACCATGTAAAAAGGTAAATGGGAAGCTCCTCAATTTAGAATAATAGAACAATATATATCACCAGGGAAAGAACAGTTTTTAAGCATAACAATTCAGCCACTGTTTCTCAGTAATTTTGTTGCTGTAATGCGTGAGGAGAATTTTTTATAATAACCAGCGGTGTATGGACTGAGACACAGTTTACAGGTGTTAAAATGGAGGACCACCATATAAGAAACAAAGATATTTCCTTGAGGATCTGTAAGAAGTGTGAGGAAGGTTCGCTCAGCTAGATCTTAGATAGCTCTTAGCTGGGAGACAACATCTCAGTAACAAATGATGAATGGCTGGGTGGGTGGCAGAACCAAGAATATGCTATGAAGAGATCTGAAGACAGAAACAAATATCCTGTTTGGTGTAGAAAGAAAAGAGAAAATCATGGGTGAAACTCTAAGAAAGGACAATACACACCAAGAAGGTTATTTCAGAAGTGTTTTGAAGGTATACAAATTTAAGCTGTCATCCAAAGAGAAGGATGCAGAAGCAGCAAGAGAGAAAAACAGTCTACGTGAGAAAATTAGCTGGACAGATTATAGGAAATACTGATCCTAAATTGTTCACCTCTGTGTCTATGGCAGGAAAGAGGGAAGTGAATCCGCATTCTCTCCTGACTCCCCTGCATTTGGGTAGCACCTTGAATTATGTTGTATGTATTTGGCACTGAAGGCAATGTGATATTCCCTAGTCAGAACCTGAGATCAAACTCACATACTGTTATGGTTTGGGCCAGACTGGCCACTGAAACAAACGATATCTTGCATTGCATTATGCACTGCAAGCAAAAGCTATTCCTAATTTTAGAAGTTTCTCCTGTATATGAATTGTCATAAATACAGATGGTTAAACAGAAACTTTTTCATAACAGAATGTTAATAACCATATTCTATTAATAGTCACTGGTTTTGTTTATAGTTCAGGCACATTTTAAAATGCTTGACTCCTTTTCCTGCTAGCAGATGATGAGTATCTTCCATATACCTAATAAAAGCATGCAGAAATGAAGAAGAAAGCATTCTTGTTCTTTCCTTTTTTTTTTTTTAAATCTCCTTTGTTCTGTGTGAAAAGCTAGTCATGTAGGCATAACTCTACATTCTTAATGATTATTATAGTTCTCAAACTATTTTATAGAACATAAGGTATTGTGGGTGCAGTATTAGTGAAATTCTTAAGTGAATTACATCATTCCTTATGCTACTGGGACATGCTTTCTACTGTGACTGTCTAAAATTATTTCTATATGCAAAAGTTCACGAAGCACAATGGAATTTTGGTTTCATAAAAGTAAGTATTCTTCAACAAATCATTCAGTTTTCTGAAACACTTTTACTAGGCTATCAAATCTTTGTCCTAGGGTGGAATTAAATAATGCCAGTGATTTTGCGTAAAGATTGCTAAGCAATGTAAGTAAATTCAGCTGCTCATTGTGTATGAATTCATACTGAGCTGAGGTAGGAAATATGAGTACCATGTATTCAAGTTAATTTTGATTTCAAGATTCAACTGGAAAATAAACTAATAGGGTAATGATCACCATTTTTTTCATTCAGATACATTTATTTATTTATAGTAATTGTGTTAGAATCGTAATTTTAAAGAAGCAAGCTGAAGGAAGCATTAGTAAATATTTTAATAGCCCAATCTTGCTATTAGCTAGGCAAGTTGCATAAATAAATTACAAAAACAATAATGTAAACATTATAGCTGTCAAATACAGCCAGTGTTATGAATTAGTCTGCACTGTTTTGTGTTTGTCATAGTCCAAAATTGATCAAGTCATGGGTAATGCAGAAAGAAGAAAAAGGCCTCACCGCAGATGTTAATCCCTTAATCAGAGTGGTGATTCTACAATGACAGGAGGCAGAAAATAACCTGAGCATAATGGTAGTCACTTCCCAACAAAGCCCAAACAAGCATGGCAAAACCTGGCTGTCCACCTAAACAGAAGTATCTTCTGTATTTTGGTTATTTTTCTTTCTAATTTAAACATGCTTTTTAAGTTTTAAAAAAACTTTAAAAACCATTCACTGCAATGGCAGCGAATGAATAAATGGCACATAATAAAATCTAAAGATCTGGAGTTGCCTTAAGAGTGGTCTTGTACATAGTACTTCCTCAGAATCTTCAGAAGATCAGTCCAATTCTTACAGAGATTATTATATCCTTGTTTCACTCCTATTACTCCTACCCTAAGAGCAGCACTGCTGAGCAGCGCACTGGATTTTCACTGTGCAAAGCTTTCTGGTTGCTCTCTGTGGGTCCGAAGTTCCACCATCAATCTCTTGTTCATACACATTAGATTCTGGTTACTTTCTGTCACCACCCTCAAAACAAGCTCACTTCATCTGAATGGCTCCACATAAATCACTTAAATCGTGATAAAGATGATATCTGATTTCCTACTCCACTGATTACCAGATACTCTAAAAAGATATTTGCGCTCTCAGTGCTACCTTATTTACAGTGAAAAACATGACATACTTGTTGAAGGCTGACATTCAGCAGCCATCTCTATACTACAATACATGCTTCCAGAAGTCCCTAAGCAAAGTCAGAATTCTTCCAAATATTTTAAGTGCTATATGCTTTCTGTACAGTCTGCAAGTATATTGATACCATACAGATAAATCACTCTATCTTCATATCAGTGTCACTGAAGATAGCAAAGAAGGCTGGAATGCAAATCAATACAAAATGTGAAGACATCGCGCGAAACAGAAGTGAAGAATGGCAAGATTTGCTACTTCATATGATCTGTTGTCTCATCACTGCCTGTATAGCCTTCTGTTATAAAGTACACTATTTTAATGTAGATTTTTACTTTTAAAAAAATCACAGTATTTAGAAGTGTATTTGCCAAAGGAGACAGGAGACGTTCATTGCCCATGTTACTTATAATTTGGCTTCATGAAAAAGCTGATACAGAGGTATTTCGATAAAAAAGATCTAGATTTTCAAATACCAGCTTATCTCCAGGGAGTCACAAACCATTTGATAGATACTAGAAACTGCACTTTCAGGCAGTGTAATTATCGTGCTTTTACTAGAACCATGACAACTTACACCTCACATCGTAACACAGGTGTAAATAAATCTCAGAATAGCCCAATCTTCAAAGAAGAGTCAAATGACTAAAGATTGCACAGTTTCAGCCTTTGTACGCCAAAATGAGGGTAACAGTAAGCTGGAAGAGTGAATTTCAGCAGCAGTTTCTGGCAGAGACTATGCTTAGAAGATGTCTAACAACACACAGAAGATGGTTTCTCACAGCATCTAGGATCTCAGCAAATACATGAGGGTAAATAAATTTATTTCAAAAATGGGTATGCATACAATCAGTATCATATAATCCTACCCTCTTGTCTTCCAACAAGTCTGAATTATACTATTGAAAAAAGCAATGTTTTTAATACATTTTCTATTTCATAAAATCATGTGATTCTTCAAATAAAAAAAATAAAAAAGATTTAAAAAAAAAACACAAAAAAACCTATCAAAGTATAAGCAAAAAGTGTTGAGTAAGCAGGTTAAAGCCCAATACATCTGTATACATATATCTAGTAACCATCTTGTGGTATAATCAGCAGAATAATAACAGACATTAATATAGTACCTGTCCATGCAATTTACACCTCTGGCCACATAAATTTCTTTTCAATTCTCATGATCAAGCAAAGCAAGTACAAAGAACATAATTTCACTACTGTATGTCTTCTCTTTCCCAATGACAGTAGGTCTATGCTTTACCGAGAAAGCATTTACTTACGTTTATTGTGATAAGGTTAAAATAAATTGCATTGCCAGTTCTAAGTGCTCCTCAGCTACCGTCTGTCTTGATTGCCTGATGATGAATTCTTTATAGTGTGATGTTATAAATATTTCTTATAAACATTAATATACCATTTTTCATAATGAATATATGCATTGTTGAATACATGAATGTATTTTGATATCTTTGTACTGTCTGATGCAACCTAATGCTGAAACACAATGTTTAGGTTACTAAACTTCAATATGTTTATTATTCCTTGGAAAATTATGAATCCAATCATCTCAGGCGTGTATATCACTATATAAGTCACAGAAATGCAGAAATATGTAATCTCACTGATTTTAAGTCAATTCTTCAGGGTTTATCAGCAAATCTTTGCACACACTGCTTAAATATACAACCAAAATCACCTTCATTTGTTTGAGCATATCTTTCACTGATAGCAAGAGTTCTGAAGAAACACTCGTGAAAAAACACAGGACCTTTAAGTAAATGTCGAAGTAAAATGAGCAGAATAAGTAGTGGGACATTTATCAATACAGAAAAAATTATTTGAATAAAGAAGTGAATTAAATGCAGACACATGCCACAATAAAGATAAAAAGATATCAAAACAATGATGGGAGATAGAAAAATTCTAGGGCTTTCCAGTAAATTAAGGATAATAGAGATGGCAGACATATGGTCATTTTTAACAAACATCAGCACCCAAACAGGCTTAGAGGAATACTTCTAAAGCCAGTCTTAGATGTAATCCTTTCAATCCAAATTACACAAATACAGTATTGAGGTTCTCCACCTTTTAACAACATCATGAAACACTAACACAATTAATGAATAAAGCATCTAACACCTCAAATGGAAGGCATCTTTGAAGACATTTGTTTTCATGTTACTCATTACATGCTTATCGTGGCTCCACAGGGCACAATTACAAGTCTGCTTGCTGCAAAAGCCAGGAGGCAGACGAGACAGCAGAAAGGCACGAGAGGGAGGACAGCAATACAGTGATCAAATAGCACAAATGGGGAAAGTCTTGCTGGCGGGCAAGATTGGAGAAGAGAACCCCTGAAAGCGGGAGACAGTCAGCACCCTGGAACAAGTCTCCTGGCCACTTCTATGCAGCACTCGTCATCCAGCTTCAGCTGACACGTGCTTTTGGCTCCTTTCACACTCCTATAGAATAGACTATAGAGTAGAACAGAGTGAAGGAACCTACAATGATCATCTAGTCCAACTGCGTGACCAATTCAGGGCTGACCAAAAGCTAAAGCATGTTTTTGAGGGCATTGTCCAAATGCCTCTTAAACACTGACAGGCTTGGGGCACTGACCACCCCTCTAGAAAGCCTGTTCCAGTGTCTGACCACCCTCTCGGTAAAGAAATGCTTCCTAATGTCCAGTCTAAACCTCCCCTGGTACAGCTTTTAACTATTCCCACATGTCCTGTCACTGGATACCAGAAGAGTATCCAGCTCAAGCTGTCCCCACTTTCTTCTGACTCGCACATGCTCCCCCCTCGTTTTTCACTCTTTGGCTTGTCTGACACTAAAAAGGCAGGTGGGGAGCAAAAGGAAGAGGCGGCCTCTGAAAAAGTCACAAGCACGTATGGATATGATGGAAGACTCTGAAGTGATGTTTTATTGGTTCTAATGAAGAAGGAGTTATTCTGCTTCCCTAGGCTGATTCACACTCTGTGCAATCATAGCAATGGTATGTAACAATGTATGACAGTTGCTAACAATTCATGAAACAATATTTAATTATTAAAATAAATTATAATCAATAATTTGTAGAATTATGTATCTAGAAAATAAGTACATATTTTACAGGCTGCTCCATTAATTTTAACTACAGAAAAAGTAAAGTATCTCTGAAATGCCACTATTAAGGTAACCCGAGGTTAAATTTGTCCACTCCATTGGTAAACTTCTGGATAGATCTGCTTTAACATCACAGCCCAGTAGCGGTGTAGCCCCGTGGATCAGGAAATTTGCTTTTGCCAAGTGGTAGCAATAAGTCTTCAATTTTATAACAATAACTAGTCATACCAGGCCGCAAGCCTTAACTGCCCTTGTCCGGTCTTGAACTTACTTTAACTTGATTTTAGCTGTATCTGCAAAAGTTATTTGAGAAACTTTTGCTGCAACTTGCTCTACGATCAGGTAGCTGTTGTCTAGCTTCTCCTAGCTAAAACAGCAAGAGTACCCAAAGGTCAGGAGTAGATACTCCATGCTTTTGAGCTTGTATAAGCTGTGCTGGTTATCACCTAATTTTTTTTATTTTTTTTTTTTTAAGCTTAACGTTTCCTCAGCTTTCCACATGCGTGGTTCTCCTTCACCAAAAGAAAGGCCATATAGGAAAGACTAACAAACCTTGGCAATTATGCTATAAGAAGCCCTACAGATCAACAGAAAAGTAAAAAGTATAATTCATTAACAAATGTGGGGTTGAAATAGATAAAAATAACCCTGACCAAATTCAGGATCAGAGAGGAAATCCTCCACCACCATTGATACTGTATTCCTGGTGAAGAACTGGGATAATGACAACTCACTAAACCATCCTGCCTTGACCTAGGACTTTGGATGATCAGAGGTGAGAAATCAGAAGAAAGGAGCAGATATTTGCAGCTATTGATTTCATTGTATTACCAATCAATCTCAATACAAATAGTATTATTTTGATTATGTTAGCGTTGTTACCACTGGAGTAAAAATAAGTGGTTGCTATATTTTGATTAGATTGTTAAAGCATTCATTACAGCAGCAATAAATTCTAATTCTTGGATCCTCCTACACAGTGTGTTCTTTTTGATTACTCACGTGAAATTATGTAAATAGGCAAGGATCTCTGTATTTCCTCCTGAAGATTGAGAACAAAATGACAAGAATTAAAACATATGATGGAACACTGCATGGAAGAAATAAAAAGAAATTCTAAATAGCTGCCTTTTAGATGTTTGAAAGAACATGCTCCTGTTATGACAGTGGAAAAACATGGCAAAATTTAAGGTGAGAAACAGAAATCATTAACAGCTTTAAGCGATGCAGTTTGCTGCATGACAGTCAGAAGTAGGGTCAGTTTTTATTGCATGGACAGCCCACCTTCACAACTTTGTAACCCCCAATAAAACCCTCTCAAGTGTCGTTTTGCTTTTTCACAAGGCACAGAGAGCACACATGCTAGCACCGAGGCTGGCACCACAGCACACCGGCGTTGGAGCACCTACCAGACTAGTCACAACCCACTGCAGCAGACACTACCCAGCGCCCGCACAAGAGCTCACACGGTGCTTCCCTGGCTATCCCACAACTGCAGCAACGTACACGCTGCTGGCCTAAGGTTAAGTGTCAAAAGGGACATATGACAGACTGGTACAAAGTCACTTACAAGGTGACAGCCATCTTCTGTCTTCTAATTTATTACAATTGAATATTCTCATTTTATTAGGATCATCTGGATAAGGAAAAACCTATGCTGTTCTTGTTCTGCATAGTCTTCCCTCTTCCTGTTGTGTTACACTAAAGCGGATGCACACATCCACATCTCTACTGCACCAGCTCCTGTTGAGATTCTCATTGGCTAAAAAGCATTTGAGCTATCACTGATCAGGAGCAGTGTTGGACTGAATCTTCAAGGATGCTGTCAAGTTCATTTTTATATACGCCACACTACATCATGCTGAAATTAATTGAAAATTCATTTAAAATTACTAAAAACTTATGGGAGAAAGATCATATATATCACAAAGCACCAATTCATTTTATAGGCATAAAATCCTCCCAAGAGCCTCCCTAATCCACATAATTTTTGACTGATGTTTGCAATAGAATATCTTCATCAGCAGATACTCAAATGAAAATACACGTGCCTGACCATCTTTTTAAGGAATTCACAGTCAGAGAGTACATACCCATTATTCTATATAAAGCTGGAAAAACTGACTCCTAATCTGACCGGTACACACCCAGGGTTTGCAGAATTAATTTACTGAACTGCTCTCCAAGCTGCATTGAGGGGGGCTGAACGTAAGGAATCAAAGGTGCAGAGCTAAGAAGGAATAACTGAATGAAAACATGACAGTAGTTTAAACTATAGAAAAGGTATCTGCAAAAAGGCTGCCACTGGAGAATAAATATTTCTCCAAAACAGCAGTGGCATAGAGTATCCGGGGAAACGGGTTATGCAGTTTCCATCACCTGGCGTTTTCAAGATCAATCTGGACAGAGGAATCTTGTAACAACATAGCTGATTCAGTTCAGGGCATGGCGATATAGAGAATGTGACTTTCCAAAGAGCCTTATTTTTCTGTAATTCAACATATTTTTAGTATTTTATGCTACTGAGACATTTTTATTTAGCCAAAATTTGCATGGGGCTTGCTGTAATATAAAATACTGCATGTACCATCATTGGACTGGAAATAAGTTAACACTGGTTTACATAATCTTTGATAAATCAACGCATTCATAAAATATGCACTTGAGAAATATGAACTTGAAACATTAATGTGTATGAAGATAGAAGTCAGCTGTTCCATAAGGAAAGAATGTGGAACTTGGCAGAAATTTGGAACATCTAGGAATTCAGTAAAAACAAACCTAATAAAGTTGTTCAGCATCTCTGGGTGCTTATTTAGAGAGGCAAAGTTACTTTAACAGCTTAATAGGCTGAAGTAATAGTGGCTCCCAAACTTTCTGAAGCAACACACTGCGTCAGGGAACTGGCCCCTCTCATATCCCTTGTTCCTGAGCTCCAGTTGCCCCTACCATCACAGGTTCTCCTTCAGGAGTTCTGCCCGCAGTGCTTCTTAGCATTTCTTTAAAAATCACAAACGTGTTTACAACATTCAAAAATACTTCCCAAGAAAAATTATTAAAATATAGTGATTCTAGTACTATTCTTTCATGAGGGGTAGAGTAAGTAACAGAGGAAGAAAGGTAATCAAGAAACAAAAGTATTTCTCACTGTGTACCACTAATAAATATAAAGTGGCCATGAAACTTTAATAAAGTCAAATAGATTTAAGCATAAATGACTAATAGCAATATAGTTATGAAAGGTTTAGAAGTTAATTTTTCTCACAAAAATCTAAAAGTAGTATTTCTTTATTTTCCTATATTTTCTGTAGTTATTGTTATTTTGTACTTAACCAGATGAAGAAGGGTAGCAATAACTATGCAGCGCTCTTTGGCTGCATTAAATAAAATTGTGAGATAGCCTGGTTAAGTGTTTCAAGCTCTAATGATGCTATTACCAAACCTAGAAGAGTGCTCTGCTGTTGGCTTTGCAGGCGTTAGCAGCTTTACTAATTACTGCACTATTATGAATGCAAAACTACCACAAAGCAATGCCCAGAAGTCAACATTTCTTAAGCTCTCCACCTTGGAGAAAGTACTGGCCTTTTCACTCTGAAGGCATTAAGGCACTCACTAACTACATAATAAGTAAAAGATCTACACATTTAAAAACTGAGACTGAAATATGGGTGTGGATTAAATCTTCACAGTTGCTGAAGGCTAGATAGGCAAAAGAAAGTGCGTGCAGTAAAAGTAATTACTGTTCTTCCAGTTCAACATCTCAATAATTACAGCACTCACCTAAGATGTGGGAATCATGGAATCGGATTGACTTCTTTAAATGTAGGCTGCCTTGCTTTGTCTAAGCTTTGGGTAGGTAGGTCATGAAGCGAATGTCCTAGAATAGGCATCTAAGTCTCCTCTCCAGTCAGTGGAAAGCAGCATATGTGATAGAATACTTGCAAAGATGGGTAGTCAACACAAGAAAGACAACCATCTTTTTCTATTCATACGCTGCCTAGAGCAAGACAGAATCTGATCCACTGAATTTCAGTGCCCGCTGCTCCTTACTGAGCATCCAAGGAACTAATGTTACCTACATACACCCCCACAGGATATAATTCTGGGGCATGATAGCAGGGCTGTCTTAAATGTAATTTTTCTGAGCTTTTATGGATGAGTGCAGTAACAGTGGCAGAAAGCTTTCAGGTTTAGCAGAGAAGCACCCCATGCTAAAGTCCAGCAGTGCTAGGAGACGAGCTGAACTAACTTGCCATTTGAGACTTGCGAGGTTTTCAGGCAGACAGCCTCATTCATTGATTAACAACCTCTTCAGTCTGAAGGGATACAAATATACATCTATTAATTCTGAGAAGAGGCTACTTTGAACTGGCAAAAGGCATTTATTAATGTCTTCTGCTGAAGTCACTGCATGGCATTATATAATTTTCCTCTAAATGAAGGAAGAAGAGCACTATTCTTTGTAGTCTGGTCAACTGCATAGGGATTGCTTATGGTGATTACACAAAGAGTATAGTATGAAATGCACTTCAGGGAAGAGGCAAAATGGTGAATTCTTTCTAAAACTCCTGAAAATTAGCATGTTTTCCTCAAAAGCTTTTTTACTAAAAAACCCCTGCCACTATAATGAATGTATAAGGTAAAACAATGAGATCAGAAAAAGGACTAGAGACTTTTCTTAGGTAGAGCTACATAATCACGCCATCATAAAGAGCTATCCTCCCTATATTTAAAATTATTAAATTAGGTTCCCTGGATATTAGACATCCAGGTACCTCAAACTTATGTCATCAAATGTCAAAATAAAAACCAATCTTGTATCTTTTCTTGTAACAAGGAGATCTGTTATATTACTAGAACTACACTATTAGTAGAACTATTGTATCACTGAACTATAGACTGTACACAGGTAATTTTGAAGTTTTAATAAATGTAGCTCTCATTTAAACATGTCCTCTGGCACTAGTCAATCTGAAATAATTCAAAAAACAACACTGATGTAAGAAGGCACTGTTTTTTAAACATTTCTCCTCTAACTGAGAATGTGCAAGCCAGTCAGAGCTAGGGCACAGAACGAAATTTCTATATGAACTGCAATGTATTCAATAAAGTGAAAAAAACAAATATTTTATTTTGAAATTTTTCTGACTCACACTTGACCACAAAAGTTGCTCCAAACAAATTACTCCCAAATCTATTCTTAGTTTTCCGTATGTTTATTTTACTTTAAGTTTGCAAGGTATGTTAAATAGCTCAATCATATACTATTCATGCTTAACTCATACATAAACATCCCGCTGCCTTATTAAAAAAGGATTTCCTTGTGATTCTGTTGACAGAAAAAACTTTTGGCATAACTGGTCAGTGTTACCTATGGTAAATAAAGCAGTACAGGCCTAAAAACTCACCCAACATATGTAGGAATAATAGTCAAAACCCAGGCCACCACAACCACAGCACGCATACACTGTCGTACTAGAGCACCACCACATTTTACATGATAAAGGCAGGGTTTAATGATGGATTCCAAGACCATAACTGAAATTAAAGTCCAGATAAGCACTACTCTCAGCCCAAAGAGAAAGTTTATCACAGAATATTTTCTATCTTTCTGCAGTGTGACTATTTACAGCTCCTTATATTAAAGCCTTCCATGAGGGAGTCATATCCTCTTAGCCAGAAGGAAGGCAAATATTTTTGGCTTTTTCAGCACTAAGTAATTCCACAAAATTGCAGCTGGCTGAACAACAGGTTGATTGAAAGAAACAAGAGTACTACATCAACAAAATCTGTTTTCTGTGTTGAAAAATATTAAATCTCTTGGGGAAGAAAAGATGGAGAGCTTATCTCTTCACATTGATGAACTGGGACAACTAGCTTCTATATCAGGTAATCAAGAAAGAAATGAACAGACTGCCTAATCTAAAGTGCACATTTGGTATCCTTCCATCACAGAAATGACTAATTGCCTAAGACTCCCTGTGATCACAGATCACCTTCAGCCTGTCAGGCATCTTTCTCGTACTAGATTAAGTTTTACAAGTGAGCTGTCACCAGTTAGGGACAAATAGCAGCTTTTAGATTCTTTTTCATAACTGACTACCTATTCCAATTCATGAACTTAAGCATGTACACAGCCTCAGCAGACTAAGGCCTATAGATCAACCTCTTCAACTTATCAGACTAATAAAAAAAATTAAGGAAATTAATGTAATTTTTCCAAATTGCATTCCATAATGAAAAATTACCTTTTAAACACCACCAACCGGAGTATTAAAGAGACTAAAGCTAGTAGAATCACTGAAGTTGAGTGAAGACTGTAAGCCTTCTGAATGAATAGTAATTGATACAGGTATATTTAATGAGATGCACAGTGCAGACAGGTTGATGATGGTGACTGATATAGTTAAAACTATTAACATCTGTATCTTCTAAAACATAAAGCCTAAAGGGGTAAGATACCTGTGATTAAGGACATACAAAACAAAAGCAAGTTGCCCTAATCATAGAATGCTTTAGGTTAGAAAAGACCCTTATGATCATCAAGTCCCACCATAAACCTAACACTGCTAAGTCCACCACCACTAAACCATGTCCCTAAGCACCACGTCTAGACATCTTTTAAATACCTCCAGGAATAGCAACTCAACCACTCCCCTGAGCAGCCTGTTGCAGTGAAGAAATTTTTTCTAATATCCAAACTAAACTTCCCCTGGTGCAATGTACTTTAATGTATCTCTTTCCCCACCCCCCACATCTGAAATGAAGAAAAAGGTCTGAAACTTCAGGTTCCCCTTCTTGTTCTATTCTGTTTCTCCTTCTTGTTGAATACAAGATGACTGCACAATCCTACAGTTTGATGCCATGGTCCCATGGAAATTGCAGAGCCTCACAACATGTTAACAGCATTACTGGTCTGAGAATGCAGCTTATTTCAATGTGTAAGTTCAGGTGAACTGGGAAGAGGATGTGTCAGAGACAAACTCAATGTTTGTGTATGTTACATGGTGCCATTCATGTTATGCTACTTCTAGATTTGGTAACTGATTTAAGGTCCAATATTCTTAGTATAAAGATAAATGTGTTGGTAATAACTGCACAGTTTCTCTATGTAGGTCACAAGAGAGCAGCAAAATGAGTAACATCAAGATGCTTCCAGTTTATTATGTAAGGAGTGATCTTTCTTCCCAGAAAAACCTACAGTTATTATAATAATTTCTTTAATTCAGCTATTAATTCTAAGCCACTAATATTTCTCCCAAAACAGTAACTCTTACGAAGTAGAAGACAGCTATGCAATTGTTCTCATCTTATGGCTAGCTCAGTTCCTTCCCATTCTTTCCCATAAAACTCTGAAAAATTACATCTTTCTTGTAATTGATCTTTACAATGATAAACATTCACAGGGTAACTTGTTCTGAGTAGGATGCCTGCATTTTGTTTGCATTGAAAACCAAATTGGCTCTGAGGTATTTTCTCTTGGCACTAATAGGATTTATGAGATTTAAATAATATAAAGCAGTCTTGTGCAACATATCAAAGCTAAATCTGAGCACTATTTCAGTATACCAGTGGTATAAAGACAAATTATGGTGTATTTAGAGGTATTTTGAAACACTGAGTTACATATATTGATACACTCATTAAACATATCAACAACAAGCAATAGGTCTCAGCAGTATGTACAATCTACCTTTTAGAAAAAGTGAGTTAATAGAAGCAGACGCTGAGAACCTTTACCTGAAGAGTCAATGACTGGCTCAATATTTTAGAAAAAAATCATGAATTTCCCTTATGGATTAAATATGAATAAACTTCTTCATCCCCAAGAAGTTAATTAATATATGATTATAAAGCAATCTTCACTTCTATTGTCACCATTATTAAACAGTCACCAATTACAACTGTATTTTATTTACTGGAATATATTCCATTTGCATTACATTTCACGCTACCAAATTTTAGTAATTACATACAGTTCTGTAAAGACTGTCCTGCGCTCATTATTATGGCCTTCTGGTGCCATTAGGAAAGTTTACCAAAATAGCAGCAATGAATGATTAAGTCAAGGTCTGAGAAGAATCCTCAGTATTTTGAGATAAAAGCCTGCCATAAGGTTTTCTGGCCTAATTTTTTTGGCATCAAACACAAAGACAAAAAAAGATTTCCATAATTCGATCTCAATTAAAACATCAGGTTTTGCAACTCTGTTGACTCTTAGCCCCATAATAACAGAATGGCAGATGAAGTATGACTATTTTTCACATATCTCACCTTTCCAGTATTTCTGTTGATTTCAGAGTATTTGAAAATGAGGGTCAAAAAGAACTCAAAATATAAGCACAATGTTATGAAGAGGCTAGGTCTCTGTTGCCCAAATAGCAATGAAATCTGATTTAGACTCCTTAACTGTTTTGCCTGCAGAATTTAAAATCTGAATTTAATCTCCATTCTCATTTTTAATTAAAAAAATAATTAGATCCAGCTATGAATTTCAATAAGGCTTATCCATGGCTACATTTAATCTTATTAAAAAGCTTAATACTGCTTTATATTAAATCAGTGACATAAAGAAAATACCTGTCCACAATATCAGAATACCAAATTCACTATAATCATTCTGCGCTTCTCCACAACCCTTTTTGATATGTATCTTTTTTTGTTTCACCCTTTGCAAACCTCATGGATGCTATGAAGAGGTATCTTCAATGTTTATGTCCTCGTCTTGCCAATAATTCAGATGAGATTGAGACCTGAACTGCTTTGTATACAGGCAGCTGGTGTTTTTATTTTATGATAAACAACTTAAGAAATTTGCTTTCTAAATGTTAGTGGTAACACATTGAGCCATCATGAAAAAAATGTTTGCAGTTACCGCTGCTCATGTGTTTGGATACCAGAACATCTGAGTCAACCTTGAGGACGAACAGAAAAAAGGTGTCACTTAAAAAAATTGATGATGAAAAGCCTGCACGAGACTGGCAGTTCAACAGGTTTCCAGGCAGAGGTTTTCCTCCTGCTCCATGTTCGGCGTACTGCTTCCTTCCAGCCTCCTCTCCAAACTTTATGTGATCAAGAACACTTCCCTCCTTGACCTCTTCCCTCCTCGACCTCTTCCCTCCTCTATCATTCCAATCTTGGCATCATAACTTCCCACCACCAATCTTCCCTCCTTGGTCTCCAATAAGCATTTTCAAGTATTTCTGAAATATACATCATCACATACATCGTGATGTTACTCTTAAATTCAACTGCTCGATTAAGTTTTCATTTTACCCAGACTGATCAATATAAAAGTAAGACTAAACTGAAGTATATGACTAAAACTATACATGTTACAGAATCATAGAATGGTTTAGGTTGGAAAGGACCTTAAAGATCAACTAGTTCCAACCCCTCTGCCACGGGCAAGGGCACCTCCCGCTAGACCTGGTTGCTCAAAGCCTCATCCAACCTGGCCTTGAACACTTCCAGGGATATCACATTATGGTTTTTGATAAAATTCAGGAGAGTTATTTGGCACAATGCTTTTTTTTTTTTCCCTTTTCTTTTTTTTTTCTTTTTTCTTTTTTCCCCTGTATGAGAGCCATCACAACTACGGCAATATTTTTTTCTTTTCATACTCATAATGGCTCTTATACGGAGGGGGGAGAGGAAACAGTGAACACATTTCAAAGGTGATTTTGAAGATTAACACATACTTTTGAAACACAGGCCAGGCACTAACTGAAGAAGAGAACAATAAAATATTTTTCTTCTGTTATCATTTGAACTAGTAGAAATACTTTAAAAAGGAAGGGCAGCTTTCACCTGGTTTTGGCCATATTTATAATGGTAACTAGTAATAAGAATGACAGTTTTGATCTCTTAAACAACTGCTGTAAAATTGAATGTGTTTAAACACAATGTATTTTATGTTGAGTATTTCAAGTATTTCTCTAAACGCTGCAGATGAAGTATGAGGTTCTTGCCACGCTGAGGTCCACGAGAGTTCTCCATGTACTTTTTGAGATTTAAGGTCAGAGAAATCATGCTAATGTGGCAGAAATCAACCATTTTTAAATCCGCTTATACAGTAAGTATTCTACTGAACTTTCCTACAATACTAACAGTCTCCTCTGTGCTGAAGGCCTGAGCATCATTATTAACCAACAGATAAGTTACTGGTCAGAACTGAGTAAAGACATTTTATTAGTGAGTTCAACAAGGCTGCTGATGCCATATGGATACAACACTCAGTTGATGCAGTTGTTTCGGCACTGAACCTTATTTTTTTCACGGGACTTCAATGTACATCATAATTATAAAGTTGCAGTCTAGTACTACAGATGGTTCCATTACTCTGACGGCCAATTTCAAAACTTTCAGACCCTCCAACAATGAAACTTAATAAAACAGATACTATTATGCACAGTTTGAATACATGGATGAATATGCTTAGTTCTATGCAGCATTTTAAAAAATAAATCTTCCAACACAGAAATTCAAGTTGAATCTATTAGACTACAAAAGTTGCCAAAGTTAGATCATTCTGCTCTTGTACTTGAATGTTAAAAGGCTTGTGGTTATCCTGCACCTAATTATTTCATAATGCCAGAAGTTTACTTTTTCCAAACCTAATTTTAGTAGTTTGACTAATTAATAAAATTACTAGCTAACAATTTTACTCACAACCCAAATACACCTTTCATTAGAACTTATCTATAGAGTCTCCAACAACAAAGGATAAAATAATATTTTAGCCAAAGACTGGACATCCACAAAGCAAAGACTGACAAAATAAGGCAACAAAACACTTCAATGCATGATTCCTTTCTTACTCTTAAACTTCCTACAAACAGTGTAAGGCAGTTGACTATTGCCGTAAGAACGGCCACTCTGTCCTGCCAACTTACTCTGTGTATACAAGCCACTTACTTTGACTGTTTTAATACACCAACTCTTCTGTTTACCTAAGATACCACTTTAAGGTTTAGGATCCCCTTAGTTCCTAGGCTGCCAGCCCTGGAAATAATAAGACATGCCAGCCTGGATAGAGCTCATTGAGTAATTACATCCAAAATAATACTGCAGACACTGCCATCTTAATTCATTTGAAGCTGTTTATCCTGGGTATTTTATGTTTTCCATGGTTTCCTCTCTTGCTAGTTTCTCATTTAATATTTACTGATCATCAGGCATGTCAACATCAAGTAGGAACTCAAGCCACATACAGTATTTGTTAAAAAACAACTCACATTTCCTTATACTCACATATTTTATCAGCAAGTATACAGGATAATTTTTGAAACAGTTTCATATAATAGTCAATATTCAAATGAAACATTTTCAAAGAGTTTAATACAGATACCCCAATATAGGTTTTAAAGTAGATTTTACATGAAATAAAGCTTAAAAATCCTGGTAACCACAATTACAAATTCAGTCTCAGATGTAACATAAAATTTAAAAGTAAATTGCACTGTATAAATATTTTATTTGAGGGCAGAATTATGTAATTCTGGAATACAAAATAGCAACAACATTTCACTCTTGTTCAGATTTCAGACAGTTTTGTCACAAAGACTTCCCTGGACTGCAATAACCACATAATATTTAATTGATTTCACTGATTCTCTTTATGTTACTATCATTTTTTATTTTATCTGAGAAAGTTACACTGTAGTGTACACTTCAGTTGCTTAAACTTAAGCCCCTAGCGCACTCTGAGATACCAAAGGACACCTCACCTGCCCTGAAGCTGCAAGTGAATCAGAATGCAAATATCCTGTAGGTTTGCATGTCTTGCTTGCAAGCCTTTCACGGATGTCTCAGATCTGAGTAGAATTCAGCTTCAGATGAAGATACCTAAATTTTGATGTCTATTGAAAATGTAAGGATTTGATTCAGTTACTTAAATATAGTGATTTACTACTACTCGAGATGTCAGATACCTTGTCCAGCCTCCAGCTGCCACTCTGGAAGGGTACAGGTCTCCCATAGGCCCTGTGTCATCCCTGTACCTGTCAGATCTAGTGATGTCTCCAATACCGCAGGACATCTAAAATGGCACTGGACCACGTTCAGATAAATGAACCAATCCCACCTGAGAGATCTTATCAACAGAGATAATGAAGCCAAGAAAATAGCTCAGCTTAGTGAAGTGGACATTCAGCTGAATCTCTCCTCATTCCACAGACAGCATTAACCAGATCTCCATCAACTCTAATGAGAGCCTAGCGCTTATCTTTCATGCCGATACATAAAAGTAGGTGCCTTAGTAAAGAACTAAACTGCACCCAAATGTTATACACAACCAGAAAAATATCATCCCAAACAACTCATTTTGCAAGGTAGAATGTGAATGTGTCATCCTCCACTTTGCAGATTGTCCCAGCATCTGAAAGTATTACACTGGTGGGCTTTTTGAGCCTAAATCTTTTCCAGGCCCTACTATGCAGAAGAGAGGAAAAACCCACCAGGTTAAACACACCTTGTGACATACAAAACATAATGAAATACTGGTTTAAAAGTGCAAATCTGAGAGAACAGTGATAGAGCATTACAGTTACCCCAATTAGAGGTGGGCAGAGTCTGGACAGGCCACACTGTATTGACAGACTGCCTGGCACCTAATTCAGCAGGAAATGGCCATTTTAAATGTATTATAAGAGAGGGGTTTATGGAACATGGATCTAGCAGCACGGTTCAGAGTTTGAAGAAAATAATGGTCTGTTAGTTACCTCTTTGAGTTGTCAGTTATTTTAAAAGTTTTCACAATTTGGGGTTTTCCCAATTTATTTAAATACTTTACTGATTCAAAAAGTAGTATCACATTTCTTTTGTGATATAAAGTAAAATATATTTCAGAAGGAGGATGTCTTTCCGATGTTACTATTTTCAGCCTGATTTCTGTTCAGGGTTTCAAAATTATCTCATCTAGAAAGACTCATAATCAAGCTGAAGTTTTTGATTAGTAATGTTTACTTTGGGATATTAATACCCATAGACAAACTCCCACACAGTTTCCTAATATTTCAATTAATCTTGAGATCCATTACAGGGCAGTCCTTCTAAGCACTCTTCTGTAAAGCAACAGTATGTCCCTGATAGCATGATGATTTCAGTTCATTTTTCATTCTCAGATTACATTAGAGAACTACAACCTCTTTGTATACAAGATGGTAACTTTGGACAGCACCTCAGCTCCAATCCTTAGATGGGAACCATTAGATTCAGAAATTTCTTATCTCTTTCTGGGGCTAGAAACTCAAGCTATATTGAGCATAAGATGAACTCTGTCCAGTTAAGTCTGTTTCCTTCCAGTGCTCTGAATTACATTTCATATGCCAAGAGACAGCAGTTTTAATGTAGTCTTCACGGTCTTCATAATAGAAAAGGCAAAAACGTACATTTCCCCATTCAATTTACAGAGAAAAGAACCTTACTTTACCTTTGCACTACAAGGAAACACCACACCGTTTTCTTCTAAGGAAACCCATGTTTCTAGCAGCAGGGTGTTTTCCAGGCTAACTTAATGCCTCAGAATACCTGCACTGCCATTCCTTGGTCTTCTAGATACTCAAAATTCATGAAAATTTTAATAGGACTGTGGTAGCACACAGCTTGAGTTACCTGTCTGCACTGCTTTTACTGTTCTTGAAAGAGAAGCCAACCACTCCAGAAACGAGCAACAGATACAGGGCACAGTCCTACTTCAAGTGGGCTGCAAAACATCCAAGCCAGCTGACTGTCACACAGACATTTTGACAGGTGGGAAATACCTCTTCATGTGTTTTTCAATCATCAATCATGCTACGATGTACTGTATTTTTTTCTAGTCCATTACCTTGACTTGAACAAAAATTATGAGCACCAATCTGTTTAAATATACTAAAAGATAGATTGGCCAATCTATGCAAGACTTACAAAATATGCTTGTTCTTAATTTTAGCAACACACCACAAGTGAAATATAATTTTCTTCCCACCCCTACCCCAAGAAACTGGCAAGTTCACAGTGATTACAGAAAAGAAAACCAAGTATATTTATAGTTTAAAATAAAACTTTTTAAAAATCTATTTTCTCATCTTAAACAAAAAGAAATTTGTTAACCAAAGAATTAGCAGTCTTTGGCAAAATCTATTTCCATTTACCTCCTTTTTGTCTTCTCAGAGCAATAAAAATTACTGAGGGCTTTTACAGCAGCCTATTCAAATTATCTGACAATTCTGGGGACTTTGTTTTCTATCTTTCGGGTACTACCATACAGAAGATTTTATTCAAAGCTTCAGTTCTCAGTTTACTGAGGGCATCCTAGCAATTCGTTTCAAATCAAAAAATCTCCTTGGAGGATGGCTTTGGCTCCAAAGTGAACGAAGGAATTGATAACTACGCTGAGAAGGGTACGGACACCACACCCATTTGCTACCAGGACAAAACCACCTGAGCAGCTGCTGAGCTCTCACAGCACTTTTCTGGACCCATTATCGCATGGAGCACAAACATCCAAAAAGTGCATCCCTCTCCCCAAACACCCTGGGAGCAGTTTGGATGGAGAGTTGTCAGTATTCTAGTCAGTTCAGGCAGATATAAATTAAGTACTCATGCCATCCTTAGTCCTCCAGATGCTATACAAACCCTGGCATAAACAATATTACTAGGCAGTAGACAGTGTACAGCATAACACAATTACGTCTGTAGAAACAACCACAGAAGGTTAGGCTGTATTTTTCCAATCTTGAGTGTTTAAGGCTATTTTTAAACCATATTCAAACAAACTTTATCATGTAAACAAATAACAATATTTTCAGAAATTTGTGCTTTTGGGATGACTTTTTAAAGTGGTACAAGTTACCAACCATTGGACATTCCCCTTGATTCCACATGAGTAACTTGACCAAACCAAAAACTGATAGAAATCAGGTTCAGAACTGAGCAGTTGCTGCTGCTGGGCCCTAAACTGACTTTAGAAAGAATAATATTTAAGAAATCTCTTAACATGGGCAGATGCAATGTTGAAAACTACTTAAATATGTTATGCATGTACATTTCAACAGACCTAAAAAGACTAAAAAAAAAGCATGCATTTCAATAGCTAAATTTAGTGGATTTTCAGTTCTCTTGTGCTGCCATGTGTATTCTCCTAGTTTGTTTGTATTACAGAGGCCCTTAACTCTTTTAAATCCTGTCATCCCAGCCTTTCTGCCACATGGACAAGCACTGCTAAAAAAAATGCTGTGGACAGCACTGTATCTTGCACGTATTTCCCATCATAAATTGAACAGTTTGAAATTTTAAATCTCCAATACAACATCAGCAGCTTTAAGCAAGCATAAAATCCACAGCTTCTGGATCATTCCTTTGATGTGCAAACATTGAGATTAACCCTGTCTTCACAATTCAGGAAACCCAAACAATGTAAAACGGTGAGGGTCCTTCACTTTCCTTTTGTGTGTGTATTCTTCAGCCACTGTGATAACACCCAACAAAACAGGCTTTCTCTTCAGCCACTGTCTGCAAGGAAGTATGAGTGGCTTTTAACTTGTATTAAAGGTTTGCAGGCATGCAATGGAAACAAGTATACTGTTAAAAAGCATCCTACTCTACATTTTCAGAATCAGTAAATTATAACTTAAAAATCAGTTACCTTTAATTTATTTTCCTTTCCAATATTTTCAACCTTTATTTTTATTTTCTGCAATAAAGAACAGAACTTTGATATTTTTGGAGGAAGAGTAAATTGAAAGCAGCAAAACTGGTTTTTGCATGTAATACCATTTGAAGTTCTTCTCTAACATCCCATTTCTCTGTTATCTACTTCCACCACAAAACTGACCTTAGCTCATCCTAGTTACAAATAATACATATGGACAACTCTGTGGCCATTAGTAGCATTATGTCTTTAGAAAGATTAGCAGAAGCTTTTGAAAAGCAAGATGCTGCTATCACCATTTCCCATTACTCATGAAAAAAGTCCAGAACAAGGCACAGATGCTTCCTGCCTAAGGAAATTAGAACCTAAAATACAGCAAGAGTAAAACCATGTTGGAATGTTTGCATGTAAGGGAAGAGGGGAGAAAATTTAGAAACCAGGAGAGAGATCATATGTGCTTTGCTTTTTAAATCATTCTTTCAAATTGTAGCAG
Source organism: Burhinus oedicnemus (assembly GCA_008921705.1). Lineage (NCBI taxonomy): Eukaryota > Metazoa > Chordata > Aves > Charadriiformes > Burhinidae > Burhinus > Burhinus oedicnemus. Next base: position 528,962 of record VFFE01007983.1, on the reverse strand, counting down.
TTCTGAATCATTTATTAAATAACACAGAACAACTGTGGTTTTAAGGAGGGAGCAGCAAACATGGCAGCTTAGGGAAACAGGGTGGAAAGAATCACCTAAAATGCACTCAAGAGCAAAACCAGAATAAAGTCATGATGTACTATGAAAGCTGTTTTGTGGAGAATGGAGGTGGAAGTGTATGATGAGGGATGTAGTCTCATGATGTGCAGCTGTACAAACCTGACAGCAGGAGAAAGGATAAATGAAAGGGATTTGACATTATCAACATCTCAATTTATACCTAATAACTAAATACTATATGTTGACGCAGAAGGCTCGGACACAACACAACGACCAATGTGATCAGGTTAATGCCGCTTTATTGCGCAGATAGCTCAGTTAATATACGTTGTACTGTTTGAGATAACGCGCCAACAACTTACTGATTGGTTTACCTCATTAAGCACGCGCCTAAGGCTACTCTTGATTGGCTCAAAGTACAAGTCCAAGCAGATGCTTTGTCCACCTACATCCTGCTTCAGGTTCCGCCTTCAGTGCAACCTCCTCCTCCATTCTTGTTTACTCTCTTACCGTGTTGACCGCAAGTAACCTTTCCAGTGCAACACTTACATAAGTTACCTACAGGCCACACAC
>VFFE01007983.1:517366-527971 GCA_008921705.1 Burhinus oedicnemus | reverse complement strand
ATCCCAAGCCGTGACTTCCTCCCCCTTCCCCGGCCAGCTCCCCCCTATGGACTGGGCATGGCGTCACGGGGTATGGAATACCTGTGTCCCGTGCCGGAAAACTAACCCTATCCCCGCCAGAACCAGGACAGTAACCTTTACGTACTTTACCTACTTCCCTCCCCCCACCAAAGAACTCCAGCAGGCTGAAAAAGCACAATCTTCCTTAGAGGAACTCTGATACTTTCCCCTCATCATACGACACAAACGTACTATTCTGTCTTTAATTATAATCTTCAGTTTACCTGAAATTCTTAAGAAACTTGTAACTCACAATGTCCTGCCAGCTCCTGTAAGGACAGTATCACAGTAATGACACTGCAGTCTTCTGCAACAATTACTGGTTAAGAAACACAGCATGCTCTACCAGTTCTCCATTTTCAAAAGTGGTTTTGTTCAGAGAGTTTAAAATTTGCATAGTGCTCTAAAGTATATATGACACTTCATAAATACATAACACGCCAAGTCTCTGTCCTATGAAATTTATAAACCAGTTCATAAAGCTATTTAGAGGAACATTATCCAGATCTAATTCACTTCTTTATTTCATATGGGTGTTTCTTTGGTGAGAATTAATATATTATTCAGTCAGATGTTTTATAAAACACTAATTTTGATTCTCACTTTAGGGAATCACAGAAAGTGGAAGAGAAAAAGTATACAGCTAGAAAGCTGTATTATATTTGTGTGTAGACACACATATATGTGTATATTTATATATAGTTATATCACCAATACAATCTCTCATAACATGAAAGACTGATAATTACTTTCTAAAAGATAAGGGAATTCTTTAAAACAAAAAGAAAATCATATATACCAATAGCTGATCTTAAACTATTGTGTTCCAAATGAGACCATCCATGTCAAAATACACTCTGAAAGCCATTTGTTCAATACAATGTCGTGGTAGTTCTCAAATATCACCAGGCTTGAAACTGGAATTGATTCCTTGTTAGAAAACATGAAGCTTATTCTCAAACCTTATTTTTTCTAAGTACCTGATGGGCTGAGGTACACATTATACTTAGAGGCAGCATTGTAGCATTCTAGCTTCCCCACCACCACCACCTTCTTACCAGCATCTCTGTGGCCTACTGACATAAGAGAAAGTGGCTTTTAGCAGAAGCAAAATGCCTTTGCATCCTGCATTATATGCCTGAAGACTTCTCCCCATTTCACATCCTATACAGTCCTAGAAGAAAAGCGATGTCAAATGTAACGGAAAGTGAGGACTCTAAGAGTGAAAAACGTGGCCTTAACATTAGTATACACTCAGCCTCCACTCTTCTGTGCATGCCCTGCACCAGATGTTTAAAGGTAGAATATTGTCACCATGATCATGCTCCTATCTTGAGCATCAATGACAAATGTTCTAATAAAACAATGCAAAACTCTTAGAGAAGTTTTCAGACACTGAGGAAAAAAAATAAAACACATTATCTAATGTCAAAGCAAAAATTCCAGAGGCAGACACAGCCTTTCCTCAAAGGGAGCTGTGTAGCAGCCATACCATGTCAATGACAGAGAAATGCACGTGGCAGTCTGGTACTAAAAGATTCACAGCTGTGTCCTCAGTAAATCTTCCCTGAATTGCCCTTTCCCACTGAAAGAGCAAGTAGCAGTAGCAAGATAAGAGCATCAGGAATAGGTGTTATAAAACAAGCACCTGACAAATCACAGTTAATAAAAACAACCCTTCTGTTATGGAGAAAGCTGGAATATTAAGGTGTGATTAACAGCCAATAAGGTAACATATAACAACGTGACACCATCTCTAGCTAAATCATTTAGCTTATCATGAAGAGGATTTAATGGCAGCAAACTATTATTTTTCAAGAAAAGTGTAGTTCTGGTTTTTGCCAAGCAGCAAAGAGTCATGTCAGGCCTATGTTTGGCACACTCCTGCATACCACTGTTAGCATTTTCTCAGCATGATAAGCTTTTTCAGAACCTTCTCCTGCTGTTGATTCAAATAATTTTTCCCTTGCAGCTTCCATCACATAACACTAAAATACACACGTAAAAGTTTTCTTGCTTCTGTGACCTTACTGAAGCCCTATTTTTGACCTTAGACTTCGCTGATGCTACTATCTTATCTTTTGTAGTCACAGCAATATGAGGATCACTCCTCTATTCTTCAACTTTCTCACCTGTTCTCACTTCTCTTGCAATTCATTTCAGCTACATGCTGTCTTGTTTTTACTTCCTACGTGCTTGTACTCTTATGCTAGCTTCCCTTACAATTATTTCAAGCTTAATTCTCTAGCTTGTCTCCTATCCCTCTTATGTCAAGTCTCCTCTATTATCCCAACCCATGGTAGCTGTTCAATGATAACTCAGCCTATCCCCCTATTGCCATTCTGCATCTTTCACTACCAATCTAGCAGTTTGAGGTTTTGTAGATTTTTCTTTAGATATTATTAATTCACACAATTCAATTCATGTGGACTTACTTGCTCTTCAGGGCATTCATTCAACCAGTCTCGGGTGCCTTAGACACATGCTGGTTTTCTCTGCTCAAAAACTTTTGTTTCCTCACAAAAGGAAACTGGTATTATCCAGCCCAGCATTCTCCGTTCTTTTCCCACTGTCCTGCCAATCCATTATCAGTCTTCTTTGCTGCAGTTAATAATTTGAATACATCAGTGTTTATTTAACTTAAAACCCTAGGACGCTGGTTTTAAAAAAGTACATTTTATAAGCATGCAGGCTGATACTGTATCTTTGCTTAGTTCTATGAGATTGTGAAATTAGTACCTCACCTCTGAAAATTAAGCAAGAAGAATGATTAAGATACATGTTTTACATGTTTTACAACAATGCGTTTGACATTTGTTGAAGTCAAAATATAGTGTGTGGGTGCACAAAAGGTAGAATAAAGTCAGAAGTGGGCAGAAGCAGCTTGCTATTTAAGAAACAAAGAAATGCCTAGAAAACATGACAGTGTGTTGCAAGAGGTACATTAAGAATGACTGGATTACATAATTTTGCAAAAGAAAAAGCAGTGCAGTTTGGACCCTATTGTTAAGGCAGGAAGGGCTCCTCCTATCCAGACCAGGATGCACTGGTTATTGGTTGGTATACTTGCAGAGATAATCAAGAACAACTTCCAAATATATTAACAGAGAGAATAGTTGGAGAGATGATGGGTTCAGTGCTTAACTGGAAAACACCAAAGGTTACCAAAGCAAACAGACCTGTTACAGATGGCAATGGAAGGCATCTTTATGGACACGTCCACAGGAAAGAGCACAACTGAACTGAAACTTTGAATGAGCAGGTAATATGAACTGAGTGACACTTGGGCAGGGGGCATCTCCAGAACAGACTCCAAACCTTGCTGATGGCTTTTACAGGCAACTCTGTTTTGCAGTGATCGGTTTTCTGACAAACAAGTGATAAAAAACGTTTTATGTACTCTCATACTATATTTACATAGCACCTCACACCTGCCTCCCAGAGCTTGTAATCTAAGTCAGACAAGGGCATCACACAGCATAGGAAGGGAAAGTGCAAGAATTATGAAAAAGAAAAAAAGAAAGTAAATATTAATTAAGAACTTTTAGGTGCAAAATCCTCACTAAAAGGTGGAAAAGACTGAGTGACTTAATGTCTTATGTACTGGTCACTATTGATCATATCACATTTTATAGACTATTAAATAGCCCAGTATGCTATAGCAAATCTAGTTGTCAGTATACATTGTCCGCATATTGCTTACAGGAGAAAAGCATGCATCCAATGCACAAGAATTTGATATATCTGTTGGGCCAGACTAGCCCTTTCCCAGAAGGTGCTAGGATATGAAGCTCTATTTTGGCATGCAGAGCCCAATCATGCCACCTCCTGGTTAGGAACGGCCACTCTAGTCTACACATTACACATGTGTTCCGTGCTTGGGAAGTTAACAGTTGACTGGGATTTTTCTACTCAGCTATCCAGCTATTCTGCCTTCTCTTGCTACTGACTGCAAATATCAATTTTCCAAGTTCTTGAATTTAAAAATATCTACTTTGAGGCATAAAGGAAGAGAGATGGACAATTACAGTAGGTGTTCCCTGAATGAATACACCAAGGAGACTAAGTATGAAAGAAATTCCCAGGACAAATAAAAAAAACACACTTTTCCTTCCAAGGAAAAAATTCATATTGCCAAAAACCAGCACCCTCTGTTGATGAGGCTATGGCCATCCAGATAAGTCTCAGCAAATGCCTTGACTTCCTTTAAACAGTTGGTACTAAATTCTGCTATTCACACTTAGCAGCTCCACTGATTCAAACAGCACCATTTAGAGAGTGAAGTACTTTTTTTTTTTTTTAAACACAAGGGTATCAGAGTCTAACCTTCAGTTATTGCATTTATATTGTCCCCCCTTTGCAAGAGAATTTACTGTGTTTCAAAGCACATATTTTCTAAGATCACAGATCAAATGGTCCTAAACTGCTTCAGATGTCTGAAAGGGAGACTTCTTTTTTTAATCCCATCTATCTCTTTTTTCCTCCTCTTAAGCAAGCTCACCTTTTATAACTAACAACTTAGGGTCAATACAAACACAAAGATTGCTTTGTTATACTCATTCTAACATTTTACAGTATTTTGTTTTCCCTAAATCTGGTTATTGCCTGGGATTCATCTGCATTACATTCTACAAGGCAAAAGCACTTCCTAAGATTATGAACACATACCATGTTGTCACACCACAATAAAAAACAAACCTACTCACCTTTAAAAAAAATTTAAGAAAGCAACTCATCAGTTCTAAAACCTGCAGTATATTCTGCTGAACTTCATGATTACAGAGATATTAGCTACATCAGTCAATATATTTTATTTGTATAAAGACTGCCTGATAGCCCACTAATGGCAATAGAAAGATTCCCATTAACTTTAGTGTGCTTTGAACCAAGTCTGTAATGCCTGCTTTATAGAAATCACAAGTACCTTGTATTCATCTGGAGTTTGCACTGATATTACTCCTTTTTTATTAAAAAGGATTGAAATAGTAGATATATAAATGTAGTTTCTAATGAAACCAAGATACCTAAAATACATGCCCTAAACATTAGCCTGTTTCCTGAGTTAATCTTCCAGTTATTTACACTGCATTTCTTGGGACAGCAAAGTAAACAATGATTAATACAAACTATTTTGTGAACACCATTTTCTCTCATCTCATCTGATGTAAACATCAGGAAAAAAAGAAACAATAAGCAGAAAAGTGATCGCTTGCAGATTAATATTAATATCTGAATTTATATTAACATTTTACATTAATCTTATTTTAATCCAAAGGCTTGTTTAGACAGAGTAAACTAATAAATTTGCAAGTATATTTTCATAAGTAGTTTTCAATGGAAAATTTGGTAAAAATTAGGAAGTATCAGAGGCGTGACTTTAGCAGGTCACAGGCTTGACCAACATCTTGGGCTAAGGCTATGATTGTCATGTTCTGTATTGTGAAGACAAATAATTTTCATACAGCGACCTTATTATTGCCCTGGGTTTTTAATAGAAACGTACACTTATGAACTAAATCTGCCTTTCTGTATAAAAAGCAAATGAATCTCCAAGATTCCAAAGAAATCCAAAACCCACATATGCCAATATATTAGTTGAAATCCTGAACATAAGACAAAGTGAATTTGCATTACATCAACAGTTTTCAGACTAGCTAGAACAATTATTGCAGGCTTGTATGAAAGACTGTATTAATGCTCACTGAGTGTAAAGGCTAAGTAATTATATACCTTTTGAATAATCATGCCCTGTCCTACAAGGAGCTTTATGACACTGAGCTATATGAGTCTAATTGGCACGACTGGCGGTTTAACAAACTCATGCTATGCCACGTGGAATAATCTAGAGACTTAATTCAAGATTGAAGTTAAAGGCCTGATTCTCATCGCCTTCAGAATGCCAATTGAAAGTCTGAGGTCAATTGTACTGTCATTAGATAGAGAGAAATTAGCTACCTCATTACCCAAGTAATGCTGATATTTCCATGGGGAGAGATGCTCTTACTTTGGCCAGCTCTGTCCAATAGGTCTTTTTCCTTTATGTTTATATTACAACACAGATTGCTGGCTTTAATAATATACTATGCAAGATATTCCAAAGTCACACACATATAAATATACACACACATATGTATATAAAATCTGCTTGTCCCAAAAAGTATGTAGACAATTAGCTGACACTTCAGCTTATTAAAAACAATGGTGATATAAAACAAGTTTTGAACTACAAAACTGTTCCAGCCAGTTGTAGCTTTCTATGTCATCCACACCTTCACAGATAAAGTCCCACACTCATTTTTATATTCATAATCATAGACATCTTACACAAAGCAATAAATATTTACATACATGCAAAAATAACACGCATAAGCAGCTCATTAGCTACTATGGAAGGTAGTGCTAGAACAGAGAGGCTCTCAATTCTCGCTGGAGCTTTAGAGTGTGCTGTGGCATAAGCACAAGTTAAGTACAAAAGGTAGTGCTCAAGAACACACTTTTCATTTTTCAACTGACCAAGCATTATCTGGCCTCATACATTGATCGGGGTATCTCCTTACTAGAAGCAGTACAATCTTACCTAAGAAAATAACTACCTATGACCAGTTTACAATAAAATCATTTAAAACCATCTATGAAACAGGGATTCTTCCTGCTATTTTAACAGCCTCGTACACAAAATAGTTCAGTTAATACAGAAAAGCCCTCTCCAACAGATAGAGATTTGCCTGTTCTTCAGAGTTCAGCTATCTATTACAATTAGGTTTTTTTGTTTTCATTGCTGACTAGATTGTATTATCAGAATAAATATGTTCAATGCATTTTGCAAGAGTCTGGATAAAGTAGACTGAGGTAAATATCACCACCCATTCACACTTCACAAGTTCTTCTAACAGATGACTTACAAATGGCTTTTCCATTTCTAATAGTGTAATAATCACATAGGAGCTACTTCTGTATGAAACAGGTAATGACCCAGGAGGAAATAAAGGATCTTCTGATTAGGGCACTCGATTAGTCGTTTAGAGACTGGGTTCATTTTCAGAACCCACCACAGATTCCCTTGGTGATTTTTAGAGGAATTATTTGGTTTATGCCTTCACACTTTTTATCTAAGAAGAACTATTACCTTTTTCCTCACCTTTCTTTGTGTTGTTTGGTAAGTATGAAAATTCTCTGCCACGGGAAATGCCCCTTTTCTGTGGGTTTAACCACACATTGCACCATGGAGGCTTTAACCCACAAAAGGACTAAAGTAAACAATTTCTATTCATCCCTCAGCAGTGAGGGCTAAATAGCTACTGATTCATGTATGCATCTGACACAGGTCAAGTTGCAGGACACAGACTTACATAGTAAAAACATAAGTAATTTGTTGTTTTTTAAATAAGTACAGTACACCAAAACATACAAAAAAAAATCAAGCAAACAAAAAACCCATTAACAGGGAAAAACATGGGGTCTTATCTTTACAAGAAAATCCAGTGTCATAACTTGAAACCGTATTTCTGGAATGCTTATCACTTGTGTGTCCTTCTGCAGTTTCACACAACAGCATGTCTCTTCTCAACCTCAGGTTCTAGCAACTGACATGAAAAAAAAAATCACAGCACTTTCAAGTCAGAGCAAATGCTTGAGGCTTTTGACTCTGAAGCAAAAACCTTCAAATCTATACTTACGCATTTTATACAAAATCTATTGGCAATCAAAAAAGCTTAGTATACCATAAAAATAACACCTGGCTGCTATTGTTATGTTTGTAGCTGATCATAAATTATATTTTAAAGAACAGAAATCCAGTCTGGAAGCATGCTGCATCGTGGTCATATCTTAGAAATACAGTATTACAGAGATCCTTGCACCACTGTCCATGTTCCTCTGGCACCGAAAAAAAAATTCTGTCAGTCCTATACATTTCCTTTCTATTTATACCAGCAGAAATCAGCGCATTAATTCTTGTTTCCTTAAGTAGTTATACTCTTAGCTCGATGAAAGTGTTTTAACAGTCATCATATGTTAGACTCTAAAACGAATCTCTAGAAAGCTTGACAGATGGTGTTTTGAAGGATAATGCCAGGTATCTGGTGTGAATCTGACATTAGCATTCCCTACAGACAATTCACCTTCATCTTTTAAAAATCCACTAAAATATACATAGACCTAGTTATACCAAGAAGAAATGAGAAAAACTAATTATTTAGTCAATCTCACAGTTGCCCAAAATGCAATTTCCACATGGACTTGATGCCTAGAAACACCTATTTTGTTTTCCTTTTTTTAACTTTACTTTGCAAGCTTTCGATTTTGTCCTTCATGCATTTCTGTCTTTCCCATGCACAGGCACACGCTCTCAGTAGATACCTCCCCCCTCTGGGAAAAGGTCGAACTGCAAGGTGCAAAAATTACATCCCTCTAAGAAATAAGGACTTTGTTTATTAGAAAAACAACTGCAAAAAGTAGCATGGCTGCCTCTTCAGCAGGTAGCTATGACAGAAGTGTACTAAATGTCTCGGTATTCAACCTGAATTTCCAAGCCATCAAAGAGGAGCACTCTAACAAAACCTGGACTCAGTATCTTCATTCAAATCAATAGAATGTATATTAAGAAAAGACAACATAAAGACTGCTGATTGATAAAGACACTTACTGCTACCATTTTAAGTTTTAATTAGTTATGATTTTCCTTAAAACATAACAGAACTTTGGAAATTATGCACCACCTCTGAATGTGAGTTTATTTGAATTTTTGACTCTCTAAAGGGCCTAACCATACATTTCTTTGCCTTAGTCTCATTTAAGGACTTGATGGGTTGTTTTGATTTATGCATCGTTTTTTACTACTTCTTTTTGACATTAGGTTCCAAGTTTAACAGGGATTTTTAAAATGAATATTATATACCTCAGAAGAAACATAAGTATTAGGGGAACTTACTGGATTACCCTTCAGCAAAAGTTGAAATGCTGTACCACAAGGCCTGCACTCAGTAACTATATTGAGCAGTTATTACGAGAGACTAAATTATAAACTTTTTAAAGAATCTCCAGTTGAACTAGTTCAACTAAAGCAAGGAAAGCAGAGTGAATTACAGCGAATAACAAAACGTTACGAACAGTATATTCTGGATCCCCATAAAAAGCCAGAGAAAAATCACCATGTCCTGGATGAAACAGTGTCATGAAACTGATAAACCATATCCAATCAATGCTTGACATTGCATAGTCAACTAAAACAGTGCCACATTAACGGCATAACAGCATTACCATATAAACCTTATTACTTAAGCACGAGAAACAAGATATAACGAGTTTAATGAGAAACCAGCATCTGTCTGTGTGCGAATAAAACCGGGAACTGTGGAAGCCCCCCCCGCAGAGCCTAACCAACCGCAGCAGAGGCGATGCACCGATAACCAACAGCCACCGAAGGGCACTTCCCAACGCGGGGAGCGAAGCCGCTGCTGTCAAACGGGCTCTTCTCAGCCAGGCACCCGGCGCGGGGTCCGGGACAGGCTCTGGGGTACACAAGCCCCGCGAACTGCCGCTGCCCGGCCCCTCTCTCCGCGCCTCCCCACGTCCACGCGTGGCCAAGTCCCCCACTCGGCGCAGCGGGCGCCCGCGGATGACAGCGCGACCGCACCGCCGCCCGCCCGGAGACCCGAGTTTCCCCGCTAGCGCCCGGCCGGGGCCGCCGAGCGCCGACCCAGAGGGCGGCCCCCGCCCCGCCGAGCGACCCGGGCCGGGGGAGCGGCGGGGCCGCGGCGCTCCGGGGGGAGACTGTTGGGCCGCGGCGGGCAGGAGCGAAGGCTTACCATCAGCCAGGAGACGCATGGCGTGAACAAAGGAGGGATCCAGGCTGTCCTTCTCTGCCATCAGCTCGGGCAGGTACTTCTCCTGCTCCATCGCCTCGGGGCCGCGGCGCCTGGGCACGCCAGGGCGGGCTACGCAGCCGCCGGCTGGCTCCTCCGCGCCTCCGGACGCCTCCTGGCCGCCCGCGCCCACTCCCCCGCCTCCTCAGCGCCCCGGGGCTGGCAGGTGCGCCGCCCCGCCTCGCCTCACGCCGGCCGCCACTCCCGCGGCGGGGCGCTGCCCGCCCCTGCCCTCGGCGGGACCGGCACCGGCCCCGTCTCCGCCTTCCACCTCACGGGGCGGGGGGGACCGGGGCGTGCGCGAAGTCGGCGCGTGCCGCTGCCCGCGCTCCTCGCGCTGCCTTTTTTCCCCCCGCCCCCCTGCCAGTGAGCGACCGACCCTCTCCCACCGGCGGCCTTAACTAGGGAGGCGGGAGGAGGCGCGCCCCGCCCCTCTGCCGCTCCCATTGGTGGCTGCGACCCGCCGGGGGGGGAGTGTGGGGGGGGTGGCCCAGGCGGGAGAGTTGCCGCGCCATTGGCTGTCGCCGGGCGGGCGGTCCCGGGCGGCGGGCGCGGGGCGGAGGCGCGCGTGAAAGATCGTGTGTGTGTGTGTGTGTGTGTGTGTGTGTGTGTGTGTCTGTGTGTGTGTGTGTGTGTGTGTGTGTGTGTGTGAGCACTGTGCATGCTTTCATGTGTGTGGGTG
>VFFE01007983.1:460839-517346 GCA_008921705.1 Burhinus oedicnemus | reverse complement strand
AGAGAGGTGTGTGTGTGTGTGTGTGTGTGTGTGTGTGTGTGTGTGTGTCTGTGTCTGTGTCTGTGTCTGTCTGTGTCTGTGTCTGTGTGTCTGTGTCTGTGTCTGTGTGCGCAAGCACGTGTGTGTGTGTCTGTGTGTGCACGCGTCTGTGTACATCTGCATGCACAGGTGTCTGTGTGTGTCTGTGTGTCTGTCTGTGTGTGCAGGCATGTGTGTGTGTCTCTGTGTGTCTGTCTGTGTTTCTGTCTGTGTGTGCATGCATGTGTGTGTGTCTCTGTGTGTCTCTGTGTCTGTGTGTATCTATGAGTCTGTGTGTCTGTGTGTGTGCGGGTGCATGCATGTGTGTGTGCCTGTGTGTGTGTCTCTGTGTGTCTGTGTTTCTGTCTGTGTGTGCATGCATGTGTGTGTGTCTGTGAGTCTGTGTGTCTGTGTGTGTGCGTGTGCATGCATGTGTGTGTGCCTGTGTGTCTCTGTGTGTCTGTCTCTGTGTGTCTGTGTCTGTCTGTGAGTCTGTGTGTCTGTGTGTGTGCGCGTGCATGCATGTGTGTGTGCCTGTGTGTCTCTGTGTGTCTGTGTGCCTGTGTGTGTGTCTCTGTGTGTCTGTGTTTCTGTCTGTGTGTGCATGCATGTGTGTGTGTCTGTGAGTCTGTGTGTCTGTGTGTGTGCGGGTGCATGCATGTGTGTGTGCCTGTGTGTGTGTGTGTGAGTCTGTGTGTCTGTGTGTGTGCGGGTGCATGCATGTGTGTGTGCCTGTGTGTCTCTGTGTGTCTGTCTCTGTGTGTCTGTGTCTGTCTGTGAGTCTGTGTGTCTGTGTGTGTGCGCGTGCATGCATGTGTGTGTGCCTGTGTGCCTGTGGGTCTCTGTGTGTCTGAGTCTGTGTGTGTGCGCATGCATGCATGTGTGTGTGCCTGTGTGTGCCTGTGTGTCTGTGTGCCTGTGTGTGTCTGTGTGTCTCTGTGTGTCTGTCTGTGAGTCTGTGTGTCTGTGTGTGTGCGCGTGCATGCATGTGTGTGTGCCTGTGTCTGTCTGTGTGTCTGTGTGTCAGTGTATACATGCCCCTGTGTCTGTGTGTGCGTGTGCAACTCTGCGTGTGCGTGTGTCTCCGTGCGTGTGTTCCTGTCAGTGGCAGTGTGAGCACGTGTGATAACGTGCGCGTGTGCGCCTCCCTGGTTTTCTGTGTGCCAGCGCGTGCGGGTGCGTGCAATGTGTGCCTGCGCCAGCGTGTCGCTGCGTGTCTGCCTGTGCCCGTGGGGGGTGTCTGCGGGCCCCTGAGCGTGTGTGTCGCCGCGCGTGTGAAGGTGTGCGTGGGGGTGGGCTGCGCGGGAGTGTGTTGTGTCTGTCTGTGTGCGTGTGTGACTGGCTGTGCGCGCGTGGGTTTGTGCCCCTGCTGCCTGCGTGGGCACGCGTGTCCCAGTGTGCGTCTATGCGTGTGCACGCCCGTGTCTCTGCGTGGGCCTCGGTGCCCGTGCCCGCGTGTTGTGGCTGCGCCTCCACTGTGGCCGGGCGTGCGTGGCCGTGGCCGTGGCCGTGCGTCTGGCTGTGGCTGTGTGCCGGCTGCCGCGCCGGGTCTGTCTGTCCGTGCGCCCGCCCCGCCCGGCCGGCGGGCGCTGTCCGCGGTGCTGAAGCCGCCGGCCGGGCCGAGGCGGCGACGCCCGGCGCTGCCCGGCGCTGCCCGCTCCCCTCCCGCCCCGGCGGCCCCGCGGATCACGGGGTGCCGTCCCCGAGCTCCGCCGCGCTCCCCGGGCTCCTCGGCCCGCCAGCTCTCCGCAGGTCCCGGGCAGGTGCCCTGCTAACGGGGTGCCGCATCGGCGGCGTGCCTGTGCTGGAGCTGCGAGACGGCATGTCCCCTGAGGATGGGATCAGAGCATCAGCAGTCCGCCGCGGCTGCTTACACGGTGCGCGGAAAATGTCTGCCCGCGGCGGCCGTGCGCAGCTGGAGAGAGCGCAGGAGGTGCCTGGCGGTTCCGAGGGGAAGGGGCCATCTCTGCTGAGGAATGCCAAGCTGCACCTCCAGGAGTAGCTCTCTGCAGCTCCCGCGGCCCCACATTACAGAATTAAAGCTATTATGCAATTAAAGTGTCTACAGCTGGAGTAAATAAAATTGATTTTAATTAGAATTTAGCTTTAAGTATACATTTACTATAGGTTATATTCATCCAGGATTTTCCCTCAACAGACAATTTAGTAGCGATTTTGAGAGTAAACAAAAGATGCTTAACTCATCTCAAGCTATTAAAACTTCATTTGTGGGATCTCAAGAGCAAACAGTCTACCACACAACACCCCTATGTGAGATGCTTTCTCACTACGTAGCACACAGACTACTAACTTAGTATTTATTCTAATGAAATAGATGATTGCTGCAATAATACACTTGTAAATCGCCTACTACAGTTCCTCTGAAGATTTTTTTTGTTGCGGTGTTTCTACATGCAGGTAAACTTTATGCAATTTCCACTCAGCATGCAGAAAATTGAGGGACTATATATGTAGAGAAAATGTACAGTGACCAATGTGTTATTATTCTATAGTACTTCCAGGTACAGGGAATCAAATAACTGAGAACTGCTGAGAAAGAGTTGAAGCAGGGAAACAGTTGATTTCAGCAAACTTGTGAAACACTTAAGAAGCAGAGAAGACTGATAGCACAATTGAAAGGTTTAATTGGCAATCAACTTTTACTACAAATTGGGTGTGGGGATAAAGGGAAGGCATAAGTCCTCCTTCAAAAAAAAGAATAAAACAAAGAGAAGAATAGAACTAGGATAGTTTATTAATAATTTACCCTGATTCAATTTACTGCATGAATAGTTCTTCCCTGGTTAACAGTGTGGCAAGAAATAAAGGGCATACTGTTTGCAGCACAGCTCAGGACTGTCTTGCTGGAGAGATCACCTATGTCTTCAGATCATACTTCTGTGGCCCAGTTCATCAGAACAATTTAGGTTGGTGCCCCACAGTTCAAAAGGAGAGAAGACTGGTGATAGGTGTATTCTCCCAAAGCACCTTCAAGATGAATCTAAGCCATCCCCACTCAGAAGCAATCCTGATGTGGTAGCTTTCAAAACATACCATATGGTCATGTATATGGAAAATGAGTTTTGGGGGCTTTCCATCTGGGCTGTCAGAAGAATAGTGTTACTTTAGTCTGTTTAATTGTACTTAACCTACTTAGATTGTAGGAAGCTTTGATTTAAACACCTTTAAGTTTATTAAACAGTGGGAAGTGCTACATTCATCAAACTCATTCTTTCTGGTCGAAGGAGTAGAGAGCACGTTTGCTTGCCTATCTTTTTACAGCAAAGTAGACAGAGACAAGTTTCCTGTAAGTTCATTTTCCAAAAGTTATAAAGTTAAATTGACTTTCAGTGATACTTAGGCTGCAAAGCCATTGAGATGCTTTTCTGAATGTTGCCTTATACCTCATTAAAAAAAAAAAAAAAGCATTAAAATCTGTCAGACAGGAAATATAGACCTCTAATGACATCAAGCATGACTTCATTGCTGGTTGGAGATCAATTTTTTTTCATAGCTACTAAAAACCAAAGACAAATTTTACAACTTTTTAGTTTGAAGTGTCAAGCCAAATTAAAGTTTATCTGTACTGTATTTTATTACTGAGTCTGATATTGAGGTGGATCACAGCATACCAGATTATAGCTTATTTGAAGATTGAACAGGTAACAGTTGTTATGTACTTCTGCTGGTGCAAACTAAATATACATGTATTATCATGTAGCACTGAAGTTGAAAGGCAGTGGAAGCAAGCAACTGCAGGAAAATTTCCAACATTTCCAAGTGCTTATTTAAAAATCATGAATTCTTTTGAGAATATGCAGTGGAATAAATGCTCAGTGTGAGCACAATGACAATGAATTACCATTCAGACACATCACATTAAAGTCAATATACTAATTTAAATCAGTAGTTATCTATGTGTATGTGAGTATACCTAGGACCTCATACACTAAAGACCAGATTTTTCAAGAGTTTTCAATTTCAGAAATTCCATTTGCTTTCAAATTTCTTCTCTGTTTCACTTGCTTTAGCTATGGGTAAGGGTTATCTGGTTCCTGGTTCCTGAACTGACTACAGATCAGGATAAAAAAAAACTAAGGAGTTTCCCCTACCATCTATGTTAACCGTACCATTCCTTTAAAGTAGAATTATAACTGACGATATAAGGAATAAAGAAGCAGCAATACATATGCAAGAAGGAGGGAATATCCCCACCCCCTTGACTTTAGTTTCTTTAATTCCTTCTTGGGATACTGTCTGTATCCATACTCCATCTGATCTCTGCACCCTGGCCTGTGGATACTAGTCCTTGGAACATGTGGCTTCACTGCTTGATGATGGGGCACCTGAACACACACAAGCTGTCAACGCAAAGCTTGTTTCCATGTAACAGCACTGGGATGGCGCATTGGGCTTTGGCCAGCAGTGGGTTTGGCTGGAACTGACTGCTCCCTCTCCTCATAGAGGCCACCCCTGCAGCCCCTCACACTGCCATTACCTTGCTACCTAATCCAGAAGGGAAGTGTGCATCAGCAAGTACACAAGACACTGTAGATCAGCTTCAGACTACCCCAGGCACCGCAAAAGACTCAGCCATACGGTCCAACCTTCAGCTGATTGATGTCCATAGCAAGTCCCTGATTTCAGTAAAGTTTTGATCTCTCCACTCACACAACTGAATAAACACTAATTTTCTTAAATAGAGACAAGTCATGCAGATTAGACCTTAATCTACACAAATTACATAAATCAGCTTGAGTTAAAAAATGTATCATACTTATTTCCTTCCAAAACATTAAATGGTTTCATATACCTGGTGAGCCTAGGACTCCAGAAGAGTTCAGTGTGAGTTACAGGTGTACAACGAATGCTGGTGTGTGCTATAACTTAGTTTATGATACCCGCATTACAAGTTCTTGGTTCATCAAAACACACATCAAATAAAATTATATATGTTACAGCTCTATTTCGTATTTAGCATTTTTGAGATGTTGTAAAGAGGAAGTAACCAAAAAGGTGACCCAAGGTAAATGCCATGGAAGGAAGCATAACCTCTAACGAACTATAAAACAGCAGTTGAAAGCAGAAAGAATGCTTAGATAGCGAGTAACAGCAAAGAATAAGTCTAGAATGTATGTTCTCTTCTTTCTGCCTTGTGATGCTATCAAAACTGACAAGGAAGTTGAAAGTCTGTCACATAACTATAATTTTCTCCTCTCCACATGTAGGTAAACACCAGTTCTTATATTTTACTTGCCCGTGTTTGAAGTTCCACCTCTGCTGTTCCTTGTGACCTTTATATAACAGCTTATCCATTGCAGGTAGCTCAAACACTTTCACAAAAATCTTCGTGATCATAGCACAGTCTCCACTTCATCCGTTTCCTCTAACCTTAATACAGTCAATAAGTAATAGGTGTCTGAATTTCCCTTTCATCCTTACCTCCGAGATTCAGAACTGCTCTTTTTCATACAAAACCTCTGATTACATTGCTTTCTAATTTTCCTTTTCACATGATGCAAAATTGTTCCTTTTGTACCCTTCTTTCATTTTCTCCCTTTCTGCTGATTGTTTCCGCCATCCTTTCCCAGTATGCAAATCTCCCTTTAATGCAAATTTCTCCCTTGAAGGGTAATGACAACAATAATAAAAACTGATGGACAAACTGAAGTACAAAGAAGGTGATACATGATTTAGAATAATTGAGCTAAAGTTTCTAGATTCCTAGGACTCTTCCTTGAGCTAATCCTTTCACTTATAGCTAGGTGCCGATTATTACAGCAAATTACAGAAGTTGGCAGTCTCACCTAGCTTTAGGCATGTAAAAATCTGATGTCTAAGTCTACTCCAGTTGCCACAGACACCTTTACAGTCACTAGGTTGGAATAGGTTTTTCCAGCGGTTTATTCATCTGACCTGCAGGCACCTATCTTTGGTTGAGATGAGTCATCCTACGCAAAATCTGATTTCTCTCCACTGGATATGAAGTCAGTAACTGGATTAGACGTAAACATCTAGCTTGCATGTAACAACATTAGTGCAAATGAATTCCAACAGATTCCAGTAGTGTATGACAATAAAGAGGCCTGAGGAGTTTGTCATTATATAACAGACAATGGAACGGAAAAATAAGTCTTCCAAAAAGTGCATGTGATTTGCATGATTTGTATTCCACTTCAGGCATACAGAGGTAAAAAGGCAGACCGTGCTCAAAATAAACTGATAGAATATATTTGAGAAAAAAAAGATGGGAGATGTATATATATGTTGTTTATCTAAGATGTAAGTAAATCTACAAACACCTGAAGAAAGTACTATACCCAGGTGAGAATAGAATTGTTTAGAGGATGCAAGGGATATAAACTAGAAATAAGGAGATGAAATTACATACGGGAAAATGTACACTGAATGTAACAAGCTACTTTTATCATTTCATTTAAGAAGTGAAGTTTCATCAGATGTAGAAAACAAAGAAAGGGAAGCTTGTAGGTATGGATAAAAGAAAGCTGATAATACAATAGAATTCTGCCTTTTTGTGGTTTTTGTTTGTTTGTTTTGGGGATTTGGTGGGGTTTTTTGGTTGATTGGTTTGGTTGGGGTTTTTTTGCAATGCATTTGTAGTTTTTTATCCAGTTTGGGTTTAGCTCAAGTTTTGTTCAGAGAATATTTATCTGCAATTGAGTAATTAGCAGCTTGATTTTGTTAACTTTACTTCCTTAAGAAGGATACAATGGAGACAACTGTCTGAGCTCAATTAGTTTATTGATCAGGTCCCCAAAGCCCATAGCCAGACAACAAGATAAAATTATACTTTGTTAATCCATTGGTCTATTGCAATGTTGCAACAACTGTAATGGAGCAGATTCAGCATATGATTTAACATATGCCTATGCATTTGCAATACATAGCTCTGCAGAATTTAGATAGTTCACACTTACTTATCAGAAGTGTAGAAGTACACAAAGCAAATCCCAGACAAATCACCTATGGATGGTATCCATCTGGCAATCTTAAAACCAAATATGTAAAACTACAGGACATACAAATCATCAACAAACTGGAACAAGAAAGAAAATTCTTCGCTAAACAAATTGCAAGATACTTCACAATACCAAAAGGTCAGAAAGAGTTCAACTAACTCTCCAAACCATCATCAAACATTACGGAACTTTTGTTCAAAATGAAGTGTGACAAGGGGAAGGGTTTGACATGATGCAGTATCTTTATCAATTTACATGCTCTTAAGTATAAACTTATATAATTGTTTATTATAAACCCATTTAAAGTGTGCAACACTAGCAGCTCAACAGTTTAAGAAAAATATCACTTGCTAAATATAGGGTTTGAAATAACTATCCTCCAGGACCTTGAAAGGTAGAAGCTTTGGAGCTTTAAAGGAACCTAAATCTCTTCCCTTTCTACACAGAGAACTATTTTAGACAGAATATTTCAGTAGGAACCTAAAACTTAGGAACCAGTTAGGTGTCTAATTTAGGATTAAATGCTGGTATTACCACCAGTATGAAACAAAAAACCCACAGAAAATGTCTTCTTTTGACAATGTATATTCTAGTTCAGCAGATGGCTGTGAAGTGGTACTCATCCCACTCGTAGAGATTTGTCTGTTTTTAAAGAAATCATAGAAACAATACTTCACATATATTTCAGTCTTACTGGATCATAGCACAAACATTTTCTAAGTCACTGAATGATTATAAGGCTTTTAGCATGCAAAAGAAGGTGTGTAGAAGACAGAAAATTATTTGAAAATGAAGTTAGCATTTTATTAACTGTAAACCATGGAAAAATGTTATAAATTATTTCACAATTTTTTGGATCAAAACTGAGCATATCTGAATGCAATTTTTAAATGGATAATAGGAGATAAAAACATTTCCAATTCAGGAGAATAAAAAAGTATACCAGCTTTGTGAGTCAGTTTTCCTTAGAGAAAAACTCCTCTATGAAAATGTTTTTAAATTCCCAGTTTCTCTGTTTAGATAAGAGCACTTTGACTCCTAAAATATCCTTAGTACACACTGAGCATTCTCATTGATAAGATTTAGAAAAATCAGTATGAATTCAAATTTTAAAACCTTCACATCACGAACAGTTTCAAAACTTTTAGCAAGTTTTGCCCTTTCCTTGCTTCTTAACATTAGCAAAGCCATTTAATGCTCCCAGCAGTTTCTTTTTGGAGAAGTCATCAGTATTTAGTTGTACTTGTAATAGGTCTCTTGGAGATGTGCATAATAAATGGAGAAGGTCAGGAAACTTAGAAGGGAGGAAATTTAAAAAGCAGGCAAACATTTATCAAGTCTGTGAAAAAGTTATATGTTTTCAGTGTCTGACCAGCTCCAGTTATAAAGTAATAAGAATGAAAATGTTAAAAGCTCAGCAAATGTTGTTAAATCTGCTCATAATGATGGAGTTTATTTGCCATTTGTGCCAGAGCAAATGGATTTGCTTTATTTCAGGAGCTGTGCTGTATTAGTCTCAGCTATTGCAAAGCTCAGTTCACCCATGGAGCAAATGGATGATGAGTCATTCTTTTTCTGAATAGAGCATTAAGTGCAGTCTCATCTTGCAATTATTTAATTTTCCAAATAAGTCATTCCAAAGCTCTATGAACTCCATGATTACATAATTTTTTTTGGAGAAGAAGAAATTTAAGGACAGATTATACCACTGTTACCTATGTTTAAGCACTGTCCCAGTTCAGTTGGTATCATACTCATTTTATGTAATGACTGAACAATAATATTGCCTTCTGATCTTAATTTTATAATTTTATTATTTTAAACTTTGACATCTCAAGGACAATTCAAACTTACAGATTTACAATAATTTTTAAATAATTACTATGCACTTCTGTAAATTTAGTATATCATATATAAATGGGAAATCAGCAGCTGTTTAACATAAAAACTTGTGAGAAATCTATAATGCAATGATAATTCCTAAACTATGTAGATGTCAGATACCTAAAAGTACCTAAACCATAATTACATTCATTTTTTAGGTATATCAAAATACAAAGTCTGATGGATTTGAAGAGATTTATTTCAAAATAATATTTTAAATGAATTATGCAAAACTAATTTTCTATCCTCCTGTATTTACAATTTACATTTTCATCCTCATATACCTTATTTTAAACATAACTTGCTCATAAAAATACCGCAAAACATTAATATTTTAAATATAGAATGGACATCTACTGAGGACCTTTGGAATCATTTCCCAGAACAGACTGCCCACACCATAAAAGACCTGTGCAAGCACAAAGTGACTACAGTATTTACAATGTTAATTGAATTCCTTAATGTTTCCAAAAGTTTTCTGATGAAGTCCACTAAAAGGATAAAAATAAACAAATTGTCATGAATGCAGTTTTTGAAATATCAAACTATTGGTACTTTTTCCTTTTTTTTTTGTTTTGGCTTCCTTACCTGAATGACCATTGGTTTTAATGCGTATTGTCATTGTCAATGGACTTTGAATCAAGCACGAGGACACTGCAGCAAATGTACTCCAGTCTGCTGGAACTGCTATCATGCTGTCCACCAGCACTGCCTTCCACTGACTAGATGAAGGACTAGTTTTGTGCTGGTCTTTAAAACTGGAGAAAGAGTATCTCTCTGCCATAGAAAATGAAGCAGACTTTCTTTTGTTTTCTCTTGTTTGTTTTTTTTTTTGTTTGTTTGTTTTTGTTTTTGTTTTTTTTCTGAGGACAGACTTATTTAGACATTGTCTTTTGGGAGCTTAACCCTTTCTCAAAATAAAATGTTGATGCATCAGGCTATGTCAGATTAGTCATTTGAATTAAGTTACTTGTTTTCCAAGTAATTCAGAACAACTTCCATTCCATCCATCCTTTTCTCTTTTCCATTATATACCATTCAATTTATGTATCAGATGACTGGGGTCATGCTGTATGTCACCTTGACTAGTGACTTAAAAATAATTCCATGTTTCTTCTAACTCTTCGCAAAATTACCAAGTCTTACTTTGCTTTGTTGGGTTTTTTTATGAATCAAATAACTGGACTTTTCATGTTTAGTCTCTACATTGCTGTCTGTCTTCTGCTGAACATCTGTGTTCTGCTAAACTGAACTGCTTTTTATCCTCTTGTATAAGTCTATATTCAGAGAAATTTATAAAGACCACATGTGTAGCTGAGGGAAAGAGACTGCTGAATGTTGAATGCATAATGGCAATATGTCTTTGCATCTACTTTTCAGTTCATTTCTGCTTATATCTTTTTCTACCATAAATAGCACTTTTTACATTTAATTACAAGAAAAAATAAATAGGAAGAGAGGCATAAGAAAGGGACAGAAAGGAGGTTTCTTAATGAACTCAGTACTTAAGCAGGTACACAAGCATACGCTTGAAGCTGTACTAAATAATGTACTGGCAGTTACTCTTCATATGAGGGTAGATGTCTTACCAAACTAGGCAATTGTTCTCGAGAACTTAATCTCTCTTGGTTGATACTACAGTTTTCCGGAGTGACTAAACTATCTGACAGAAAAAAATAATTAATCCACCTTCTTCTATACTGAGGTTATGTGTTTCTGCTGACCACAGATGTGAATATGTTACCATACAAAACCTAGTGTCTGATCACACATAGCTGGAAACAGCCACTCATTTAGCAGAAAAACTGTACATATCCCCATAAAATCTGTAAATTTTGCCTGCTGCACTTGTTTCTGGTTTATAAATTTCCTGGTTTAAGCAGAGAGAGTTGTGCTGGCTTAAATACACTGTATTTACAGTAAGGAATACTTCATAAGGTTAGAAGTAGGCAAATTCAAGAAAGACCAGGTGCCAACTATAGAATTCTGCATCAGCTTGCCTATCTTTGCTCCCTGTTCCGCCAAGGCGCACGGCTTTGGACATACGAATCAGATTGCTGTATCTGATTAAATAGAGAGAAAATCCTTTGACTGTAATAGGATAAGTTTTCTGCATTTCTTATTTAGAACTGTAGGCTATGCTCTGATTAGAAACTCCATTATAATTTTATAAACAAGATTTTAATTACCTAAGGAAGAGGCTTCCAATTGTTTACTTCCCCTCCAATTATACTTACTACAAAACCAAAAAGAGATAACACTTCCTACCTACTCAAGAGACAATTCTGTGCTACAGTCATGAAATTGTTGTTACCTTTCTTAGGCAATTTCAAAGAAATTTCTCAGTTGGAAAATAGTGGATTTTTTCAAGTCCTCTTAACCTTATCAAGTTCCCCGTTCCTGTAAATTGATTTTATCTGGTTGCCTTCTGACCTTTCACAAGAAATTTATTCTGCTTTGACACAAAGGGAAAGGATAAGTAGCAATTGTAACTTTCAGTTACCCAACACTGACTTCATCTGTTCATCAAAGTTCTTTGCAATTTTTCCACACTCCTAGGGGGTCTTTTCAGTATTACAGAAATTCAGGTTGATCAAACTAGATGGTGGGCAAAGTCGGTGGTTTACATCAGTGACTTGGTAAGAGTCAGATTTGACGTATGTCGTGCTGTTACCAGACTCATTTTTAAAAAGCCCCTATAAGATTGATAAAGCCACATCACTGCATGTAAATTAAGGAAGAGAATTAGGGAGGTCCAGACCCAGGTGAGAGGAGAAGAGCTGTAACTCATGTGAGTTGTTCACTACAGCTTGATATGAACCCTTCACGTGTACCAGTATTCTCCTATTCTGTGTATGTACATGCTAAAGGCTGCTCAGGGACTGGAAATTCAGCTTTGGGAGAAGGAATAAACAATTCCAGAGTGGGAGGAGTAGGAAACAGACCTCACTCAAAATCTCTATATACATATTAGAGAAAAGGAAAATAAGTAAGAGCCCAACAAACAATAGATGTCATCCTGATTTTGTGGACCTTCTTTTGAATGCTTGACAGTTTTTTCCTACAGTTCTATACTTTGCTTTAGGCTTAAAAAGAAATTGTTTTAATTTTAGAAGCAGCTGGTCTGACTGTTCTATTCTTTTGACTTCCTCAGATACTATTAGTTTAGTGAATTACTATATGAAGTTGATGTCCAGCTAAAAAGGAATTCAATAACTGTATTTATGCCAAAATAATTTATTGCAGCATCAGATAAAAACAATTCAATTAAAAATAAAAAGGAATTATCTGGTACCTCATGAGTCAAAACAGATAAGCACAGGTTTGTAGTTAAAAAGATGACCAAAAAAAGACCAGTGTTGTAGCCCATAAAATTACATTCCTCAGAAACTAAAGCAGTCCTTTCTTCACAGGTATTCTATAGGCATTCAAGTCTAGACTGTGTACAAAATAATTTAAAAATACATGTATTGCTTTCCTGGTCAAGCTGTACCTTGGGTTCTGTTTGCTTAATTTTTTTCAGTGGGTCACCTAGGAACATTGTATATGCTACTAAGACATAAGCATACACAGGGTCCCTCTATGCTTAAAGACATCACTGATAGATACTCAGTGGCTTTGAAGCCTAGCAAAAACTGCCCTGGGTCTGTCCTTCTAAATATATTTTTCTTTATCCTTCCACTCAGTGCTGCAGGCCCAAATTATTCATATGCTATTTACTGCATTTGTATTAAAATAGTTTTGTAAGACCTTTCCGTCTGTCAATGCTTGTGGTAGCAGTGAGAGCTATCCCTAGTACTTGGCAGACATGCTTCTATTTCAGAGGGGGAAACTAAGCACATACGTGCTTTCAGTGACCTCAACATGATTTGAGAGCCCCCATTCGCTGAAAGCAAGCTGTAGTCCCAAGAATGCTCCTGAGGTAAGTACCTATGTGGAAAACACTTAAAGAGTTGCGCTGCAAACCTACTACCACAGCAATTTGACAGCTGACTGTACTGCTAACGCTGTAGTACAGTTAAGAAAAATGACCCATTTCTGCACAAGCACAGGTTCTTTGAACTGAAGATTTTCATCCCATATGGCTGGGGCTAGCCCCTCACGCAGCTATGAAAGTCTATTTCCTCATTGAAATTCTGGAGTCATGGTTGATCACACATTCAAGATGATAAGAGTCTACCCTGCAGAGTGGAACTGCTTCACTCAGAAGTGTTATTGTTAGATCCTGTCAGAGAGCTAGCATTAACATGTCCTAAGATCCTCGTGAAGGCAAAAGTAAGCTTTTTCTGAAGAATATTTTGTTGGTAGAGGTGAATTAAAGCCTGGGAGAAAACCATACTTCAGTCACTAAAATGTGATTAAGGAGATTAGTTTATAGGTAAAAGCAATTCTTTTTATTTAATCTGTAGGTAGTGAGACATTTTTAAGTGCCTGAAATTGAAACCAAGACAGTAGCTAAACTGTCTGCAAGGGATACTGCCAAAACATCAATTCTTTAAGTTGCTGAGAAGAGAGATGTCTCAAACGTTTGTTAAGAACAAAACAGGCTTTAAGCCTGTGAGGACTAGGAGAAGCAAAACCTGCACCGGGTTTCTCACGAAAAAAATAACCCTGCTGCTGGCTAAAAGGACACATCTTTAAAACAACCAAGATTTGCTTCCTAAAATATAGAGCTTTCCTGAGTTCCATCCCTTTAGGGTGGTTTGTACCTACAGTTCCATCTGGCCTATAGACCTCGGTTTCCTGGATCTGGAAACCATCATTCAGTAGGTGCATAACTTGGTTTGGACCTGATAAGATGCAGGATGCAGCAGGGGCAGATGACTGGACCCGGGAATTGTGAAGCACTCACATGTGCCATAATCTAGTTATCGTTTATGAGTGCAAGTATTAAAGCAAGAGTGAGAAAAGTTATGTATTTCTGGTTGTTTATTTTGTAAAATGTAGTCATTGTTTTTTCATGTAACTGTGGCAGGAGGACTGGCCTGATTTTCAAAATCTAAACAAGTCACCTCAGAGCCCTGCTTCTCTACCACATGGAAAATGCCCTTAGGGCATTGGAAAATTTAATAGTAAACTTTAGTGATATCTAATATTGTAAAAAAGTAGAAGTTCACCAGATTAGTTTGAGCACTATCACATGATATCATTATAAAATTTATTTATAAAATTTATTAATTTGATTAGACTTGTGAGAAGTAACAAAAAAACCTGAAAAGAATAAACTTACTAAATCAATTTAACATATATGACAAATTAAGCAGATTACTGCAGTGACTCACAAGTGTCTACAAAACTAAGTAAAAATTAATGATAAGTAAAAATATTCTCCCTTTGTGGTTTATTTTCATCCAGCTGCATCCAGCTATGAAGGGGCTATCAAACAAAACACTAATTAGTAGTCAGTTCAAGACAGTTTCAGAAAGTAATCCCTTGGCTTCCAGTATGTTTTTAATACCGTCACAATTTGAGGGTAGTGCCTGGAACTGCACAAAGCCCATTGCTGCTTAGGGACAGGAGCCAGTCATGAGGTATGCAGGCTTCTGATGCAATATGTGAAGGATAAAGCAGCTGAGAACGGCATCCACAAGGACTAGCAGTCTGAGTGACAGCTGACTGCAAGGCTATCTCTTATCCCTTGTCCCCTTATGGTCTTTGGCAACTAGTTCCCATGCTGCAGGGAAGTGCCTCCAAAGTCTTAAAAACCCTTTCCTTGAACAGTATCCCTTTCCCATGGAGTGTCAGTGGTGGTGGCAGCACTGCTTGGTCACTTCTGTGTTAGTTACAGCTATCTATCCTCCACAAGATGGAATCTGTGGTCCACCTCCTCTTCCCTATATATACTAATTTTTAGGAAAGTCATCTAAACATTGGTCTAGACTTGCAAACACTTACCAAGTGTTTCTTAGTCTCTTCATTGCCTTCCATGGTAAGGCTTCCTTAGAATCCCTTCTGTTGAAGCTTTTTCACTGTTTGGAGCAATTACATATCTACCAGCCAAAAAAGAGAGCATGTGTGTGTGACTATAGACTCGTGATTAGGGCACTTCCCAGAGAGGAAGATAATGCAGTTCCAACTCTCACATGAGCAAATGCTTAACATCTAATATAGAGACTATCATTAAAAGAGGGACTGCAACCCAGGTCTCTTCTTTCAAGTGAATGCCCTAAACTGCTGGAGTAGAGACTAGTTTTCCTTTGGCCTGGGAAATAACACAGATACTTTATGGTTCTGGAATTTTTAACAAAGCTTTTCTTTATCTAGAAGAGTTTACAGTCTACTGACTATACAAGGTGCAAGATGCATGTTGTTCAAATAATGAATAGAGTAAAACCCCGTACTGATTTAATGTATTAGCCACTCAACTACTGAAAAAAGAGCAGCACTATCATGTCTTCCAGTTGCCTTTTAAAAGGTCTGATTTCTGTGTTCATTTTCAGGTGCCAAGCACCAGGAAAATATTTGTGAAATGAACACTTCCATTTAGTTCAGTCCTATAAGAGCACTTGAGAAGGGATAGGATTTAAAGTATAACCTACAACCTTTAGTATTGGTTTGCTTTCCAATCATCATGTTAGCTGACTTGGTTCCACTCATGAAGCCCTTACTCATGGACTGTATAAAAAATCTAGGTATACTGATGAAACCTGAAGACTCTGCTGTCAAAAAACAGATTAGACAGCATAGAAAATGGGAAATAGCTTTTGTAGAACTAGATTGTGTTTTAACATTCTGGGATTCATTTCAACAGAAACTATAGCTCTCAAAGCCAGCTACCTGACTTTAAGCTAGTTAGTGCTACATTCCTTTATAGTTAATTCAGAGAAACAAGCACCTCTAGAAGGGGATTCATCTCATTTACCTTAGATAAATTTATCTACATTGACTGCAAAGTGAGCTTCAGGTTATTAAAACAGATTTAGGCAACAAATTTTCAGATACTACCTTAGGTTAGATGGATCCAACCTCTGTGTCTAAATTCAGTAAAGATTCTTCAGATCATATGTGATTCATATTCACAGAAAGACCTTTTCAGGTCACAGTAAGCTACAATTCAGGTAACTTTAGGAAGAACTGAGGCTGACCACTGATGATTCAGCCGCAGGCCATTTTACAAACATACTTGTCCTGAGTATATCTTAACCTGGGAACTTCAGCACACCTTCCTCTTCCTCCACAAATCCCACAAATAGAGATTTCAATCTATGGAACAAAAGAACAATGCTAATAGATCTAGTACCTCAAGGAAGAATTACTTTGTGGTCCTGCTCTTAAAAGTCACAGCTCTTTTATCATTCTCTTTTACTATTCCTTTAGAGTTTTAGAGAGAGATCACTTCAGAGATTCCAGTGGTATTGATCCTATATCCACTTAAGCCCTTTATACCTGGATTTTTTCCAAGCAAAATAGCGTCCTTTACTTCAGAGACCTCAAAGCCCATATCAGAACTTTTACTGTAAAAGTAGAGATTTTTTTTTAGTTAGTTTTCTTTATATTGTTCTTATGTTATATTCTGAAACCACACTAATCCTTAAAAATGTTGTTACACAAATAGAGTAAATAACAGCCCATATTGGTTCTGGATACTGTGGTTCACTTGAGAACCAACAAAATTAGAGCTTTTACCCTACTTGGCTATCTCATGTACCATCTCACTAACTTGCTTTGTTCACTAGGTCTCCACTTTCCATCCCAGCAGGCAGATCACAGCCGGTCTGGAAAGTTCAGGCAGAAAGTTGTGCCAGTTTGTGTTGTGCTGCTGCTTGCACTTCTTCACCTTCATCTTTCCTGGACCCTTTCTTCTTTCTGAGACCAGCTCTTTTCATGAATCCTTAATTTTCAACACCAGCTCTTCTTTCTGAAATGCCAAGCGCCCAATCTAAATAGTCCGTGTACAGAAACACAATGCATGATCAGTCTCATCAGTGGTGGTTCTGTGTTATGTCTGTTTATTAACTGGAGGATTTAGGATGTGCCACTTTTATCTGGTTCAGATATTATCAAAATTTACAGCTAGCCTGTACCAGTTGCAGCTAACAAGTACTGGGCTTTTAACAGTTAAAACAAATAACAAAATAAAATGTATATAACCATTTTAAAAATCTACATGACATAGTAGCTAATTATCAAAAAGTTTTTCATAAAATGTTAGCGTATTTCTGCATTTTTAACGTGATTTATTTTCAAATTTTTGGAGAAATAACAGAAAGATTTCTCATTGCTCTGATATGTGATTATGTGGTACTTTGCACATATAGTATCAAAAACCCTTTGTACAAGTAATAGTTCTACCCTAAAGGGAACAGAAAGAAACCAAATTTTTTAGTCTTTGTCATGGTTTGGGCTGGAACAGCCACCAAAATGAACAACAGATGCTCTCTTTTACCTCTCTCCCCTTCAGAGAAGGGAGAGCATCTCCCTTCAGAGGAGAAAAGAGAAAATAAAAGACAGAGAGAGAGACTTATGAGTTGAAGAGAAACTAAACTACTTTAATGAAATATTAATAATAAAAAGAAAAGATAATAATATCAAAAAAGAAAATAATGACATTTATACAATATATACAAAACCATGATCGAGCTCCCAGGATGACAATCATGTCACTGGCAGGCACCAGGGAAGTCTCAGACTGGACTCAGTGATGGATGGGAGCTGAACTCAGGAACTGGATTCAGGAACGCACAGATCGGGATTAAAGGCAGATGAACAGAGAGAGTCCTCCTTGGATGCCGGCCATTGAAGGAAGAGAGTTGACCCTTTGATCCCTCAGCTTTTATACTGAGCATGAGGCAGATGGGATGGAATACCCTGCTGGTCAGTTTTGAGTCACCTGTCCTGTTTGCCCTCCCCACAGGTGCAACACCCCTACACTTTTCCACTGCTGACCCTCCAACAGGGCATATAACAAAGTTGGCTGACGTTGGTTGTTATAGCAATAACTATAAGCAAGAGCCTCTCTGCATACCATTCCTTGGTATTTATTGTAAACATCAGATCTTATCACTCTGGAAGTGGACACTGTGTGAAAAATATGCCATTAATTTAACAGAGTGCAGTTAGTTAGAAAGGCCTTAACTGAAAACTAAAATTACTGAACAGAAAATTGGTTCTGTTTTACCTCAAACCAGGACAGTCTTCCAGTTCCAAGATGGCCCAGTATTACAGAACTAATAGTAAGACCTCATTTTTATATATGTATAGTGACCTTTTGTTTTGGTTAACTTAAGAAACACCTTCCGTTATGAAACATTATTGGAGTCTTTTTTGGGGGTAGCTTGTATACCTACATTATTTGTAGGAACTCTGGCAGGGGAAAAGTTCTGACGCCAGGAAAATACCAATGGCTGATGCCAGGAAATTATCTTCAGATTTGACTGGGCAATAAACTACATTGCTGTTTTCCTGTTGGGGTTTCCATTATTGCTTTTTGACTGGCAGCATACCAAAGCCACAGACGATCTAAGCATGAAAACCTGCTCTTCCTGCAGCCACATTAACATCCACTGCAGTGAGAAGTACTGGGAGCAAAATCTCAACCCTTTTCTTCCTAGGAGAAAGGTAGTTAAAAGAAAAACAGATATGGGCATGATTATAGAGATCTGGGAGGGATATCTAGAATCTCCCACTTGCAACCTCTTCACTCCTGAAGATTTGGAGGGACATGATGCAGACATAGACAAATAAATGTAATACGCAGGAAAGCATGAAGTACAGCTCATTACATTGAACAACTGACATGAATGAACATGGATCTTTCCCAACTTGGTTTTCATAAGGCATTTCATATTCCACTGAATTTTCCCAAGCTGAAATTCAAGCTGTACTTATGATTTTGTATTGTTTCTTGAAGAGAATACAATTTCTGTTTGTGCCACCTTCTACAAAAGAGCTAGTTACTTTTCCAAAAACCTTTTCTAGTGACTGATTTATATCACATGCCAGTCTTTTCTTCCTACTTGTTAGCACAGCTAATCCTGTATCGTCAGTAGTAGCGATCAAGGTCAGTGGCGTGTCAAATCTGAATTGATGTTGTGTATGAAAGAACATGGCAAAATCCGTCATGGTTATTAATTCTTACCTGTATTAGCATGTGCTGCTGAGATCCTATATAGTAATTTATTAATTCAAAAGTTTGTAAAATATCTATGGATAAAGCACGTTTATCACTGAAAGGACATAGGACTGCTTTTTACATTTTTTTGTGATGTCATTATTTTTTGCTACAATGTTTCACTGAGCTAGCTATAATAAGGCCAAACTCAGTAGTGCTTAGCAGTAGAAGGCTTGGCAGGAAATGAAACATCTGGCCCATCAGGGAACTGAAGAGTGGCCTCTCCTTGACTGCTATTCATCCAGTCCCATTGAGGTCAACGTTTGGGAGCTTTCTAATATTCAAACAGTTTGCATTTATTGCATTTGTTCCAAATATATTGTGACCTGAAACAATTTCTGTATTTTAGCTTGTCCCCCCTGTAATTTTTAATTGCAAGATACGGAGTTTTACTTCATGCTGACCTTTTAAAAATTCAAGTCTACTTGTGGAGCAGTGGGACAAATTAGTAGAGCTGGTATTGTAGGATTTCACTGATTTGTATTTTAGAATGGATCTATTACAGAGAACTAAGCTATTTCCATTATTTACCTTCCCCCTTTTTTGTAAGGAGAAATTATATAAAATGGCTACTGCAAACTGAAATGTTGTTCATTTCCTTTTTCAAAAAAAAGTTGTGAACATACAACAAGCAGTTTTTATGAACCAGTTGTTATAGACTGTTTTGAAGATTAGACGGAACATTTAAAGACATAGTTTGATTCTCAAGGTAAAAAAGTGTAATATTTTTACTCATCTATTTCTTTACAAAGTCCAATAATTGTGGATGGCTACAGCATGAATTTCAGAAAATCAGTCAGTTGTGGTTTAGGATATCTAATGATAGGCAATCCACCGCTTATGTTAATAGTGGGAATTACTAACTTTCATTTTATTTTTAATGGGCTGGAATCAACATTATGCTTTTTGTCTCTAAGTTATATGATTTATCCATGTAATGTATGCAAAAAATAGAGAAAAACAGCTGGCAGAAATCCTCCTAATTCAAGCTGATCTGTTTATATCAGCTGATAGGCAAATCTGGAATGTTACAAACGGGGTTCATCTAAAGCTATATTGAGAAGATGATATTATGCTGTGCTGCACTATGTTTGATTAAAGCCAATTCTTCAGAAAAAGAATTAAATTAGAAAAATAGAAAAAAGAGGTATGATTGATTAAATTAGAAGATAACAAAAGAGAAGGATTTTTTCATTTTGATTGGAATAACAAAAAAAAGTGATGGACATGCATACTATATGTGCTACGATTGCCTCCTGTATTTAATATGACTTAGGTCTCTTGTCTCCTATTCTGAAATATTTGAATTGTAGAGTAATTTAATACTCTCTTACATGCAAATGAACGCATAGGGCTTTGTTAGAATGAAAGGGTTGGCTAGGCTGTGGGAGTGACAGGAAAAATAGAGTGTCTAAAAATTATCATGTTAAAACTGCCCTTGGGGGAAATAGTTTGAACTCATTTTAAGCATCAGGGAAGACTGGGATGAAAAGAAGACCAAATCCCTTTCAGTGTCAAGACAGTGCATGCTTAGTCACATTGTAATTTCAAATGTGAATGTTGGAATGCCAAGTAGTTGGAGTAGTTCAGTTTCTTGTCTCAAGTATGTGTGTACTGAGACAGGGATAAATAAGGAATATTAACTGTCTACAGCTAGATGTATCTTGTTAGCATGTCTGGGAAACACTTGTGATGTCACAAGAAAAGCCTATATGGTGATGCTGAGCCACTGAAAACTGTACTTGCGAAAGATAAAGACATCTCTAATTGCATTGCATCCTGTAACTATGAAATATATGTATTCCATTACAGAGAACACTAAGGTTTTAAAAGCATAGGTGGCCAATCAGGAAATGTATATTTGAGGATTTAAAAAGGCATAGTTTTGATTCTGCTAACAATACATGCAAAGAAGTCTTTGCTGATTCTTATGTATATTCAACATGCAGAACTGCAACAGCGCTTACACATGTGTATGCATAAAAGAAATCTCATATAGGTCTGAACACTACACATTTATAAAATGTGCTTTGGCTTGATTTTCATTGTTAAGTGTGAAAACAGTACTGCAGCATGTTACCCATCAATGATCGATTCCATGCATTTAATAATGAACCTTTTTCTTCTTGTTCTGTGTTATGATGAGTCATTGTTTTGATGAAAACCTCAGCCAAAAATTTCAAGCACTCTCACCTAAAAGGCAAATTGCTGAGAATCCCTTACAAAGCAGTAAACCAACACAGCTCTTACTGGCTATGATGATCAATGCATGCTGAGGACACTGAAAACCTTAGAGGACAGTAGTCTGTGAGGAACAGACCAGATAGCTCCATTTTAATGTTATGCACTTTTCTCTTTAGAAAAATCTCATTATTAACCTCAGCTTGAAGCATAAATTCTAACACAATACTGTCCTTACTTGTTACAGCTGTGGCTTATGTTGAATATACATACCTATATTCTTGTTAGTGTTCACTTAATTATGGTTTAACAAATGTTCTTTTTCTTTAGAAGTCCATCAATATTATAAGTCAATAATTATGCTGCAGGAGATGCATAGCTTACTGTGCATATAAATGCAGCATGTGTACATATTTGTATATATGTGTATATTCATATTCACACACACACGTCTTGTTTGCTCAGGTTATTTAAGGAAAACTTCCCCTCTTCAGTGATGCCTCATCTGATGTCTGAATAGTGTTTATCTCTTTGGCATTATAGATGATTCTTCTGCATGTGGGAAGTGAACTCTTCCTTTCACCCACATTCAGATCTTGTGTCTGCAAGTTGGGGAAGCGGATTTTGGAAGTGGATCTAGTATTTTTGAATGTTCTGAAATGCCATAAAAAAATGGTATTAGTGGGTTTTTGCAGCAGATCTTATATGTACAGGCACAGCAGAGGCTGCTGGCTCTGCAGGCCAGGTGCCAGGAGCAGTGGGGGCTCCCCATGGAGGGTCCGTCGGGGCAGGGCCTGGCAGCCAGGGCCTGTCCCACCACCCCGGCCAGGAGCAGGGCAGCTGGAGGGCACTGGGGCAGCCCCAGCCCCGGGCATCGGGCACCTCCCTTGGGACAGGGACAGGGACAGGCTGAGGCCAGGTCGGGATGTGGGCCTCCAGGTGGGCCTGGCCCAGCAGGGCTCATGGCCGGGAAGGGCAGGGCTGTGGGGAGCTGGAGAATGGCTCTGCTGTGGCGTCGCTGGGGCAGGGGCTGAGGGCCCCGGGGGGGGTTGACATGGGACCCTGGGCCGTGGGCAGTGTCGAGGGACCCCTGGCATCGGGGAACAGGCCGTGACAGTCAGGGCTGGTGGTGCCCTTGGGGGACCCCGGAGTACAGCTACAGAGGAAGCAGTAATTCACAGCAATAGGATTTATTCCTGAAAATTCTTAACGGCTTCCTTGCTGGGATTACACATGCCTCACAGATAACTTCTGCTGAGATGTAGGCCAACAGTTTCCAGAAATGAAATACATATTGATCTGAAAGAACAGTGAAAATGCTCTCATTTGTTTGACTTGGCAGAGACTGATCAGTATAAATGTCCTGAGTCACTGCTTACGTACCCTGAATATCATCTCTGTCTGCTTAAAATGCCTGTTAGTATCATAACTATTTTATGACAAGGTAAACATTGTGTTTGAAAATCTATAGGTTCCCAGCATGCTGCGCTGACAGGCGGTTGTTTGCCCTGTTAGACGATGCAAAGGGTTTGGGGCAGAGCAGCAAGCCCTCTCCCAGCCGGGCAGGGATCAGCCCTCTGCAGGGGTCGGAGGCTGGTCCTACCCGCTCGTTAGTGTGAGACCAGTGTCTGGGGAGTGCATCTTCAGTGGTGTGACCACAGGCTGTTCAGTGCCAGCTGCCCTCAGAGCCAAAGAATGGCCTAGGCTGCTTCAATGTACTGGTAGGGATGTAGCTGCACAGTCTATGCAACGTATTTATCTCCCTCACTCTAAACTGTGACCTCTTATTCCCTTCATATAAAAGCAACCCATCAAACATTTAGTATTTTCAAGTGTTAATTGGGCAACTTTAAGAATTTGTGTTATGTTCAAGCAGCATTGTACATAATGTTTTCTTTGCCTATTTGAGGCAGAAGAAGTAGGTTCTGGCTTGCTGTGTAGTTGTTGAAGTGCTGCTAAAAATGTCCAAGAACATGACTCTTCTTTGCTGTAACACAAGAAATGGAGGGTATTGTTAACCAGCATGAAATAGTTTCTTTCATGTTTTCATTTGACAAAATATGCACCTGCTGTACATACCAGATCATTGAGTCTGAACTTCAGAGACTTAATAGTGGCTCACTCTGTGGGCTGCTTGATGTTAGAGTTTGTAAATTGTTCACTTAGTGTGGTTTGAGTATGCACTGGCACTGAACATGACAGGAAAAAACACAGATCTGTTTAACTATTGAAAAAGTATTTTTAAATTTATGAAGTTAAAATAAGTAGTTAAACGCACAGCCTGACTCTTCTATTTTCCAAGTTGCTTAAACTTGTGCTTTAGAGACAAATAAATTTGTTCTATTAACTTAAGGTACAGTGTAAAAAATCTCAATTAATCAGTTGAGCTAAATTAAGAACGACACATATAATAGTGTTAGAAGTTTCTCCATGCATGTTTCTTTTGAATGAGGTACTGTGAACACTAATCAGAAATGTGTGCAAAATGGAATAATCGCATTAAGGAATCAGTATACCATAACTCGATATTTTCTTATTTGAATGCATGGTGAACAACAGACGCAGTAAAATATACTGCAGCTGCCTGATAAGTAATTTCACCTCCCTTAGCAATTATTATGCACAGAAATACAACAGAACTGTCTATCAGTGCTGAAATCTCTTCATGATTTGTATAAGAATGAATACAAATCAATAGTTCTGTTGTATCCTATGAGTAACCAAGATAGATGAGAACATGGTGACAGTCTGTCTAGGCAACACAAGACAAATGTCTTTAGTAACAGGATACATATCACAATATTTTCCTTTGTGGGGTTAATCAAGTACACTTCTTTATTGAGTTCAGTAATGTTATACATGTTTTTTAATGAATTATTTCAACATGCTGTTAGTTTTTCTATCACTATTATTTCATTCAAAACATTGAAGGTGTTTATTTTATTATTATCTTAAATTGTTGAGTCATTTACTTCTAAATATGTCCTTCTCTTCAGAAAACCTCTCCTTCACACTAATACCAAAATTGAATTGTTTCATATTGTGTATTCAAATTCAGAAAACATGAATGTTAGGTTTGAAACAGCAGATATTTTTAGTTTTAGGCTTGCTACAAAGAAATCAAATAGTATTCAGCGTCTTAACATGCTGACCTACAGACATAATTCTGAAGTTTCGAGAGCATAGACATGTCAGCTGCAATGTGCCAAGTATGACAGTCAGCCAAACATCTTAATTATATAGCAATAATCAATTGCGCAGATAAAAGCTGAGGAAACAATTTTGTTTTCTTAGAGAAGTTTTGGGAGTCATATTGTACGCCGAGCTGAAGCTGATATCGTGTTTTCCCAGAAGGCTTAATCAGGAGGTAAGCGGGAGGGTGGGCAGCAGGCTAGCTGCCAAAAATGCCTTTGCTGTAGTCCACAAAAGTTTGCTTGCTCAGTTTAGGTCTCGGGTGGACTGTGGTGTGATGTACTTTGAGAAAGACATGGATTAATTAAAGAATCTTGAGAGCACTGTGATTTATAAAACATGGTTTCTGGAGAAAACTGAGTGGAATTTTTTAAGTCTAGGAAACAAGACTGGGGGAGGGAATAACTTATCAGCCTTGTTTGTGGAGAGCAGTACCAGAACTAACATACTCAAAATTTTCATCACAAAGATTTTGATTTGAGATTGAAAAAAGGAACTCTATTGGTTGTAGGTGTCCAAGCTTTGCTAGCAGGGGGCTGCAGGGCAGCCCCTGTGAGGAGGAACTGTGCTGGACACAGATGGTTCCAGCCAGCCCCGACTGGCCCACCGCAGGGCACAGCTGAGCCCAGCAGCCAAGATTCTGGTGCCTCAGGGAACAGATGTTTAAGAAAGGGAAAAACATGCCACAGACAGAGGAGGAGGGAACAACAGGAGTGAGAAACAGCAGAAGGAACCACAAAGTCAGAGGAGGAAGTGGAGGAGGTGCTCCAGGCACCAGAGCAGAGATTCCCCTGCGGGCCAGGGAAGACCCCACGCTGGAGCAGGTGGTTATCTCCTGAAGGAACTGCAGCTTGTGGAGTGCCCATGCCTGAGCAGGGGAAAAGTGTGAGGAGGACGTGGCAGAGAGAAACTGCTATGTACTGACCATAACCCCTCATCCCCCTGTGCAGCTCAGCAGGGTGCGGATTGTGTAGGAGTCTGGAGTGCAGGAGTGAAGTTGAGCCTTGGGAAAGGGTGAGGAAAGGTGGTGTTACAATGTTTGCCTTTTTGTTTCTTGCTACCCAAATCTATTTTAATTGGCAAGAAAATAAATTAATTTTGCCCAAGTCAAGTCTATTTTGCCTGTGACAGTAATCGGTAAGTGATTTCCCTGCCCCTCAATCCATGACCTTTCTCATCCTATTTTCTCCCTCCATCTTGCTGAGTGAGCGAGCGAGCAGCTGGGTGGGCATTTTGCTGTTATGCAAGGCTAACCCACCACAAGAACAAGTAAACAAACTTTCTCTAATGCAAGAGTGAAAATGGTGAAAGGGAATTCTCAGGGAGGCTGTGGCAATCTTAGTTAAGTTCTTTAAAAGAAGGTTAAACCAACATCTACTAGAATGAGCTAGATAGAGTTAATCTTTTCTCACAGGAGGACAAACTAAACAATGTCTCACAATTCTGTACGTTACTTTGCTATGATTTGGTAGGAATGAAACACTCAAAAATATATAAATTTTCTTTTTAGATTTTTTTTTGACCAAGGAAAAGATTCATTTTTTCTGTATGGAGCATGCTATAGATCACTTTAGAAAAGATAGCTAAGCTAAACAGCAGCAGTTCCATAAAATGTGATGAAAGTGAAATTGAAATCAGTCACACTGAAACAGACTGTAGAAGTATACAGAAACACTATAATTTTGCATTCATCATCTTATTTCTTTAAGTACCAAGAGGTTGCCAAACAAACAAACAAAATCTTAAAACTTAGAATAATGTTTCAGCAGATGTCCTGCTACCCTGCAATTTTATCCTTCCTATATAGTTTAAGAAAGTTAAAGTAAAAAATGGAAAGACTACTGGAATAGTGATAGGAATAGAGAATCCACCTGGAGAAAAATGACCAAAAAGCCTGGCTTGTTCAATTTAACATGACAGCTGAAAGCACTTACTAAGCTGATCACTCTTAATAAATAACATGTGTGGTTAAACATAAGGGTAAAAAACAAGTAAAATACAGCATTAGTTGAGGAACTAGACAACAGTAACTCAAGAAAAGAGTATTAATGATACATTCAATTTGTGCTGGAAATGAGAAGAAATGTTTTAACCATTAGAAGAGTGACAATATCCAAATACCTCATTGTACCCCAGAACAGATCCTGTGGCCTGTGTCCATAAGACTTAAATTGATTTACTTTGCTTAGATATTTAGAGTAATTTACAATCAAAGCATCAGTAGATACAAAACATCCATCTCTGCAATACTGGTCAGAAATACTGCAAATTGCATTTTTAAAACAAGTATGCAAAATTAGAAATCTGATATGCACAGTACATAGAAGCAGAGGAAGTTCTATTTCATAGATTCTGAAGAAAAACACCGTGTCTGTTTTGTTGTCTACTGAGACGTTATGATCCAGTATAAAAGAGAAACATTGTCCATTAAGAAGATGAAATGTATGTACTGCATTTCTTCCAATTATTACTTTGATTTAAATATTTATAAAGCTGGACATTCTCCTGCATGAATCAGATG
The DNA here is from genome assembly GCA_008921705.1 of Burhinus oedicnemus. NCBI lineage: Eukaryota > Metazoa > Chordata > Aves > Charadriiformes > Burhinidae > Burhinus > Burhinus oedicnemus. The sequence goes on along the minus strand of VFFE01007983.1, from coordinate 490,459 downwards.
TAAATCATCAGTCATAGTTTTGCTGGAGAATAGATCTTTAAGATAAGTTTTTTTATAAAGCAAGTGGGATTTTAAGCAAAACTTTTAATAATCATTCTTTATTTTGTGTTTTGTCAGCTGTTGATGGCTGAACAGAAAAAATGTAAAGTGCAACAATAAATAAAAACAATGTAATAATTTTGGGTGAAATAATTGTCAGAAAAAAAATCTATTTTTTTTCTTTTTTTTTTTTAAATGGAAAAATTACAGGTCCACCTGGGACCACAAGTAGATTTCAGAAGAACTTGACTGTCTTTCATGTGCACATAATTGCAAACTGGTTGATGATCAACTGATTCCAGAATGCTATCAGTTCATCAGCTGGGGACAATATAATCTAAACTTGTTAAATTTGAATCATTCAAATTTATTTGTATAGTTTAATTGAGCAATAATCTTTCCAGATTAGTAGCTTTTCCAAGATGAAGTGAAGATGTTCTTGTAAATGTCATTCCAACAATACAGTCAGGCTTTAAAACGTCCTATACAAGTCACTTCTCGGATTTAGAAGGGAAAAAAATTTCCTTTACTTTAGAATAATTATGCTGCTATTTTTGCTGACTCAGAAGAGGCAGTTAAGTATACCAGAAATGCTTGTGATGGTATTTGCCAAGCACATTTCAATGCTGTCCTTTGGAACATCTCATTTTTACAAACTATGATCCTTGTTGAAGTGTGTATCACAGAGTAGTGCTATAGAAACGGTAACAATGCAGAACTACCAGCATACATGAATTTGTTACACAGATGTCACAGCATTATGGTAAGGGTCCTGCCTCTGGATTGCACCTTTTCTATGATAAGCTGGCTTACGCATGCTGTTTCCATGTGCGTTTACCAGCCACCTATCCAAACATCCACACCTGCTTGCAAGACAGATTCTTGGTTGAGAGTAGCTTAATTCACTTAGGCAATGCCTTTAAACAAGACAGTTTGAGATGATAGTAAATAAGGAGTCACAGCCAAAGAGTATCAAAAACTCTTGTGCTGCAGTACTGTCTGACTGCTGTAGCTATAAAAGTTGTATTGGATGGCTGAGAAACACAGTGTAGCTTTAACCAAAGTCCTATGACCTACAGTTGTGCAGGAGAACTGGAACACTGAACAGATGATGAAACCTTGCTTAGAACTACTGCATAACATGGGAAGTGTGAAGACAGCATGTTAGACAAATCTCTTGTAAGTGTTCCATTGGAATGTGGCTCTTCCAAAGATGCGTATAACATCAATATGACATATCAGTTCTGTACGCATATCAAATTCTTGGTCATGGAATGGCAAAATAAGAGAAAGTAGCAATAGCTGGTCATTGAGAGAAACTACAAAATAAAGTTCTTTATGTAACTGAAGTCACTGTTTTAAACTAAGAAATGATTGTTTTGAGGTAAATTATCTTAGACTATCTTACAAGTAAGCAGATATTCATGTTACGTTACATGGACTATGCACTGCAGACTGTGGATACAAAATCAGTCATAATCATTGCTGAAGACAGAGATATCTTGGTGTTTTTTCCTGCATTCAGCAATCATACACTTTGACTGATGCATCAGAATGTGCAGGCGTAAGCTGTGGATTCATGATATTCATGAAACAACATGCTTCCTTGATGCTGAGGTAGATCTAGTACTGGCTAGTTTGTGTGCCTTTTTGGAATGTAAAATTTCTATCATAACCAAGAAAAAGATGAAGGTTAGAAACTGATGATAAGGGAGCACTGTTATTACTGGGTGCTTTCTATCTGTCATGGAAGCTTTCATTAGCTCTTCTAGAAAATTGCAGGAATACACTCGTCATCTGTGTGTCTCTAAAAGTCAGCTAATATGAATGTATGAGTTGGTGAACTCTCTTAGGCCAAACGACGCGAAACTGACTTTGGCAAGTTTCTGCCAGGCAAAGTCTTTCTATTTCAACAAGGAATATGGAGATGATCTCTACCATGTGAACTGTGCCATATCGAGTAAATTACAGATTTGCATCTTATGCCATGGACATTCAGTAGGTGACTGGATCAACAGCATCTAAAGCATCTTATCCAAAGGTGATTCTGTAAGATAGGTCAGATGAAACACTTCTTCTTACATAGTTTTCCAATTATAAGGAGATCTTAGGGCCCTACATACCATCAGTTACTCAAGGGAAAATAATGAGCTATTTGTTAATGGTACACTTACACAATTAAAATATATTGATTCCTAATATGTCTTAAAGATCTCTTCTTATCAACAGATATGCAAAGCTCAAGTGCCATAACATCAAAATATATTGGAGGTATTGTCATTAACAACATAATTATTATTACTATGTTACCACTACAGTTTAGCAAAGGTTATAATTTATAAACAAAATCTGCATAAACGCTTTTAAAAAAGCATCATTAGAATTTGTTACCTGATGTGGTGCACTAGCTTAAATATCTAACTCTTGCTTCACTGATTACCTGTGTGAAAGAAAAGGTCTTACGAGGGAAAATACTGAGCAGCATTGTCTCAGCAGAAAAAGGCAAGGCCCACAATGCATATCTAACTGTACCCCACTTAAAAATTAAACATTGATTAGTGAACTTTAAGATCAGAAGGGATCACTATGACCACTTTTCTTTTAAAGTGAGAATTAAGTCCTTGTGTTTATGTGTTACATATTTCCCCTCAAGACATTTCTAAGGAAGGTAATAGCCTTTTATTAATTTATTATTTCCAGAATTCCAATTCCAAATTCTGATAACATAGTGTTTCATTTTGCAAGAGGTAGTGGAACAAAATGGAATGGGGAAACAAATGACTTAGACGATTGCTAGTGCTATATTTTGCCATTTACTTCCCTTTTAGCTTGAGTGGCCAAGACATCTCTGTGATCCTAGAGCAAGGCAATAAATAAGTTGCATTGTAATCCCCCCAGTGCAGAAAATCCCACAGATCCTTAGGTGTGCACCAACACATTTCCTGAAATCATCGAGTCAACAGACAATATGGGTGGAAATTAGGGTTTTCTGTGTCTGAAAGTGAGGGAATAAAAGGAGTTCAAGCATCATGACAAACCTGTAGTGGCTGAGCTAGAAACTGGTCACTGTTGAATTGACATCTAATGACAAATTCATGGAGTACTATTAGCTGTTAATAAGGAAGATTTATTGTAGGAAGAAGAGACAGTGCAGCCACACAGAAAGAAAATGGCTTATAAGAAAAGAGAAATTTTATCTCCCAACTTTTAACTTCTTGAAAGGCTTCAAAGCCTTCAGATACAGCCATCAAAAGCTTTATTATGTGGAAAAATTGGATTTCCTGATTTTGAAATTCAGTTATGATATTTGTGAAGGTTTAGAAGCTATTTATTAAAGGTCACTTTCTGTGCTAAGTAGGTTTTGTTGGATTCACAGGAAAAATACTGGAAACAAGTAGCTCTCTGGAAATGTAAAATGAAATTTCTCTGTAATCACCAAGCACATGTTTCTTAGACTCTAAGTGGCTGTGTCATTCTGTAAAATAAAGCATTTGACATATTATACATCAAAATTCAGCAGTACTTGCAAACTTTATGGATATTTCCTAATATAGTAATATGACTACTTCAGTTGTGTAGCGTTAGAGTGAATTTCAGTGACACCTTGTAGAATTAAAGCAAATGCAAATGTTTAAATACATCCATTGCATGTTTTGAGAAACACAGTCTTTAAAAGTATGAGATGGTCATACACATCTCCCATTCACAACTGAAAATCATGGTAAGATATTGTAAAGGGCAGTGATGGAAATAGTGATTTGCAACAAGTTTCTGGTTTTGTTGCACATAAATCAACAACTGCAAAGAAGTAGCTTTTAAGTATCTATTCACAAGACCTACCTGTGCCATCGAAGAGAACCTGTGTGTTTCAGTTTTTTAATATCCCCAAACTGTAGACATAAGGATGATTACTTGGAAGCCTCAAAGAACATTCTAAGGTGGACTCCCATTAAGAGTCACTTAGGTCTCATCAGTTCAAGCGGAGTGGAAGTCCTATTGCTCCCACAATTTGAGTTTTTTCATGGCAAGATGTGTATGTTCATTTGGGAACTCTACATCAGGCATCATTCACAGTCTTTTTCTTTGTATCTCTTGTTTGAATCAATTCCTTAATAACTTTGCGGTTTTCTATTTAATTTTTTTTCTTAGCCTATTTTTCTTAGTATACCTTTTTTTGTAAGTAAATAGAAAAATCGATAGAAAGAAAATGTGATTTCTGATTAGTATAACTGTTAACACATAATTTATTTTAAGGTCTTCAGATGTGCTTGATATGACTTACCTTTACTACCTTACAGTTTAAACATCCCAGTCCAACATAATAATCCTCAAGGTTAATCTTTATGAATGAAATCCAAGAAAAGGACTTTAAATGGCATTTAAATGAAAGTTTATTTCATAAATACAGAATGCCTGCTGCTTTAATTTCATATGAGTCTCAGGTTTTGAATATGAAGTTTGAATTGAAAGACAACTGTGAGTTCTGCTTCTGCACAGCTCAGCACCTAAGCCCATTTAAGATTCAGAAAACAGGTCTGCTCTACTTAGTAGGTTTTCTCAGACCCTACTTTACACAATTCACAGGAGTGGATTCTGTACTCTATGGCAAAATCCCAATTTTAAAAAATGTAATAATTTAGTGGCTTACATATATCTAAAGAAGACAGCCTTATGAAAACATTCAACCCATGTCTGCTATTTCTTAGCGATGTACCTTGAAACTAGCCTATAAGCAGTTTTGTTACAAAGGAAATTGTTCACTGCTGCTGAAATTTGGCTGATGGTAGCAAGGAATTCAAGATTTACTGGAGAAGAAGAGAAAGTGAAAGGAGATATGGCTGAAGTCTATTAATAAAAGTCCGTGCCTGAGAGGCAAGACCCTAGGTCACATCTTCTCCTAAGAAAGTTTTAATTAAAATACAGAAGCAGTATTGGAAGCAGAGACCAGAGATTCCCCAGGTAACATGTCCATTACACTATAAATTGGTATTCTCATTTCTCTGCTCACACTTGCCACTGAAGAAGAGCTTTCATAGGATGACACTATTTGGAAACATCTGGTTTTCCTGCGGTTCACATAAGACACCAACACTTATATTCCATGTTCTTGTTTTCTGTATTCCACACAGGAGGTCAGAGGTAGACAGAAAAAGGCAGTAAGCACTGTAATTGTTCACATTGAAATGTCTAGCAGACAAGCATCCAGATTCAGAAATGGAATTTGAATTCTGAGCTGGGAAATGAAGTCACTTTCCCAGGGAATTTGAGAAACCATCAAGCAGCTCTCGGAAATAAAAATGTCCTCAAACTTAATCTTAAAATTGTGATCTTTTACTCTCACCCCAGAAGAGAGTCTCCAGACTGAGAATTTAAGAGATTAGGCAAGAAAGACAGGTTGCTGATTGCCTTCCACCCCAATGGTTCACGTTGCTGATTCCATGGAGTTTTGACAGACTTGCATTTCATAGAATTAGCAGTCAACATATAGTGTGACTATTGGGACACATCATGGAAAACAGGAATTGTAGACTCACATTGAAACAGTTATTGAGCTAAAATCAGACATTTTCTAAGTAAGGGTGTTTCAATAGCTAGGTTATTATGCCAAACGTTAGGCATCACTGAATGAATTTTCACTGAAAAGTAAGTTGAACTGTGTGTAAAACTCCAAGCTGTTTCCTAATAATACTCAGAACGTGTCTACCAAATTCTGTAGAGGCACCAAGACCCAGAGATTATGAATCTCAGATGGCCTTAGAAGGCAGATAGGAAGAAAAACTTATGCCTTGGCATACATGTAACAGATTTTTAAATGTCTGAGGAAATTTCATGAGAAAGATAGGCATTAGGGACATCTAAATATTATTTTGGATTTTACCCCAGCTGCATAAGTGGTGGCTATGTCCTAAAGTGGATTTAGCTTTAGATCTGCTTTATGAGTGACAGGTTCTACAGAAGATAAAACAATTTGTTTCTAACCTAAAGATCCCAATGTTCTAGAAGGTATAAATGAATACATAATTATTAACTACTTTCTTGTCTGGGTTCTATCTACATTTAGATGTCTACAGTGTTTACATCCTATTCTGTATATGAAAGAATGGCACCCATGATTCTTTGAATTTACTGATGCAAACAATTATTTTGAGTCAGAGACTTGTTGACTGTGCTGTCAATTCATATTGTTAAATATACCATTATAAATTTTACTTTCTATAATACCTACCAATATTATTTCATGCTTACCAATGGAGGACACTAAAATAGTTCTTAATTTCCTCCAAAGTAAAACACTGAATGGTGGAAAAACTACTTTGTGTAGAGTTATCATTCTGGCCAGTGCTTATTTCCCAATTAGTTTATTCACTTGCTCTATTTAATCCTGACTCCTCATCTTTATAGTTTTACTTTGCATAAAATGAGTCAATTTCAGCTGCTTTACTTATGTCCCTCAAATGAACTTGAAATCCCTGCATAAATAGGGTCTTATACTGAATACATCACCTTGCTGGCATTTGCATGCTTGAAAAGGTAATCGTTCAAACATACCTAATTTATATCAAAGAAATGCGAGCAATGTTTTCCTGTAATCAGTAGTAAAACTCAGAACCTGGAGGGACATTTTCATAATTTTACTACATAGAAAATTTATATGATGCTCCTAAGTACTGGTCACTTACTTTTTACATTAAATTTACATTTACGGAACATTACATTCTGATGCATTCAACTGAATGCCTTCTAGTTTTTTCAAAAGATTATTTCTAAAAGTAATTGTCTGATACGAAAGAGTGAACACTGATATGTTACCATGGTTTTGACTGTTACAAATCAATATGAATATACTCCTACAATTCAAGTAGGAATATAGATAGTAGTCATATTATACTCCCAGGTGGGTCACAAAATCAGGATTAATCTGTTCCTTGCAAGATTAACTTCACACAGTGAACTGCCTGCTTTGAGTTCGTTCATGAATCAAAGACTTACCATCTTCTCCCAAGCTTATTGCATAATACAGGAAACCTCATCACATGAAACTGTTGACATTAGTTGTGAACAAAACAGAAAAGGAAAGAAGAGAGGTTCTATTCTTTCAATAATAAATTTTAAAAAATCTTATTTTTAGTACTGAATTTAATGCATGTAAAGAATTTTGGATTTTGAAAGCTTTGTTTAAAAATATATATGAGACTTGGCTGAATTAAATTTTCACACTACTACTCAGTAACAGAAGTCCAAAACTAAAATATGGGGGGTTTTAGATAAATAGGGTAATGGATATATGAGATATCTGATGTTTTGCATCAGTGAATTGACATACAGGAGAGGCACCTGTGATTCTACATATTTTTGGTGGATCTGTGGCAAGAGGGTGATGTTCTAATCCCTCTAAGATAAATAGCACGTGCCAAGCTCACTTCCTACACTGACATTTTGAGACGCAACTGCAAACAAATTCCATTTTCAGTTGCAGTCAGTGACAAAACTCCCACTGACAGGGTTTCATCCTTCACACTTAAGTGTCTGGGCTACTCTTAGTCACGCAAAGTGGTAACAGCAAAGAAGTGAAAGCCTATTTTCAGCTATATTTTCTAAATATTCTAATTTCCTGTTTCCTCAAGTCTAGTAGTCATTTGAGATACGTAAAGAGGAGTTCAGCATAAAATTTTATGTCCTATCCTGGTCTAGCGGGAGCTTCAACAGAATTCTGCAAGTCACCTGAATGATGGATTACTTCACAACACCTTTCTGATTCACCGTGAAAGAATGACTGACAGTGATGCAGAATCTAACAGAGATGTAACAGGCTGATGACATCAATTTGCACTATCTAGACTGCAAAAGCAGGCTTATTCTCCCTCTAGAACAAGTCAATGATGAAAACTGCACAAACATGGAAATAGGTGTGGCAACCAATGGAACACATGAAAGTTATATCATGTTCAACAGATGTTTTTCTCATGATTATGAGAAAGACAAAGGGTTGAAGGGTTGGCCTGGCCAATCTGAAGCCAATATGGAGAAAAGGTGAAATATCCATAAATATAAACAAACAAACAAACAAACAAGCAAAACTTCTGCGTTAGCTGTAAATAAGCATATGTGTAATTGTACCCTTTGCAAGCTCTAGGAGGTTGCTTGTGGGCCGCTGCTAATATAACAGTAGAGACAAAAAGATCAGAAAAGTGTCAGTATGAAAGACAGCTGCTGCCCTAAAGAGGTTCAGCCCTTTGGACATCAGTGAATAAAGAAAACCATCTGCAAATAAACAACTTAGTAAACAAGGCAGCAGACTTGTATAAGAATTGCTTAGGTAAAACAGTAGAATTGGGATATAAATATCCAAAATGTTTAGACAGTAAAGAAAGACCTAAAAATTATTATTTTATGTATAACTTTACACTGACTATTTCACTCTTGCCTTGTTTTTCTCAAATTATACAAACATAGAATCATTTAGGTTGGAAAAGACATTTAAGATCATCAAGTCCAACTGTCAACCTGATCTTATAATCATTCATCCTACAAAACGCTACTTTACACCTGTGATTTTCAGAGAAACAATTACTTTTTCTGCAGAAATAATCTTTGTAGCTGGTCTTGACAATCATTAACCAGAGAAGAGGGGAAGGAAGAAGAATAGTTGCTTTAATTTATCAGTCTGGTTTTAAAATATTGTCTCATTAAACATTATCTTATTAACTTCTTTTTCCTATGAATTCTCTATATCTTGTGGACATTTTCCTGGTATACTGATATTTACAGCTGAATGCAGTGTCCTCCGAATTGTTTTCCCAGAAAAACAAAAAGACTTCCTGTTTATTCCAGATTGGGATGCTTCTGAATTCATACTGTGTAAAAGAACACATCCACAAATTTTTTTTTTTCTAAAAATTTCAAACCACTCTTTGAAAAGTGGGGAACAAAAATGAAAGTCCAGAGGAGTTTTTTTTTTTCTTTTTTTACATCTTTGGTCTGAGTAATTTCTTAGGCTGGTGCCAGTTATTTAAAAAATCAAAACTAATGGAGCTTTAGAGTTTTACAAGAAAATTTACTACTTTAACATTACACTCTTGGACTGTATCTGGAAGCTAAAATTTGACTGCTGTAAGTGCTTGGTTCAAAAGGATGCATAATTAACCTTAACTTTTTTAATAATATTGTGTTATGTTTTGACAACCAAACAGTAAAAACTCAGCATGAACAACTCCTGTTTTTATTGAAATCAACAGACAGAAACCAGAAATAATTGTTACATGCCCTGCTGGTAATACCAATTAACTAGCATCATACAGAAACTACTGTAAACAAGTACAGTGTATTGTACCAGGGATTCAGAGGTTTGAGCTACAAACAAAATATACAAGTTTGAATGTACCAGTGAGATAAACTTTGAGATATGTACCAGTGAGATAAATTTGTAATGCTCAAAGGCTGTTCCCTTAGACTACTTAAAATTTTTATTCCTCTGTGCTCAATAGCGACAGTAGATAATATCAAGCATGCATTTCAAGAACAGTCATTATGATACAGAAGGCAAAATACAACAGTAAGCTGTGAGATACTTTGGCATGATGCAGCCTAGGTAAGACCAGGAAGCATAAGTGAAATTTCATCTAGAGCAGCATCTTGAGATCCACACATTGCATAAACCCCAAAAAGCATCTCAAAACCAGACTGAACTGTGAAATGAAAGCAAGAGATGGCAAGTGTGCTGAAAGATATGTTCCACTTTTATACATGTTCTCTACCTCTTGTTCTGCAAGGAAAATGAAAGGTGGTCTAGATGACAGGCCATTAGCTCAGTGTCTAGGAAACCTGGCTGTTTTCCTCATCTAATCTTCAGTTGGCAAGCAAATCACTTTCTTTGCACCTTCACAGCACATGACATTGGCCAGTGGAGTTAACTATTCTAACATGGAGTGCATTAGCACAGGATGTAGATGCTTCACCTAAATTGTAGGTGAAGCTTCACTGTGCTTCTCAGCAGATTTTTGTAGCCTAGGTTAGAGCATCTTTTCAGCAGAGTTCAGCTCTTACCTGTTCCCCAGGCTACCTTTGGTACTGCCAACACTGCACAGTGCCATGCAGATAAACTGCTCCAGTATCTACAATAATGGACAAGTCTCCCCTTGCGCCCGAGTTGTTGAATACTTGAAGTAGACAGCTCTTCATTCCTCCTAATGGGGCTTTTCTGCCCTTTCTACTACTTTCCTAGTAGTTTCAAGGAATCCTTCAATCCTGCAGTTGTAGGCTATGGAATAGAAATGAGCCTACTATTCATAAAATACAGAAGCTTCCACCGGACCTTTATTTTTTTACCAAAAGTCTGAGGAAAGCACTATACAAAGACAAAATGTTGTATTTAGCAAAAAACACAAACCAGCCAAACAAAAAATCAACAGATTTAGCAGCTTCTGCAAAGGTGACTTATTTTTAAATTTTTAAGGCATTTTTAAAATCTGTTATATATGCCTCTATGTGAATCTAAACAAACATTTTCAATCCTAGTTGCCAAGACCAGGGGTCACCAAAGATAATGGCAGCTCACAGTCACCACTGAAGTCAACACACTGGGTGAGCATTTCAGAAAATAAAACTGTTTAAGATACTGAAAGTACTTGAAGCTTGTTATGACTGGTGAAAAACTCTAACATAAAATTTTGAATTTTTCCCATATTATCACAATCTATGTCTATGCAGCCTTCTTCTCAAATCTGCCATCCTTTTCTTTGGCTCAGAAATGATTGAGGGAGTTGAAATAGCTTTAAGCTGTCTTTGTAGTCTACTAGATTCATAGCGTAGGCTTCGGACCAACATAATTTACGATCACCATCCACATTTAGATGTCTCTTCTCAAAGACATTTCCATAGGCAAGTTTCCTGACAGTTGATGCTACGAGAGCATTTTAAAACTCTACATTATAATGTTAAATTGTAAAGATGGGGAACTGTCATGTAAAAATGGTAGCACAGTTATAGCTATCAGAAAGCCGATAACTAAATTCACCCTTACAGAAAAATGTTCACCAGGCATTTAACATTGGCTTTCACAGTCAACACTACTAACTTTACTAAATCCAGCCATGCCATAGAACCCTGTTGATTTTTTTTGTTCAAACCCATGAAAATACAAACAGGCTTGAGTTCAATGGGTTGGTCCTAACATTATCACAATCCAGCACTACCAATATTCTGGATTAAATTGTAAGAAGGTGGTGTTTCTTCAAAATTATTTTTTTTTAATCAATGCTATTTTGTTGAAGATTGGCTTCATACCTCTCTTTGCTTCTTGAAAAACACAGTACACTTCTGAGTTCAGCTCTTTAAACAACATTCAGTGATTCATTTTACAATCTTTTCAGCTGCAAGAATTAGAACTGTAAGGTACTATTCAAGACCTTTGACTCCAGACAAAACAGAACAGCGGTGCTCACAAGGAAGAGAGAAAATTCAAAGGAAACCTAATAAAACTTCTAAGAACTTAAAAGGGGGAAAAAAATCACCAGGACAAAAACCTGATGCTTGATGATAGCAGCTTACCTTCATATTCTTAATCAGAATGACAGCCACAGGTAATATGTGTGGATTTCTTAGACAGAAGATATATTGTTTAATTTCTAATTGGTTTCAAAAAAGCTTTGCTCTTTTGCTCTGCAAATCAATGTTTTATCACCTCCAGGATTTTGCTGGTAGTAGATGCTCTGACACTCTGGTCAGGGCTACAAGATCTTGTGATTCATTCCATACACTTCTTTCTGAGAGTCATCCTACATACATAAGCAAATGTGGTACACATCGACAACTCTCTTGATGTCCTTTTCCACTCAGATCACCTGTGAAGACCCATTCCTACTTGATGCTTTCTATCCAGCAAATAGTCATTTAATAGCTGCAGTGATTAAGGTGCAATCAACAGAACCCACACACAGCCTATGACCCACCATTGCTGCAGTCTTCAGGTGGGTTTCATTTTCTGGGTGTTTTGTTTCTTTTACACAGTACCAGTATTCTTTTACTCCAGGCCAGGACACATTGCTAAATTTATACTTTGAGGTCACCAGGAACAAATCAAAAGGAGAATAGCTATGCCATGACTGGAAATCAGTATCAGTGTTCTGTTAAAAAACATCCTGCCTATACCCAGGCAAGTTACAGGTACTGGCTGTGCCTCTGTTATTCAGCTTTTAAATAAAGTTGATACTAATCTTTCCCCTCTCATCTATCTCCTCTGCTTGCACTGCTAGGGACAAGAACTGCTTCTTCTGTATTTCTTGAAATCACTTGTCATAATGGGGTCAGAATGGTTGGGACCTGTGCAATGCATTATATTATAAATAGTCAATAAAAGTTTCTATAACAGTACTCTTCCTTGGTTTGGTAGTCAATTATTTAACAGTTTTAATCTTCAGTTTTAGACTAAAGCTTCTTCCTGTTCCTCACTCTCTTCTTTCTTTTGGTCTACTGATTTCATCTTTAATTAGGATTTTAAATATGGAAAGGTTTGTATATCTATTTAATTTCATGTATTTGAGAAATGTCAGCAGAACTACTTTACATTTGAGTGATCAAGTACAGGTTCAGATTCTTGTCATAGACTGAAGGGAAACAGTATTGCAGTAAGGTTGCAAGAGGCATAGGTGTGTACATTTCAGGGAAAATTTCTCCACTGCTTGTTATTGCCTATAATGAAGGTGTTTAAATAGTATTCAAACTTAGAACTAAGCTAATGATGAAGTCTAAGATATGAAACAGAATAAGCATTTTCAGGCATTTAAAACTTTACAAATCAATATTTTTTTTGATAAAAATTCAGGAAGGCAGCACCATGAGATTAAGCTAATTAATTATTCCCAAGCCAGTAATGACCTTTCAAGCATCTAAATATTTTCCAGCTAATAGACACAGGAGAACAATTTCTCTGGGACTGGCAGCTAATTCAGACTTGTTTTTATCTCCTCACTGGTATTTCCTCTGAGCATATTTGGCCACCCTTCGCTGCGTTTGCACATTAGTGAAGTATGTGACAATGGAATTACAGAGCTGAGAGCCATCACCATCCCTGCTCTGGTCTGGGCTCAGGGACAGCACACAGATCTTCTCATCCCCTGTGGAGTGTGCTTTGCACTACAATTTAGAGTCTTTGAGATGCCTTGCTGTCATTGGCAGTTGCTTTCCCTTCTGGCACCTGGACCCACCAAGCAGGCAGCACTGGCATCAAGCTGATTTCCCGACTGCTGGAAGCACTGCTCTTGGGAGGAGAGTCACATCTCCCAACAAGCCAATGAAAAGGAATCGTCTGGTGACACTAGAGAAGCCCTCAGATGTCCAGAATAAAAAAAAAAGACAGAGGATTTCTTTGTGAACACTCAAATCCTCTGTGAGGGTGACTCAGTGGTTACCTTCAAATAAATCATGGAGTGCAGTCACTTCTACATGAAGTAGTTGAAACCTCTTGTTTCTGTTTGCTTAGTTTGACAAACTTTGTAAAAAATGTTCTACTCCAGAATGAAAGGCTGCTTAAAATATTTCCAAATAGAAAAGAGGAATGTCAAAGAAAAATATTTCAGCTACTTGTTGCTTTTTTTCCATTTAGAACCCAAACCCACAAAGCATCTATGCATGAGGTTGACATTAAATGTCACACAAGTGATTAAACGCTATGCTGAACCAAGTCCAGGCTCTCCTCTTTTCCAAGAACTGTTGCCCAAACTAGGGTTTATATGTAAGCAGTTTCTTAGCTTTTTGTAGCTGTTATCATTATTGTGGAAAGTAATTATGAATATATCGTATTTACTCAAGCTCTATTGCGCTGATTTCTTGAATAAAAAAAGCTGTTCATTCTAATTTAGTGACTTGGAGCCTGATTTTTTTCCTCCATTATACTGATGGAATAGCATGAAATAATAGAATAATTAAGTCTGTCTACACATAAAAGGTGGGAGTGCCTTTCCAAGCCTCAGCACAGCTCCATATTTTTTGCCAGCTCAGCCAGCAGCCACACATATTTCTGTCTGGTGTCTGTGAACACGAAGCCCACAAGCACGTCAGAGAAGGAAAGAGCAGTGCACATTCGTCCTGTCTCAGGTCTGGCATACGGCAGGGTTGTAGGAACCCCTGGCTCTAGGTGCAGATTCTCTGGTGGGTCTTGCCTATGTGATGTTGGGGCCAGACACCTACCAGTACTCAAGATGACCAGTCTAAGGCCAGCACAGGTTTGTATACCATAGCACCCTGCTGAAGTAATTCCTTCACTGCAGTTTAAACATATTCTGAAAGGCAGGATGGACACTAGAAGGACCAAGACTAATTTGCATTCAATCAAGAAACTCTCCTTCAGTCTCATCACTGTAAATCCTAAATACGAAATTTATGACTGAGACAGCAAACATTTCATTGGCTAGGTTACAATTGTGTATTCAAAACCATATTTTATTTAAATTCAACATTATGACTGTGAAATAAATTCCTTCATTGTTTTTTACCAAGCTTCACGGGAAAATACAACTCTAAAATACTATGAGGTATTAACAAGTGGGATTTTAACGAGGTTTTAAGAGTACGACCTGCTAAAATTAGGCTTATATTGGGGAGAACTGTATTGCTGTGTTAATTACTATCACATAAAAACAAAGTTTGTGGCTTACCTATCTTTTAATGAGGCTTTTGTTTTTATTGTGTTTGTCTACAGTTTTAAAAAAATGTATTTTAATGTGGTCCTGAACATTTCACTGGAATTCAGTGGGTCGTGCATGTCAGAAGTATTTACAGGATCAAACATCTCTTCTGTAAAAAGTTGGCTCTGTTTTTAATGGCATGGGACTAAAACTAAATCCTCATTAATAAAATGTTACACAATGTAGAACATAATAATGAGTCATTTTCATAATTTTGGTTGCAAGAATAGATTACAGTGATTGTAAAATAATTTGTACATTCAGACAGAAATACTACCTTTGTTTGTAAAACAATGTGATTTTACTTCTTTCTTTTTGACTGGATTTGCGATACAAATATACTTTAATCTGTTTTTGTCCTTTTTCAAAAAAATACATTAAAAAAATTACCTTTTGGCGTCACTTATATTAACATCTGCAAGTGTTCAATGGTTACTTAATTCTTCTAGCTGACTTGCCATTTAATGTTTCCTTTACTGTCTGTCCTTAGTTTTTGTTCAGGATGTCCCAATTAGCAATTTGATGTTTTATTTACTTATTGTTCATCTTACAAAATTCATATTTCATACTATGTGAGGGCATCTGTGCAACAAATACTTCATTTGATTTCTACTTCTTAGGAAAAAAATGTATTCTGATCCAGCAAATACTGCTGAGAACTGAAGTCTTTCCCATACTATGCAGTCGTTAACAGACCCAACAGGTCTTCTCTGAGATTATTGTATCACAAACAGAGATTTAATTGACTGCACTATAGAGCCCTTGTTTTCTCTGGAGCTTCTAAAAAAACCCATTAAAATTTATGTTATTGTAGTAATGAACTGTTGTACCTCTGGTGCAATTTCTAGACCACACAACTCTGAAATCTAGTAATACATTTTTTTTTAAATATAATTCTTGGAGGCTTTATGTTTCCTGAAGCAGTTATTTTGTTGGGCATTCTGGAATGGCTGTTCAACAGGTGTGTGCACTCATACATGCTAAAGCAAATGAATTTGGGACACGATGACACATTTTCCACTCTGAGTGTAACCAATTGTAACTTGAGAATTTGTTGTGCATTTTGGGTCTCAGAAAATGATGGTTTATTGCCAGAGAACATAACCAGCTCTTTCTTCAAAGATACTCTTCCTACCATTTTTTGGGTTTTTTAATTTTTACTAGTCAAAGATTAGCATTGCATCTAGGAGTGCGTCATTCTAAGCCTAGCACAAACACTGAACAAAGAGGTGATCCTTGCCTCACAGATCAGGAATTATTAATTTGAACATAAGAAATAGTGTACAGAGACAGAATGAAAATCTGAGGAAGCTAAGAAACTTCAGAACTTCACATAGTAGTAGCAGTATCTAGCCACTCTGAAAATCCGGCAGGCATTATGCCAAAAAGAGAAGCTTAAGGGACTTTTAAAGGAGATCAGCAAAGTTTTATTGTAGGCATTGTCAGGGAGTTCGTTTCAAACACTTGGGAAGGAGGAAGGAAGATATTTTGAAAGAAAATTATTTGAAAAATGAGATGGGTGAGAGACTCAGGGACAGGACTGACATCTTCATGGTGAATGTGAAATGACAGATAGGATAGAAGAGATCATGGAAGACCCTGAAAATGAAAAAACCTGTTATGTTTTACATTATAAATCAGAAAGAATGAGTGAAGCAATGCACTGTAAGAAGTGATACGGTCAAAAGGAGAAGTAACAACAGCCTTTGCATTACTGTTCTAAATAGATACGAAAAATATTTGTTGGGCTTTTTGCAAATCAGAGAGACTTGCTATTTCTAAAGATTTTGTTTAGTGGCTAAACCTTGCATATTTGTTCAGTGCAACATACACCAGGAAAACTAAAGAGATCTTTTTTAAAGTAATGATCCCCATATTATGGTTCCAGGAGTTCTACTGAGAACAAAAAAAGATAACAGAGACAAGTAGGGGGAAAGAGGAAAACCTGTTTTATCTGTGCTCATCTCTGACTAAACACCCTGCTGAAGAAACATGTCAATTAAAAGCTTGGCATGCAGGGAGATGCTTAGAATTGAACCAATTTTGAGAATTATCCATGTATAGATGCCAACTGAATATGAGTGCTAATAAATACAGCTTTGGCTCTAAAGGATTGTCTGCACTTAGTTGCAAATCACCAAAAATTCTCAGCACACTTTTCCTGATCCTTGGTTCTTGTTCATTCTCCCTCTCCACAAAAGTCTCTTAGGTACAGCAATGCAGTTTGCTTAGAGCTCCTTCAGCAATCACCTGCTACTGCACCTGGACTGAAAGTCAGCTATGTGTAAAGTGTCAGAAAATTCAAGCCACTTGGGAGAATTAGAGAGGAGCTTACAGAGTGCCTGGATGTTCAACTAGCCCTAGATTAAAAGGAAAAATAACTTTTTTATTCTGAACAAACCATCCCTTCTGGTGTTTTGTGCAATGCAACAGATGCAGTGCTTACGTTATTCAGAGGTATCTACATAAAGTCCTAAATGCATATAGACAAAAGGCTGTCACTCTTCATCATGGAATTCAAAGTCTCACAAAATTTTTTAAAAAATGATCTTATCAGTACACTGATTCCAAGCATATAATAACCTGTGAGAAGACCTCTGCAGGCCTAGTCCTAGTTTTTCATGTCACTACTCCTTCACATTCTGGACTCTTCATTATCTGGAAAAAAAGTAAAGTAGAAATCAAAGTTAACCCCACTTCTAGCAACAGATACAGCAGAGTAAGGTAAACACACCACTTTCCTCTGAGCAGAAGCTTAGCATAAACACTGGAAAAGTTTGACTGGTAGATTTATCTCAATACTGGTTGTCTTGAGAGAGATCAGATTGGCACTCAAAGCTCTAGCTAAGCAAAGCCATATATTGTTGTTTTATGAAGTCGTACAACAGAAAAATGTTTTTCATTAATTACTGAGAATCAAACTTTACCAAGTCTTAGAAGAAAACTTCTGTGAAACTAAGTCATTGAGTACCCATTGGCACCAATGTAGACTTTTCAAAGGTTAAAAATTCTGCTACCTTGCTTCCTAAAAACTATGAAGTACTCACATTTTGTGATAGTCTGGCAGTGCCTTCTGCTAAGAAGTTTTCCTAGCCAACCTAAACCAGAAACGTTTGACATCCGATATTTTGGTGTGCCACACCGTGCAGAACATGAGCCACTGTGGCAACAAGGTTGCAGGGCCCTTTTGAGCTCCATCCCTTCAAAGTACTCCACAGACCAAGGATGTTTTGCCCACACAAGACATCTTTGACTTCACAGGTGTTCATGTGGCTGTAAAGAGCTCCCTGTCTCTATGCCAAGATCTGGGTCATAGACTCCCCCTTCTCCCTCCTTAGGACATAGAGCATTTCTATTTCACTTTCCCTATCTCACTACAGGCACAGGTGATTATATTCTGCACTAAAATATCAAACCACTTAAAATACAAAGGTCTTCAATAGATAAATTAATAGTATGACATCAGTCAATGAGCTGGCATGCACTTGAATGAAAGAACGATTTGGCATACTGGTTATACTTTCTGAGCCAACCTGTTCTCATAGGTTTCCATGGATTAATTCCACACTGGTGATTAGGTAAATCCTTATTAATCCTTGTGTTTGAGATAACCTGACATCTGTGGATTTTCCGAAATTTCCATACTTGATCTTTAAGTTTACCATGCAAGTTGACTATAAAAGTGGAAACAGAAGATTGTAAGGTTGATATAAGACTTAGCAATATGATTAGAAATTCCTGGCACATGATGACATTTAAAAGATATATTAAACATCAAACACTTTAAAACCACATCCTTCATTAGCTTTACAGCAGAGTTTGACAATGCCAATTTAGGACAGAGGGTGTGAAATGGAAAGGAATTTAATACGAGGCAAAAGAGGAAGGTAAAAGAAATCCTGCCCTTCTCTACTTATCATTGAATTGCTTTTTCTCCTTCCTTCCACTCTCCTTTCCCCCTGAGTGATCAGAAAGAGCGTGTGTGTGTGTGTGTGTGTGTCAAATCATTCTGGTTTCGGTTTTCTTTGCCTGTTCTTTTCCTCTGTCCATTTTGCTGGTCGTCATAGTTACAGTGACCTCAGTCCTCCTCATCTTTCAGGATCTTACAAGGATTTTTTTTAAGCTTTCTCTTGTAACTGCTTTGCAATGCCAGCTTGTCCAATTCTTTAACTGTTATTGTGTTTCTTAATTTATTTGTCCCAGCAGTCCTCCTTTCCTGTGCTGTGTCCTGACAGACTCCTCAGAGCAGACTGGAAGTGGTCGGTTTTCATCTTCACCCCAGTATCAGTTTCTTTCTGACAAGACTTCCCAACTTTAATCTTTCCTTTCCTAACCTTTGAGTAATATTTTGGCCCTGTCTTCGTGTAGCTTTAAAGTGATATTTTTATAGCTCTTTTAGACTGAGTTAAACCAGACAATCAGAACTGTAGTATCTCAAACTGCTTTTGCCATTTTTTTTTCCTTCAGTCCCATCCTCTGACTTGTGGCTATGAAGAAGTCTGACCAAGAGACTTTTGCTGTACTAGACAGGGCCAAGGTCAACCTTGAAACCACAGAAACATGAGATGGCACTTGGCTTCTCCTCAATGCTTAACAGGCTCTAGCAGAGGGTCTTGTACGGTCTCTCCTGGTCACGGCACTACCCTTTCAACTGCTGCTGTAAAAGGGACTAATCACTGGCAGGGAGGAGCAAGTACGGTGCTATGTCAGGTGTGAGTGGCTCTTATTTCAGGGCTTATTTCAGGGAATGTGAGTATATCCCTTTTGGCACAGAAAACTGTGACTCCTTGTTGGACTGGTTCTGCTTGACAGATTTGGCCAAAACTTTGAGTAAGGACTGAGATCTCTATGATGAGTTTCATATTAGCACTTGAACAGGTTTCAGAAACAAGTTTTGTCTGTATCTTCTGTTGGTATTAATTCAGAAACGGACGCTATACCTGAGGATACCTAATTATTTGTATAAGCACACACATTATAGTTGTATCAATAATGCTACAGACAGCTTGAACAAGAAAACGGGTATTTAACAGTTTTTATTTGGTAGCCCTTTAAAAGACAATGACATATAATGTAACTATCCATCCTCTAAACCATTATCCAATTGTAGATGACCTAGTTAGCAGTCATACGCTTCTTCTCTATACATACAAAAATATCAGATCTGAGCTTGCTTATACTCATAGCCATTCTAAAGGATTTTAGGTATATAGTTAACACCAAAATCTACTTTTAAAAAAACACAGGTGTCATATATATATTAAAAATACATCTAAAACTGAAATACTGATGGTAAATGTACACAAATGCAGCTTCAATGGATACCTGCAGCACTCTAGTGGCCATTCTTCACAAATGCAACATCAAAAGCTGGAAATTGTTTTGGACAGTAGAGGTTTAAAGGAAAAAAAAACCCCTAACAACAAAAATTAAATGGTTACAGAGTTAGACATGAAAGCTCTGAAAATGAGCAATAACATACTGTGTGCACACTGATTAAATTTATTCAAGCAAACCTGTTTTAATTTAACAGCATTCTTGCTCTGCATTACAAGTATAATGAAAGTAGTTTGGAGTGGACTGCATTATAGTTTGTGGTCATTTTGTCTTTTGATGTACTAGCTCACCAGTTCAAGACAACTTAATTACTGGGAGCTTTACATAACACACTTTTCCCTCATCCCACTGACTGTGGGAGGGAAATAATATGCAATATTGTGACGGTGTGCTTCCCCCCTCTCCAGGCGCCACCTGATCTTTACCTCCGGTAACCCTGCCCAAGTGATAAGCACCCGTGATGGTCATAATCAAGGCTTAGCGTGGTTCTGGGTAAACAGGTAACAACACAACAGCCAAGGGCTAACTTGAGCAATGCTGGTTCTGTGGTCAACGTGCAAATATGACTATAGGTCAATCATCTTACTCCCATAAATAGTGCACAGCCCAAGAGCCCTTCGAGCTCTTGGTGTAGCCGGCAGGATGGCAAGTAGTCTCCTGATTGTTTACGGAGGCATGGAGTGAACCCGAGTGCCAGCTTCTCAGAATAATGGGCTCGTGACAATTGGCGTAATTGGGAAGCCGTTAAAGAGCACCCAAAAGTAACTCAGGGCCGTACAAAGGCAATGTTAAACAACTGATTGGAGGAGCCCCAGCAATCCTTAAAGCCCATCTAGTTGCAAAAGGAGATGGGATCAAGAAAGACACAGAACGCAATGAGGGACGAGGTGGTAACGCTCAAAATGCCCGCAGCAACTCCCTGCTGGGGAGTTACTGCCCGGCATTGTTAGCTGCAGCTGCGGAACGGGCCGGACGATGCACCCGCTGAAGAACAGAATCTGAAGCCCGGGGAGGAGATCACAAAGTTCAACTCCTTCGGTGCCAGTCCCCCTTTGGGAGGACTTGCAGGGCCCGAAACAAAATGTGTAATGTCTGGAAGGCAACGGGGTCTGCCTGTCCGGCCAGCGGAGGCTTATCGGTAGATAAGCGATAAAGGCCCATACGTTCTGATTCCAGTTGGTCCTTAAGGACAATTGGTGGCTGTCCCAAACACTGCGAACTTACCAGCTACTTTGCAAGCAGCTGCACACCCACGGGTGGCAGCGCCAGATGGGAAAGGTATGTTCTTTATGGTTCCCTTGGAGGAAAAGGATAAAGAGAAGTTGGCTTTCACTCGGGAGGGAATACAGCGTACCTTTAACGGACTCCCCCAGGGGTACCAACACTCACCCGCACTTGCTCAAGCCGCACTTGCTGAAGTGTTACAGTCTCCCCCCTCCCCAAGATGTGAAACTGTACCAAGATACAGGTGATCCTCTCTCTGATGGGAGGAACTTCCCCTGAGCTGGAAGGGGAGGCGGCAGCAGCAGTGTGGCAAGCACTAAAGAAAGCAGAGATTGAGATTCCACCGGAAAAGGTCAGGGTCCAAATAGAGAAGTACATTTCTTTTTTTTGGAACTTGTTGGATGGTGGGCAGTGCTGTGATTCCTCCAGGAAAAAAATTGGAAGAGCTGCAAATGCCCCAATCAAGGAAGGAGTTCCAACAATTAATGGGAACTTTAGGATTCTGGAGAAAGCACATGCCTGGATTTTGTATCATTTACTGTCCATTACACTCGCTCTTATGGAAAAGCAAATCCTGGGAGTGGAAATTAGAACGTAAACGAGGCGGCGAAAAACTCTAATTGAAGACTTTAAAGCATATCGGTCACTGGGACCAGCGCACCCCCACGACCCTATGGTAGCTGAATGGGGCTTTGCTGAACAGGCTGCTGTAACCTGTTCCAAACGAGCCCGATGGGCCAAAAAGACCTTTATTGTTTAGGTCAACCACATTTA
The DNA here is from genome assembly GCA_008921705.1 of Burhinus oedicnemus. Taxonomy (NCBI): domain Eukaryota; kingdom Metazoa; phylum Chordata; class Aves; order Charadriiformes; family Burhinidae; genus Burhinus; species Burhinus oedicnemus. The sequence goes on along the minus strand of VFFE01007983.1, from coordinate 468,404 downwards.
AAGAAATGGAACAAGGATACTCTGAATGGAAAAAGGGACTTTTATCTTTAGTCCGAGCAGTTAAACACGTTGAGAAAATACATCAGGGACAACCTGTGCAAACTAAGAGAACCTTTTAATTTACTAGAAGCAATCCTAAAGGGGACTGCTCCCCCTGAAGGAGTTGCACAAAACCCACTATCGGAAAGTGGTGTGCTTACCTAACGGGAGTTGCAGAAAGATGCAGTTAACTGAGGGACATACTAAGGTCTCCAAATTGCAGATGACCCTTTAGCATTACACCACCATTCGACCTTCACCCATTCTGGAGGCACCGCCCCTCCCTGAGAGTATACCAACAGCAAATGTTTGGTTTATGGATGCTCCAGCAAAAAGAGTAAACTGTGAATGGCGGTGCAGGGCTGTGGCATTACATATTACCACAGGCAAACAAGTAATAGAATTAGTATATGATGGATTTTATTTTTTTTTCCTTCTTTTTAATAGGGTAACCTGTTCGGACTCTCCTCACCAAAACAAGACTGTTTTCTTTCACAGCACCCAGCAGGATGGCAAACAGAAACACTGTGTTCGTGTTACTATTCCAAATCCTGACAATGCTGCTTACACCCATTGTGGTCTTCTCCCTATTAGCATTGGGGACTAACCAATGGCTCTTATCTGATATGTTGCCTCAGTGGGAAAGCATTAATGAAAGGGACCACCAACTGATTGTGGATGCACTCGGTGCAGCCCAAAATAATGTTTCTCTAGCTCTTAAACTGTATCCAAGCTCCATTGTGGATGCAATCTGTGGTATCAGCAGTTATAAGAGAAAGTGAAGAGGGCACCTTACTCACTGAAATTCGAAAAGTATAATGCAACTGAATTTGAAAGGGAATTCCAGTCCTGGTGGTATTTAGTCAATTTTAGTATGACCCCATCAACAATAAGGCTACGGCTTTTGTGTTACCAATACACAGTGCTTTGGTATGCACCATATACCCAATCATTGTGTTAGGATTAAATTGCAATGGAGCTATACTCTTATCCGTTAGAGCATAGAGTGTGGGCCCAATGAAATAGGAACAAATGGCAAACTGTTGATGTTAATGCATGCGTTGTATGGGAACAACAAGGTTTTATTTGTGAGAGTAGCACCATCAAAGCCGAAGACATTTGCCTTGACACTGAACAAAATGTTTGTCATTTTGAAATACACCCCGATGAAACTCCTGAAATTGTTTATTGTATATATATTGGAAAAGGATGTGTTTGTATGAGAATGGGCACAAACTTGAATGTAGGAAGTTCCATCTAAACACAAGGAGGAACTTCTTTACTTTGAGGGTGGCAGAGCACTGGAACAGGCTGTCCGGAGAGGTGGTGGAGTCTCCGACTCTGGAGACATTCAAAACTCGCCTGGACGCTGTCCTTTGCAACCTGCTCTAGGTGACCCTGCTCTGGCAGGGGGGTTGGACTAGATGATCTCCAGAGGTCCCTTCCAACCCCTGTGATTCTGTGAGCCCTTTGTGATTTTTGTATTCACAGATGACATTGCTGTAGATACAAGTAATCACTCAAATATCTGTGTTTGAAACTTTACTAAAGTTATGGGATGCAACTTCAATTATTCAGCTCCTGTTACGTCTTACCAGTTGTTACAGTCTATTTATACTTTTATTATCTACCCCCATTGGAATGAATCTTGCATTAGTGAAGAAACTACTGCAATGCTATGGCCTGTGTTAGCTGCTAGAATGAGCCTGGAACAATGGACAGAAAACTCTAATCACTGTTCAGCGTGACACAGAAGAGACACACCGTGTCTTGGAAGGAGTGAAAGGATGGAGAGCACCATTGGTGGGAAACTCTTCTTGGATGGTCACCAACAGCAACACGAGTATTTAATCGTATGGTCCACCCAGTTGTGATTTTACTAACTCTTAACACTAATGTGTCTATTGCTTATTATATTGTATATGAAAGTTTCATACATAACTGAACTCCAGCCATCCAAAAAATACAGGCTAATAAATAGAAAGTAGCAATGCTTCACTGTCTGCTTACCGTGGACCTGTAAGCGCATAAATTACCAATATACTAATTATGGTACAGAGGCAAGAGGTGACCGTACCACCACTCTGTGAGAATAAGATGAATTGAGTATAGTCACGGGGTGGAGTGTGACGGTGTGCTTCCCCCTTCTCCAGGCGCCACCTGATCTTCACCTCCCATAACCCTGCCCAAGCGATAACCACCCATAGTGGTCATAATTGAGGCTCAGCATGGTTCCGGGGAGACAGATAACAACACAACAGCCAAGGGCTAACTTGAGCAATGCTGGTTCTGTGGTCAACATGCAAATATGACTATAGGTCAATCATCTTACCCCCATAAATAGTGCACAGCCCAAGAGCCCTTTGAGCTCTCCTGAACGGCAGCAGGCTGCACACCAAGATCTCCCCTGGAGTCAGGGCGCTGCTCAAGGTTACTCCTCGAGGTTGAGAGATTCCTTGCTGCAACAGGTCCTCGGTAAGTGACTAATAGCATGCTGAACTTTGAAGTCTTAGCTAAGTGATATAAAAGATTGATTGCGCACATATAATCCTTTAGACATAAACCATTGACCAAGCCTGGGAGTAGGATTGGATCCAGCTGCACCTGGACTCCTCTCTGAGAAGGATTTTAGAAAGCAAGGGGGTCCTTTCTGAAACCGTGACTCAACGGGAAGGTCTGCCGGACAGCTCTGTCTGACCCTGTCCTCTGTGCAGTAAATAACCAAGTGTGCCTTGCCATCTCAAATCTTGTTAAAACACTGTAGCATTTACCATCAAACTTTGTTAAATCCCTGTTTTATATCAATAAACATATTGCTGCTTCTCTTTACGAGTGAAGTGCATTGCGCCATCTGCGACAAATATAAATAGGGAAAAGACTCTCTCCAGTCCTTATCATGTCCTTTCAAAAAAGAAAGATTTCTTTTTTTCTTTGCAATGCTTTTTCTATCTGTTTTCATTGCCTGAAGTAATAGATTTTACATCTTTTCTTATGGAAGAGTAATACAAAAATAAATATATTTCTCTATGAGAAAAAAGATTTTTTACTTGTTTTACTTGAGTATTCAGCTTGTTTTACTACAGTGTTCACCTAATTTGTTTAATTAGCATCCAGAAACTGCAGAACAGGGAGGCATGGAAGTGCTTCTATGTAAGGAGCTGTGACTGTCAAAGTAATGATAAATAGCAAATGATCTCCTATATGCATATTCACATATTTTCTTTCACAGGAGTGACTAAGTATCAAATACAAGAGTTACTGTTTGCATGTTATTTCAATTTTCATCATATTTATATGTGTTTTACCGACTGGAACTCATCTAGGATAAGGAAAAGCATGTATGGATTTTTTATTCATATAATTCTTTTTTCAAGAAAAGTTGTAAAAAATGTGCCAGTAATTCTCCATTAGGAGAAACATTCAAATACCAAAATGCTGGACATGAAGAGAAGAACCTTAATCAATTACAATGAGAAGACAAGACACAAATGTTAAGAAATTATGAAGTCAAGGATAATGGAGTTGTGTCTCTGCACTCTAACCAGAAGCAGGGCTTGAGCACAAAGATGAAGAATAGGGCATATACTACTGCTGTATCCTCTTACAGCAAGTGGAGAGATAATAGATGCTAGAACATTAACATTTCCCAAAATACCCTGTTTGACTTGCTGATCTTAAAGGTCTTTTCCAACCGAAATGGTTCTAAACGATCCTATGAATAACTGCAACGATTCCATGTGATGAAACAAAGAACTATTAAGATGCGTATGTTTGCCTCCAGGAATAGAAGGCACAATATCTTTGCTATAGAAGGCCTTAGGAAAATGTGGCCACCACTGATCTTTGATGTTTCAGAAGGAAAGGAACAAATCAGAGTTCTGAGATTTTCCAGCACTTTCACAATTCAAGACGGTAATTGGAGGGATCTTTGCTTCTCTCCACAGACAAGCTTTGCTCAGACTTTCCAGCTTTGCTCAGTAGCTGCATTCATTCAGCTGTGATTCTTTTCAGACAGTTTGAGAGACTGCAGAGAGGACAGCGCTTTAATAACAGAAAGAAACAAAATCAGGACCCATCTACCTGCACTGAAATTTTAAGAACCCAGAAAAGCTGTCCTTCTCAAGGAAGCATCCACAGTATTTACGTATAGTCAAGGATGAGACACAGTGTCTCTCAAGAAAGATCCTGTTTGCCCAAGTGACATACTTTAACTCCTGACTAAAATGGAAGCATCCACTCTGGAGGTATTTGAAGCTTCCTCATCCTCTTCACTGTTTATTTGGGGAACTGAAGTTGTGTTTCCATATACCCTTATTTCAGCAGCATACTAGCTTAGTTATTGATCCCTTATTCCCATCACAGTGCCACCACTGAAGCTGCAGCAACACAGTTACATCAGGGAAAATACTTGGCTTGGACAGATGGGTTCAATCCCACTAGCAGTTGCAAGGACAGGAGAATAGAATACCTTAAGACAAACATTATCAAACTGTGGGTTTTAGCAGTATGGTTGAATAGAAGCTGAGATTTTGAATAGCTGGAAGTTAGATAGTCAGGACACTGCCTCAAACAGACATGAAGAATCGTATGAAATGCATTCATATCAGTAACATTTTTCGTTTTTCCATGGTTGCCAACCATATGTTAGATACAAGAGAAAACATTATCAAAGCTCTGCATTTTTGCACAGACTTTATCGGAACAAAGGATCGGTTGCTCATCATGATGCTCTGGGCATTATTCAAAACAAACAGGGAAAGAAGTGTACTGGACTTCCAAGGATGGGCCAGGAGCTCAGCCTCTAATGGGACGTGTGCTGAAAGCATTGGTGATCAAAATGGGCGGATCACAGCTGTCTGTCCATGACCTACAGCTGAGGAAATCTAACACCAGAGCAATGAATTGCTTCTCTTTGGCTGAAGCCTAAAACAAGCGCATTCAGGAAACTGGTGGAGCTCAAATATTGTCAAAGTTAGATGCTGTTTGTTCATATATATAACTAAACAATACCAGCTAATGTCTTTCACTAGTGCTGCTACCTTTTGGCCAAAACTTATCTGCCCAATTGTACCTGGATGTAACAATGAATAAGACTGATAGAGTTTAATTTCTCACTGGAGAGATTTTAAAATGGATTTGATTGGGGCAAAGTGCTTAATACTTCAGCTGACAAATGCGTCTTATTTTCTCTTCTTCTTCTGTAAAACTGTATGAACGCCACAGGGTCTATCGCCAAGTGTAGCCACAGAGAACTTTAGCAGCACAGTCTGAGGTCAAGATACAGGTGGGACTATTGCAGCTGGCCAAGAGTGTATGAACAGAGAGAACAAGAGGAAAAGTAAGCCAGTAGGCAGAAGAAGGAGTCCAGTTTAAGTATGGTGCTTCTGATCAACAGGATAAACAGAAAATTTGTCTGTCATTACAGCATGCAAGTTAATGTCACATCACTATAAAGACTGTGGAGGGATAAGCAGAAAGAAAATTGGCAATGGTCAAGGTTTAACTAAATGCCTAGAATTTTAAAATTGTTTGAGATGTACACTGAAGAATATCAGCTTAGACCCTTTGGCTTTGATGGACTTACATCTCTTTACATTATCTGAAGAAATGATATTTTCACAGATGTGTCTTTTCTGTCAATTTGGATGTCTAATGAATAATAATTTTATTTGAAAAATAAACCTTTAATAAAGTTCTACAACACAGTGCATCTCCATTAGTCAATAGGTACGTGATGAGAAGAATATATAATACATACCTCTGATCAACAGAGAGTTACTGCACGCAAATGTGCTACTGCTTATTTGTAAGCAAGATGCTACTGTGCTAATGCAAAGTAAAATGTGTGTGACAGGAGGGGATTTATCTTAATGACTTCAGAGACCCTCTCAAATTGTAATTCCTAAATCCAGCTATAGATTGTTTTCAAATTTGTGTGCATGTTTAAAAGCATACTTGCTTCCCCCTTCCTTTCCTTTCTCTCTCTCTCCTACAAACTATGAACAATATTAAGTACACTGTAATCAGGGCTTGAAAAATACTCACGTGTTAAGAAAAGGCATCTTCCCCTTGGCAAATGTCATCATCTCTGCAAAGGTCAGGCTTTCAATTCAAAACATACTTTTCACCCCTTCCAGTTGTGAGGATAATTGTCTAAATGTGAATTAAGTGGGAAGAAAACTGTCTTCCTAAGAGCTCAGACAAACAACTCCCCAGCCTCTGCGGTTGGTTGGATGTGTCAGCTTTTGCTGCTGCTACTGCAGGCCCTCCGGTCAGCCCTGAAACTGAGCTGGATCAGGTCATTTCCCTTCCGCTGCTGCCTGGGAGGTGCTGAGCATTGTGTATGCCGGCAGAGCCAGCGGTGCCTCCTGGGAGCAGCGCACCAACACGGCTGCCTGCCAGGCAAGCACACGCGAGCAAAGAGCCTGCGCCACTACTCTGGCAGCAGCCGGGATGAGAGGGAAGAACAGAGAGGGATTTCTTCAATTTTTTAGCAGGTAGAGGAAAGGCTGATGGCCGGGAAAGCCCTTTAAGATTGCAGGGACTTGCACAAGTTGGCTTTCTTACATCTACACAACATGGATGTCTCGCCTGTATCCGTTTTCTCACTATGCTCTCTTTCCACAGCAAGAGAAGAGCTCAGAAAAGACCACTGCTGCATAGACCCCTCTAACATGTTTTGTTACAGATCTCACTACTTCCAAAAAAAATCAATAACAAACAAATAGGTTTCCACCATTTAAAATGGCATATCACATGTGAAAGAAGGAACAAAAGAAACGCTGAAAAATATAAATTTCTTGTGTGATGGCCTGTCATTTTGTTGAAGGAAAAGACAGGAGCTACCAAGGAAAAACCCACTACAAAAGTAAATAGGTTATATTTTATTTACATGTTCTTGCTGTTTGTCTTTGAAAAATCCCCAAAGTATAAACTTTCTCTGTAATGGCAGGAAGCACAATACGAGCTATATCCGTACCAAGATTTCACCCCTCTCTAGCAGGAAGGCATGCTCCTGAAATGTATTTTTTCTCTTGGGTTATATCTTGTCTCATACATTTTGGTTCTTTTCACTCAGGGGTAGTAATCTTTTGGGCTGTAATTTCTACAACAAGAAAAAAAGCTCTATTATTCACCTTGTACTTGAATTCATTCCCACCCAAAAACGCAATGCAAATCTCATGGCACAGTATTTTCCTACACAGGTAATCATGCCCAAAATACAGTCTTGTTATCAGAAAGATTTTTCCCTATATTACAAAGGTTTCTTTTATGAACTAATCCACAGGGTGCCTGGAGAGCTTTAACCTCCCATTCTCATCTACAGATCTGCCATGTGGCACAAGCCACATGGCCTGCTGAATGCATTATCTGAGCTAAAACGTAGCTTGCCTCTCTGGGCACTTCTGCAGTTTCCATACCTGCTTCCACAGGGCTGCAGAAGGTGCCAATGAGCGCAGTGGGTGACAAGCTAAGTCTCCCCTCATCCCACACTGTCTGTGCCCAGCACATGGTCCACCACCCCA